>CM047807.1:70432285-71032285 GCA_026214975.1 Gentiana macrophylla
TACATATCATAGTCAAGGCATAAATTCATATAAGAGCACATAAAGTGATATTCCTAGATTTCTTTCAATTCCACACTATTTTATTTAGGTTGGGTTGTTCTCCCCCTGTCGCTTTGTTTTACGTCGTTGGCTCGAACATATGGCACTTGCTGTACTCAAATCACTTTAGACTCAAACAACTCAAACAGACACTCATCACATATCATGTAAGCTCATAACAAGTCAACCAAATTCCAGATTCATCGGGCTTTAAACATGCTCATAGATATCCCAAGGGCAATCATAAAATAGTCGAGCTAGTGAGCGGCTTACCTCGTGTCACTTGTGGCAAGCTTTCTCTTGCCATCTCACACTCTCTTCCTCTCCGGCTTTGGAGATGGTTTTCTTAGACTTATAATCAAAGGATTATCAATCCGATATTTCCCTACCTTGGGAGCACCGTGCAACGGCGATCCCGATTTATCCCAGGCTCGATCTTGCCTCGATCGACGACATCTCGTAAGCGTTAATCGCATCTTCTTTTGACAATCTTTCCTTCCTACACGCCAAGACGCACCACACCACAAGAAAACAAAGATTCAGATACAAGCATTCATCATTTATAGCATTTGGACCTGTATCCTTGTAAACATTTAAACGCTTCTCTTGCCCCCAACACCAAAAGAAATATCCCCACTTTAACTCATCCTGAAAGGCCACTGGTGGTCAAAAAGGATGACCTAACAAACAATGGTCTTGAGTCGCTCATGTCAAGAATCACAAAATCCATGGGGGAACACAAACTTTCCAACTTGCATTAAGACATCTTCCGCTACCCCCAAAGGTTTCCTCACCGACTCCATCGCCCATCTCAGGTCATTCCCGTGAGTTCCAATTCACCTAACCCTAATTTTTCATATAAAGCCTTAGGCATCAAGCTCACGTAAGCTCCTAAATCACATAAAAATTCAATTACGGTATTGCCTATGGTGATAGGAATGGTGAAACCTCCTCATCTATCATCTTGTGGGTATCTTACTATCATAAACCAACACTCCTCCTCAGCCTTAACTATCTTACCCATTTTCTCGACTTGTCAACATCCCTTTCAAACATTTAAAATACTCAGCACACTAGTAATTGCCTCTAACAAGGGGACATTGATCTCTACCTTCATAAGAATGTCGAGGAATCTACTCGACTCTCAATAAGGACCGGCTTCTAGGACCCTTGTGTGGGCAAGGCAACGATTCTCAACAAAATCAGTGAGGTGGGAGGGGCATATTTTTTTCTTACTCGAGTGTTTGGCCTTGTAGGCCCAGATGTAGCTTTGTTTTGTCATCACCTGGCTTGCTCGGCTCCTCCTTTTAATGTCCAAAGACTATGAAATCCTCGCTCTCCCTTTCTTCATCTCTTCTGGTTTGAGCTCCTACTCCCTCTCAGACTTCCATTGCTCACTCTTTCCCTTACAATCGCGAGGTCTCTTAACAAAGCCAGCCTAACTCTCTTCGCACCGCTTCTAACTCGGTTTCCATTCTTTCTCCGCCGCCTGCCTTCATCCTCCTCATCCGCAGATATTCTTCTACTACAATCTGCTTTTATCGGGTCGAATCCTCACTCTTTACCACTCCTAGTGAATATGGCATTCACTTGCCTCGGATTCTCGCCAAAGATCACTCGACTCTTCTTCAATGTATTTGTGATTTGGCGCAACTTGAGTCTCTAAATTCATGGATAAATGAGTGCTGCTGCTACCTTCTGCTCAATAGCACTATTATTTAGCTCAGTAGATAGTCTTATCCATCTTTTCCAACAACAACTCGCTTGAGGTCTTCTGGCACCCAATTGCTTGATTGGTTATTCGATGAAGTGTGCATTCGGGTGTTGATAAGTCCTGCATTTTATTTCTGTTTTGATTGCTAGCTTGCTGATTATTGTTTCCTTGCTGCCCTTGATTCTGGTTCCATCCTTGATTGCTCCCCCAACTATGATTCTGTCCCTGATTATTTTGGCCCCAGTTATGATTATTCTGTTGTTGATGGCCCTGTTGCCGATTGTTCTGATACATGCCTTGATTGGTATTTAGATAGGCATTCTGATTCTGGGGGTTTACAAATGGGTTGATTGATAACCTATGGCTCTTGGTGGGGTCAGATAGATTCGATCATGAGGTTGGTTTGAAAGCCTTAACCTTGTGAATGGAGTTTGGAACCCAGCCTGCTCAAATTTATTCAGAACCACACCCTGAGTGTCTCAGCCCAAGTGAGAGCAATTGAATCTACACTAAAAGACACGAATGAATAGGAAAGTTTAAACTTTCAAAGGCAAAGTCGAGTGGTCTAGCATGGTGATTCCTAGCAAGTATAGAGTTAACTGCACTCTCGAACTCTCTCACCACTCGGCCTTGCTAGATTTCTAGAAAGCGTAAAATAGGGTGATTCCCCGAGAGTTTATTGTCCGAAAAACGGAGTCCGGATTCGCAATGTAAAGGTCTTGGTTCGAACAAATTGCACTATCGCTGCCAGGCTTATATCCTTTGTGGATTCAAGAGAACCACTCGGTCATTTAAAGTCACATGTTTTAAAATATGTGGACTTGACCAAAATATTGATAAGTCTTTCGTAGACTGGATATCAATATTCATAAAGTAGTAGTATTAGTGTTCATGAATGATAACACTGCAACGGGTTGGAAACAATATGAGTGTGCTATCTCAAGTCGGAAATTGACACGCCAAGATTCTCTCGATGAGAGAATTGACTATATTCTAAGAATTTGATTCGTCAAATTCACAAGAATGAGTCATTGGCTATCCCATCCGCCTTATTGGTTAAGATGATCTTGTATATACAGAAAGTATGCAACATTCAACGAGAGTAATCCTACCCTACCTCTCGTGAATGATTCTCTAAATCTTCGGATAAAGAGAAAATGATGATGAGTCTCTCTTGAATAATGGCAAGTCAGTTGTCACAAGTCAATAGTAGTGAATCTCGAATTCGAGCATTGAATAGCGGTTTAGTACGCCCTCAAGTATCTTTGAAGAACGAGGAATAATGTGCTTGTATAATCGGTGCAAACTTGAATATGGTTGACTACACCGATTCGACTTATAGTTAGATTAAGGATGACCGTTAGACGATCTCGGCCTGTTTACTCATTGTGATGGAGCTATAGTCTGTAGAGAAATCCAAATTTCGCCAATTCGACTTTAATTAATTCGACACGTGAGCAAATTTTCGTGAGCACTAGAGGGGAAATAGCTTAGAATTTCCTTCTTGATCCTGGGAGTAATTCCAAGTTTGGTGAGCCGATATCACTTTATTGTGAAAACAAGGAAGAGATAGCTTAGAAGGATCTTCTCTCACTACCAGAGGTCAAAAGCATATTGAGAGAGTGTACCACTCGATTAAATGGACAGTGACGCTTCAATCCTAAAGATTATCTCGAGCCAACAACCTAACTAATTAGTGTACCAAGTCGAAAGTGCTTGGAGGGTTCGGCATTGAAGGATATGCCTATCCGCTTTTAGAGCAAGTGAGAGTGTTGTGAATAAGATGAGAAAGTGGTGTGCTCTAAAACAATCGTTGCTTGTCATTTCGTTGCAAGTGGGAGATTGTTAGTGTGTAAGGTCCGAAAGACAATTTGTGTAATTGTTTTTGATAATGGATAACATAATTTATCTCACCTTATTACTTGCTTTGTGCTTGTAAGTAATACATCGCTACAAACACTAAGTATATCTCAGATGTAATCGCTTAACTCAAAGGTATGGCATGCACGTGAGGATTGAGTTAGTGGTGATATACTTAAAATGTTAGTCCGTGGTGAACTTAATCGAAGTTTAGGGTCTCCCGATTAAAACACCAATAATGCGCCGTAACACCTTAGGGTGTGATAGTCTTATCCGGATCTGCCGATAGAGGGTACCTAGTGGGGGCATTTATATATGATGGTGTTCATATAGATCGACCGATGACCGGGTTTCGATATAATTCAAGAATCGAAAACTTATTAAATCATTAGATCATCATATATGGATTGACCTTAATCCTCGAGGTGATCACTGCAGGTACTACTTGTCTCGAGGTAGTGTTTGATGTGTTAGTTAAGGATCACTTTGATGTGTGATCCGAGTCACTTCTCATTGGCACTATTCCTTGATGAGTGAGTAGTTCTCGTGTTTCACTGACTGAATCCATTCCTTCCTCGTAGAAGTAGAGAGATAGTCCCCTTATTTGTTAGCCCTAAGAAAATGATCGATCCCGAGAGTTCTTATTAGACTAATTAGTTACTAGTCCGGTATGTGAACTAATTGATCACTACGGTGTTAATGGTAGATAAGGATAAGATATTTTGAGTCGGAGTTTATGTGAGACTTCCCACCGTAATGGAAAGTCTATTGTTAGATGTAATATCGCCGGATCAATCATAGATTGACCCATTACGCAAAGCGGAAGTATCGGATCTAGATCTAAACTAAACAAAGAACATAAATTAAAGATCTAACTACAAGGGTTTAGAACCCAACCTTTTATGGTGCTTAACTCCAAGGACAATAGGTCTCAAGAACACGTGTATCGAGAAGCCACACGCCTTCCAACGCAGGTGTCTCCCAAAGAACACTAGGTGGATGGTGTTTCCGCCACGAGCTCCTTGATATGCTACCGAATAACTCCTCAAGATTATCCCAACTCTAAACCCGAACTACTTAGTCGAAATATCAACCTAAGCACTAGTCAATATGGCGTGTAAATATTGTCAAAAGGCTTGGGAGAACTCTCTTTATATATGTAGAGTAATCATTGTCCTCCAAGGATTTAATAATTAAGAGATAATTATTAGATTAATCATTATTCCAAATAAAAGATAAATAAAATGATTATCCCAAACAAATTAGGATAAATCACATTATTATCTAATATTCCATTAATTATTAATTAATAAATAAAAGATAAATCACACATTAAATAATTATCCAAGAAAACTAATTCCTTGATAATTAGTTAATACAAGATGCGCCCCAACCTTAATTAAATAAGGCCCATGCGCTTTTTTCTACACCTTGGGCCGAGTCCACAAAAAATTTCTTTTCCATGTATTTAATTATCTAGTCCAACTAAACAATTAATCCACATATCAAATTAAATAGCCCATTCCACTATTTAATTATAATCGAGGTGAAACGACGAGAAAACTAATTTTGCTATTTTGGGAGCCACGTCGTGGACCATGGACCCATATTCAGTAGCTACAATAAATCGAACAAAATTATTCATCAGACAAAATAATTATATCCAACCTATTAATTCCGGGATTACACCACCATAAACCCGAACTCGAACTCTATCGAATATAGATAACTTACACTCAATTTATGAGTCGAAAGCGCCCAATCGATATAATCATTACACACGGATAAATCCTCCATGGATCTGCTCACTTCGATTTCGATATTTCCGTAAACCCTTCTAAAACGTATTATCCTTATTTACCATTAACCCCTAGTGATCAATTAGTTCATAACTTATATAATATGAACTCGCCGATCGATCGTTTCTAGGGTTAACAAATAAGGGAAGTGAATCTGCCTACTTCTACTTCGAGGGGAAGGAATGGATTCCATATTCTGTGATAACACGTGACTACTCACTCATTCTAAAAATAGAGCCGACGAGAAGTGTTGGACCACATACTACTTAAGTGATCCTTACTAACACATCAAACTCTACCCAAGTCTAAGAAGTTGTCTGTGATCACCTTAGGATTGTGATTAATCCATATATGATCATCTAGTGATTCGATAAGATTTCTCGACACGGAATTATATCGAGGACTCAAATCAAATCGGTCCAAATTTATATATGATTATCATCATATATAAATGCCCCATTAAGTACTCCTATTACCGACAAATCCGATAAGACCGTCACACCTAAAGTGTTCGGGCGATTATTAGCAAATTAATCTGAGACCCATACTCATTAATAAACGCCTACTGGACTAAGTTAATTCTAAGTATATTTCACAAACTCAATCCTCGTGTGTATAGCCATAAACTGAAGTTATGTGATTACATAATCAATAAACTTACGGTTTTCTCAGAATGTATTAATATTGGCAATAAATGCGAATAAATAAGATGAAATAAATTCTATCATTTATTTAAATAAAACAATTACAAATTGTCTTTCGGGCATAAAACCTAACATATATGGAGGGTTAGTCCGAATCTAATGATTATATCAATGGACGCTATTTACTCATAGATTGAGTGTAATTATATATCTATAACTCGTAGAGTTCGGGTTTCGGGTTTATGGTATGTAATCCTCGAATTGATAATTTAAGTGTAAATATTATGTTCGATGAATATTTTACTTAATTTATGTGAGTTTATCTGGTTATAGGTCCATGGTCCTCAACGTGGCTCCTATAATACTGAGCATTTTCTTGTTATTTGGCCTCGTTGATAATTAATTTACAGCCAATTAATTGATATGTGAAATATTATTTAATTGGGCCAAATAATATAATACATAGAAAAGACATTTTATGTGGGCCTAAAACCCTAAGGTGTGGCGCCTCCCTCTCATAAAATGGAAGAATTGTTTTTCTTGTGAAATTAATTATTTACTTGGTAAGTAATTAATTAATAAAAGATAATTGATTGATTGCTTTTATTGTGATTTTTTTAATTATTTATTTAATTAATTAGAAACTTGGAGGCCAAGGATTTACTCTCCTATATAAAGAGAGTTCTTCCAAGACATATGAGAGATGAAATTTTCGACATACACACATAAAATAGATAGAAAAACTTGTTTCTTGTCTTGGGTTTCTGGTTGAAGAAAAACTTAGGTTTTTTCTTGATGCATATCAAGGAGGTTTCAATTCCAAGGATCGGTGTCCACCAACCATTGTTTGGAGAACATGTTGGAAGATTGTGGCTACTCATCCAACTTTCGGTAAGTAGATCTAAACCCCTTGTAGGAAGTTTAGATCCTTTATTTATGATATGTAGTTTATAGATCGTGATCCATCCGCGCAAGCGCGAAGATCTATTTTGTATTAGCTTCTGAGCTCCTACATCCTTCATGTGGTATCGGAGCTGTGTTCCACGATCTATGAATTATATTCATATATAAACGATTTAAAATGAGTGGAATTACATGTAGATATTTTGTTTTTAAATATGCATATGTGATTGGTTGTTGTGGTTGAAGAGATGGATTGGGGTTGACATCTGTTTACTCGTTAGATCTATTGTAAACTCATATAAATTCGATTATATATGAGTATAGAAAATTTTGTAATGTAATTTTAAATTTCCTAGAAATAGATTTGTTTTGTTGTTGTTCGGTTTTTCTTCTTTTCCCGCTGATTGAGCCGTTGAAACGACAATCCCCCGGTCGAATAAAGATCAAAAGTTGATAAAAAGTACCACAAAATTGGGTGTCGATCGTAGTCCTTCTCGATATCAAATCGCTGCAATAAAGTTGTTGTTGTAATGTAAAACCACAGCAGCCATAAAAACCCTAGCTGTGAGTTCGCCAAATTTGGAAGAGTTTGGAACGTTGAGACAAATATCCGACCATTCCGATTGTCTAACATGGAGTTATGAACAAGCCCTAAAAATTTCAGGTTGATCGGGTTTTGTCTTGATGCCCGATCGGCTCCGGGAAGACACTGCGGCGCCGCAGTTATAAACAGATGCAGCAGTTGGCTCGGCGGGTTGTCGGAGAAAATTGGGCCATCGAAACTTGGATCCAACCGCCCATATTGAAGAAGGAGGAGGAAGTACTAGTCCACAATATTTTGTGTCTATCGAGTTCATTTGGATGCCCGATCATCGATGAAACGGATCAGCAAAAGCATATTGTATTAGAAACTAGTAAACCCTAGTTAGGGTTTATTTATTTATTTTCTAATAGGTAAGATACGGGGGTGCCAACGGTCCATCTTGATGTTTCTTTTCCGCACTAGTATGTATGCGTAGAACCGGAAAATTTCCATGACATGCATCATATCATGAATTCCACTCCATATGCATATACATGTAGAAATTAATTCGAGAAATTAGTTAGGCACGTATACAACACGCAATTAGTTTTAATTAATTGTATGATATTAATTAGATACGAATTAGGGAAACCGAGGATTCCGGGTTTTGTCAATGTTCATGATTATGTGATGGATTCTCGGTCAATCCCACCTTGTGAAAGCATAGGAGTAAAATCTCAAACCTCGACGAGATTGCGTTTTTGTCCGTAGTGTCTACGTGAAAGATTGATGTTGGCGGATTGAACAATTATGGGCGAATATGGTTAGAAAGTTGTCAATCCATGGATGGGTGGTCAATCGAGCCACGGCTCGATCGACTTAACCTCCACGTGTGGCGCTTGCACGGGGTCCGGCAAGGCCGAGCTTATCCGACGCAAGTGACTACGGCTCAACGGAACTCCCTAGCCCCGATCCGTCCGACGGCCACATATGTTCCAACGGGCCCATGATTTATTGTTCCTTAAAGATAAATCAAGTCCAAAAATAAAATCAATAAACCCACAACTTTTTTCAAAAATATTGAGTAGGAGAGGGAAGGCGACAACCGACCCTATGGCCTCTATTGCTGACACAGTAACGTGAGAGAATGGTGACGCCTTCTTGCCGGCTCGGGACTAGCCTCCTAAGGAAGGCCTTCACCGCTATCAAAATTCAAGGTTTGGTCTCCGAAAGGATAGATTTTGGCTACTCGTCGGGTCACTGACCGACCCTAAGGCGGCACACTCGGGGTCTACCTAAAAATCCGAAACAGTAGGTCACACTCATTATGGGTATTTTTGGTAATACATTGGCTGAAAAAGAAAAGTAATCGAGGATTAAGATTGGTTGTTCGATTCCATTTAATCATCGAGAGAGTTGATCTCAATATAGTCGTCACCTCTTTGACCTACCCTAAGGAGGCACTGAGGTGAGACTAAATCCTTGGAACGGTAGGATATACTATGCATTAGTTTATAGTTCTTAAAATCAATTAGTAGTGTATAAATTGGATTCATTTTCTGTCACTTTTATTTACAACAATTTATATATCTCTATAGGGTACTAGACTACTAGTGTATGTTTTAAATTGACTAGTAACGACTTCGTTAAAAGTGATAAGTAACTAGAACGTTGTACTTATTAATCATACATGCGATTAATCTTTCAGAAGAGATATATCTCTTGAGCCTTTAAGACTTAAGTGATTTAAATAAATATGTCACTCCTCCGCCACCTGGTGTTGAACGAGAGACAACCGTAGTTAGATTAAAAGATGGTTGGGATGGTAAAATTCTTCTAGTGAATTTTTAATTGTGTAGTGACTACACGAGAAATTTTCTAATAGAAAAATTGGAGAATCATAAATTAAAGTGTTGCTAGTTAGACGGTATATGGAACCGATAAACTAGTGGGAGCTTTAATCTTATGTTTTTTGTTTTTCTGATTTATTAGAAAATTAGTCCCACTGGGTAACGCTTTCATTAGACATCCCACAACTCAGGAGTAGTGTCTACTCAAACAAATCGCTAGTTCAAGACTATTTCCTTTTAAGGAAAGTCAAGAATGGGAAATCATCTAAACTAAGTTCGAGGCTAAATCAAATATTTATTAAAAAGTAGAGGATAAGGAAAGTGATTTCGATCACTAACCAATGAATCCTTAGCGACTTTCTTAACCGAGTAACTAGACTGGAGCTAAGTTCTTTGGAAGAACAAGGAAGCTTTGCATTAACGACAGAGTAGACAACGGGCGGTAATTTTAGCTAGAATAGTGGGAGTGGTATGAGGAAATGAACTTTGGATTTGATCCTTGAATATCATGAAAATTTTATTTTTTTGTTTTCAGATTCGTTGGAACAAATGGATTCAGATTGGTTGTAAAATAACGGTTAACATTATTATGTAAAACGAGAAGTCTACCTAGAAGATGCTAGTGAATTTATGGATAAGGAAAGAATTCGGTTCACACCACTTCCGTAAATGTAGGCATTTAGCACTTAATGCTTGAAGGTAGGACTGGAGATTTTGTGCATACGTTATGATTGTGACTGTTCGTGAAATAGCTTAATGTGACGAGTGAAGGTTGGTTATAAGATTCTTGAGATCAGAAAGTGATGGTTGAACTGTCACAAGCCTTCTAATAGAATCTATAAGTAATGACCTTTAAACCTCGAGTACGTTACCCGGAGGTAGTTACTATCTCAATTTAATCAGACCACGTCCAACATCGGTTTTTGGTGATTACACTGATAAATACTACTAGATCAGAATGTCAATCCACCCAAAACGTAGTGGGAGTATGGTTTAACCGTTGACCCATTGTGGTTTTGTGGACTTTACAGTCTACTGGGGTGATTGATAACCTATGGCTCTTGGTGGGTCAGATAGATTACGATCATAGAGGTTGGTTTGAAAGTCTTAACCCTCGTGAATGGAGTTTTGGAACTCCAGCCTGCTCACCTCTAATAGAACCACTGAGTGTCTCACCCAGTGGGAGCAAATTGGATCTACACGGAAAAGAGTCGAATGAATAGGAAAGTTTAAACTTTCGGTGAAACGCCGAGTGGTCTAGGGTGATTGATTCCTTGACAAGTAGAGAGTTAACTGCACCTTGAACTCTCTCACCACTCAGCCTTGCTAGATTTCGTTAGAAAGCGTAAAAATAGTGGTTGATTCATTGAGACTTTCTTTGTCGAAAAACGGAGTCCTGGATTCATTCTGCATTGAAGGGTCTTGGTTAGAACAAATGGCGGGATGACCGCCAGGGTTTATATCCTTTGTTGATTTAAGAGAACCTCTCGGTCATTTAAAGTTACATGTTTTAAAATATGTAGATTTGACTGTAATATTGATAAGTCTTTCATAGACTGGATATCAATATTGATAAAGTAGTAGTATTAGTGTTCATGAATGATAACACTGCAACGGTTGGAAACAACATGGGTGTGCTATCTCAAGTCGGACACTGACATGCCAAGATTCTCTGGATGAGAGAATTGGACTATATTCTAAGAATTTGATTCGGTCAAATTCACAAGAATGAGTCATTGGCTATCCCATCCGTCTTATTGGTTTAGATGATCTTGCATATACGTATGCAACATTTAGTCCTACCCTACCTCTTAGGAATGATTCTCTAAATCTTCGGATAAAGAGAAAATAGGATAGAGTCTCTCTTGGATAATGGGAAGTCAGGTTATCACAAGTCAATAGTGGTCAAATCTTGGATTCGAGCATTGAATAGCGGTTTAGTATGCCCTCAAGTGTCATTGAAGAACGAGGAATAATGTGCTTGTATATGTGCGTGCAAACTTGAATATGGTTGATGATACATCGATTCTCGACTTATAGTCGATTAAGGATGATCGTTGGGATGATCTCGGCTCAATGTTTACACATTGTGATGGATCTATAGTCCGAGAAATCCAAAGACCGCCAATTCGACTTTAATTAATCGGATACGTAGCAGCTTTCGGAGCAGCTAGAGTGGCGAAATAGCTTCGGAATTTCCTTCCTGATCTGGGAGTAATTCCCGGTCAGGTGAGCCGATATCACTTCATTGTGAAAATAGTGAAGAGATAGCTTAGAAGGATCTTCTCAGTCACTAGAGGTCAAAAGCATATTGAGAGAGAGTACCGCCTGATTAGATGGACTGGCGACGTTTCAATTCTAAAGATCGTCTCGAGCCGACAACCTAACTAATCAGTTTACCAAGTCAAGTTCTTGGAGGGTACGGCATTGAGGGATATGTCTCATATGCTTTTAAAGCAAGTGGGAGAGTGTTGTGAATAAGATGAGAAAGGGTGTGCTCTAAAAACAATCGTTGTTTGTCATTTCGTGCAAGTGAGAGATTGTTCGGTGTAGTGCCCGAAAGAAAAATTGTGTAATTGTTTTTGATAATGGATAACAAAATTTATCTCACCTTATTACTTGCTTTGTGCTTGTAAGTAATACACTGCTGCAAACCCTAAGTATATCAGTATGTAAACGCTTAACTCAAAGTGTATGGCAAGCACGTGAGGATTGAGTTAGTGGTGATATACTTAAATCGTTAGTCCGTGGGTGAACTTAATCGAGTTTAGGGTCTTATGATTAAAACACCAATAATGCGCCTGTAACACCTTTAGGGTGTGATAGTCTTATCCGGACTGCCGGTAGAGGGTACCTAAGTGGGGCATTTATATATGATGGCATTCATATAGGATCGACCAATTTAATCTGGTTTCTCGATATAATTCCGTACTCGAGAAAACTTATTAAATCATTAGATGATCATATATGGATTGACCTTAATCCTGAGGTGATCACAGGTTAGTGCTTGTCTCGGGGTAGTGTTTGATGTGTTAGTTAGGGTACGGCATTGAGAGATATGTCTCATCCGCTTTTTAGAGCAAGTGGGAGAGTGTTGTGAATAAGATGAGAAAGTGGTGTGCTATAAAAACAATCGTTGCTTGTCATTTCGTGCAAGTGGGAGATTGTTAGGTGTAGTGCCCGAAAGAAAAATTGTGTTATTGTTTTTGACAATGGATAACAAAATTTATCTCACCTTATTACTTGCATTGTGCTTGTAAGTAATACACTGCTGCAAACCCTAAATATATCAGTATGTAAACGATTAACTCAGTGTATGGCATGCACGTGAGGATTGAGTTAGTGGTGATATACTTAAACTGTTAGTGTAAGGTGTTGTGCCCGAAAGACAATTTGTGTAATTGTTTTTAACAATGGATGATAAATTTTATCTCACCTTATTACTTGCTTTGTGCTTGTAAATAGTACACTGCTGCAAACCCTAAGTATATCAGTATGTAACCGCTTAACTCAGTGTATGGCATGCACGTGAGGATTGAGTTAGTGGTGATATACTTAAATCTGTTAGTCCGTGGTGAACTTAATCGAGTTTAGGTCTCTTGATTAAAACACCAATAATGCGCCTAACACCTTAGGGTGTGATAGTCTTATCCGGACTATCGGTAGAGGGGGTACCTACGTGGGGCATTTATATATGATGGCATTCATATATACGGCCGACCGATTTAATCGAATTTCTTGGTATAATTCCGTAATCGAGGAATCTTATTAAATCATTAGATGATCATATATGGATCAACCTTAATCCTAAGGTGATCACAGGATGTCGCTTGTCCGGGTAGTGTTTGATGTGTTAGTTACGGTTCACTTTAATATGTGTTCCAAGCCACTTCTCATTGGCACTATCTCCGGATGAGTGAGTAGTTCGATTTTCACAGACATGGAATACATTCCTTCCGCGGGAAGTAGAGAGACAAATCCCCTTATTTGTTAGCCCTAAGAAAGTGATCGATCCCGGAGTTCACATTTGACTAATTAGCTACTAGTCGATATGTGTGCTAATTGATCATCGAGGGGTTAATGGTAAATAAGGATAAGATATTCGAGTCGGGTTCACGGAGACTTTCCACTCGTAATGGACATGATCTATGGAGGGTTATTACGTATGTAGTGATTATATCAATGGACGCTTATTCACTCTGGCATGGGTTGAGTATAAGTATATATCTATAATCGGTAGAGTTCGGGCCGGGTTTATGGTGGCGTAATCCCGGAATTAAAAATTAATGTACTTATTACGCTCGATGAATAATTAATTATTGGAGCTACTGGTTATAGGTCCATGGTCCCCGATGTGGCTTCGTAATTCGGACTAATAATCTTGTTGTTTGGGCTCAGGTGATAATTAATTGGTCGGGCTAATTAATTGATATGCATGGATATTATTTAGTTGGGCTAAATAATATAATACACATAAAAGACATTTTATGTGGGCTAAAACCCTAGGAGGTGGCGCCATATTGGTTCTCTTTTTTAGCACAAGAATTGATTTTCTTGTGTTATGGAAAATAAAAGATATTCTTGTTATGTGATTGATTGCATGACATGTTATTTAGTTTCCTATTGGTCAATAATATGTCACAATTATTCATTAAGGAAAATATCTTTTTTATTTTGTTTAATTAATTATTTATTTAATTAATTAAAACTTGGAGACCAATGATTTACTCGCTATAAAAGGAGAGTTATTCCAAGTGTAAATCACACTTGAAAATTTACCCATATCACCAAAAAGAGAGAAAAATTAGTTTTCTTGTCTTGGGTTTTAGAAGAAGAAAAACTATAAGTTTTTCTTAGTGTTGCATATCGAGGAGGTTCGTGTATCAAGAAGGGTGTCCACCAACCGCCGTTTGGAGAACACATCAGAAGATCTTGGCATCTCTTCCTACTATTGGTAACTTGATCTTAACCCCCTTGTAGTAGTTTAAGTCCTTTAATTATGTATTGTGATGTATAAGTCGTGATCCATCCGCTGCGCGTAGATCTAACTCGTTTAGATCTAAGAACCTGCATCCTTCATGTGGTATCAGAGACAGGTTCCACGATTTATATAGTCATAATCGTAATTAAACGACTTAAAGGAGTGGAATTGCATGTAGGTAAATCTTATTTATAGTTTTATGCATTGATAGTGATAAATTGTTATGGTTGAAGAGATGGATTGGGGGTTGGCACTGTTTACCCGTTAGATCTATTGTAAACTCATATAAACGATGAAAATTTCGTTTACATGAGTATAGGAAATTATGTAATTTATTTTTATTACAAGTTTAATTTCCAGAAAATAGATCTGTACACTAGCTGTTTAGTTTTTTCGTTTTTTCCGTTGTTTGACCCGTTAAAACGAAGATCCCTCCGGTCAGAATCAAGATTGGAAGTTGATGAACAATTCCGAAAAATTTTGCGTCGATCAGAGTCCGTTTGGATGTCCGTTCGTTGATGAGAAGAGGCAGCTATAACAGAAAAACGCAGGATTCACAGAAACCCTAACTGTGACTTCCTCGATTTTCTGGAAAGTATTGGACCTTTGAAACGAATATCCGACCGGTCAGATCGATAATCATGGAGTTTTGGACGTGAGATAAAATTTTAAGGACGATCGGGATTCATCTTGATCCCCGATCGCCTCGGGAAGTAAATGATGCGCTGCTGTAAGAGTATGTTTCAGCAGCAAGTTGGGCGGCTCATCGAGGAAGATTGACGAGTCAAAGCTCCGATCCGACCGTCCATCTTGAAATGCAAAGAATGAAGATCAGATCTGGATAGTTTCGTCCCGATCCAAGTTCGCTTGATATGCCGATCGTCGAAGATTCTTAACACCTGCAGATTAGGTTTTAACTTATTTTCGAATAGATTAGTTACGGGGTGCCAACGGTCCATCTCGGTGTTTATTTTCCGCACTAGTATACATGTGTAGATTGTATGAGTAGAACCGGAAAATTGCCATGACATGCATCATATCATGAATTCCACTCCATATGCATACATGTAGAAATTAATTCGAGGAATTAGTTAGGCATGTATAAAACACACGATTATTTTTAATTAATTGTTTGATATTAATTAGAAACTAATTAGGTAAAACCGAGGAACACGGGTTTTTCAATCGTCGAGGTTGGGTGATGGATTCTCGGTGAATCTCACTCGCGAAAGCATAAGGAGTAAAATCTCAAAACCCGTGGTGAAGGTGTTGGATTCTCGGTGAATTCCACCTTACCCAAGACGAGATTACGTTTTTGTTCGTAGTGTCTACGTGAATGTTTGATGTTTAAGGATTGGATAATCACGGGCAAACATGTTCGAAAGTGGTTTAACCACGGTTGGGTGGTCAACAAAGTAGCTACGGCTCAATCGACTTCACCCTCCATGTGTAGCGTTTGCACGGGGTCCGCAACATCGAGCCATCCGAAGAGCCACTACGGCTCAACGAGCTCTCTCTAGCCTTGACCCGTCCGACGGCCACATATGTTCTAACGAATAGGTCGGGTGGGCTAGCCCACATAACCGACAACATTCGGGCCTATGATTTATTGTTCCTTAATGTAACATCAAGTCCAAAACGTGATCAAGAAACCCACCACTTTTTCAAAATATTGAGTAGGAGCGGAGAGGCGACGGCCGACCCCACGGCCTCACTGTTGACACAAGCAACGTGAGAGAATGGTGACGCTCGTGTCGGCTTTGATTTCGCCCCCCAAGGAAGGCCTTCACCGCTATCAAAATTCAAGGCTTGGTCTCCGAAAGGATAGGATTTTGGGTACTCATTGAGTCACCGACCGACCCTAAGGCGGCACACTCTGGGTCTATCTAAAGATCTCAAACAAAGTAGGTCACACTCATAAAGGGTATTTTGGTAATACCTTGGCTGAAAAAGGAAAGGTGATTGACGATCACAAATGAGATGTTCGATTCTCAAGTTGATCTTCAATATTAATCGAAACCTCTTTGACCTACCCTAAGGCGGCACTGAGGTGAGAGATTAAGTCCTTGGAATGGTAGGATAGACTATAAGTACTTAGTTTATGTTCCTAAAATTTAATAGTAGTGTATGATTTGGATTTATCTTCAGTCAATTTTATTTACAACTATTTATATATCTCTCTAGGGTGCTAGACTGCTAGTGTAAAATTGACTAGTAATGACTTCATTAAAAAGTGGTAAGTAACTAGAACGTTGTACTTATTGATCTTATATGCGATTAATTTTTCGGAAGAGATATTTCTCTGAAGCCTTCAAGACTTAAGTGACGTAAATAAGGATGTCACTGTTGTCAATCGTGTTGATCGAGAGACGACTGTAGTCAGTTTGAAAGATGATTGGGACGATAAAATTCTTCTAGTGAATTTTAATGGTGTAGTGTCTACACGAGAAATTTTCTAAAAGAAAAATTAGAGAATCATAAATTAAAGTGTCGCTAGTTAGACGGTATTTGGAACCGATAAACTAGTGGGAGCTTTTGTCTTATGTTTTTTCTAATTTAGAAAATTAGTCCCACTGGGTAACGCTTTCATTAGACATCCCACAGTTCACGAGTAGTGTCTACTCAATTGAACTGCTAGTTCAAGACTATTTCCTTTTAAGGAAAGTTGAGAATGGGAAAGAATGTCTATAAGTGTTAATCATCTTAACTAAAGTTTTGAGGCTAAACCGAAACATTAATTAAAGAAAGTATAGGATAAGGAAAGTGATTTGGATCACTAACCAATGAATCTTAGCGACTTTCTTAACCGAGTAACTCGACTCGGTAGCTTAGTTCTTTGGAAGAACATGGAAGTCGTGCATTAACGATTAATAGAGTAACAACGGGCAGTAATTTCAGCTAGAATAGTGGGAGTGATATAAGGAAATGAATTTCAGATTCTATCCTTGAATATCACAGAAAATTTATTTTTCTGTTTACAGATTCGTTGAAACAAATGGATTCACTTTCAACTCGATATATTGTTGCCTCATAGAAAGTGAAGATGACATTTGTAGTACGAATCCGAGACTCGGACTTTTGTTTGATAAAGTCGTAACCACTAAGAAATTTGAAAATGTATGTGTAACACGCCTTAAACTATTATAGGCGAATGGTTTCCAGATTAAGATAAACGATTCTTCAAGATCTATTAATTAGTGCATATATCCTAGAGATAAGACCTGACGACTGGCTAACGGTGATTCCTATCTCCCAGTCTAGTAACACTATCTCAAAGGAACAATGACTAAGTTTCCTTTCAATCGGGAGAGGGTAATAGATTTGAAAAGGTAACATAGCTTGTTCATAATGACCTTCGGGGTCTAGTGAGAGAAACAAGCTAGTGGGAGTTTTTGAGTGGTGACATTTTGTCTGATAACTACTCGAAACGTGATTTAGTTTATCAAAAGAATACGAGGAGGAGTCTATGATTTTAGCAGAGAATAGAGTATTCCATGCTCATAAATAGGCTATAGCATAGTCTTGGGACTGATGCTCAGCCTGCATCCTAGTGGAATGTTTCTCACTGAGAAAGAAACCATAGACTTGCCCTATATAGTTATTTATGTGCTACAATGCACTGCTAAACTCGATTAAGATAATTGGTTGCAAAATAACGGTTAACATTATTATGTAAACCGAGAAGTCTACCTAGAAGATGCCAGTGAATTTATGGATAATGAGTGAATTCGGTTCACACCACTTCCATAAATGTAGGCATTTAGCATTTAATGCTTGAAGGTAGGATCGAGATTTTTGCGATACGCTCAGATTGTGACTTGTTCGTGAAATATCTTAATGAGACGAGTGAAGGTTGATTATAAGATTCTTGAGATCGTAAAGTGACGGTTGAATGCCACAAGCCTTCGATAGAATCTATAAGTAACAACCTTAAACCTTGGAGTACGGTTACCCAAAGGTAGTTACTATCTGATTTAATCAGACCACGTCCAACATCGGTTGTTGGTGATTACACTGATAAATACTACTGTATTATAATGTCAATCCACCCAAAACGCAGTGGGAATATGGTCTAACCGTTGACCCATTGAGGTATTGTGGACTTTATAGTCTGCTGGGGTGATTAATAACCTATGGCTCTTGGTGGGCTGTATAGGATTCTGATCATAGATGTTGGTTTGAAAGCCTTAACCCTGTGAATGGAGTTTTTGGTACTCCAGTTCTGTTCAGCCTCTTGTAGAACCACCTGAGTGTCTCAGACCCAGTGGGAGCAATTGGATCTACGCAGAAAAGAGTCGAATGAATAGGAAAGTTTAAACTTTCAGCGCAAAGCTGAGTGGTCTAGGGGTGATTCCATGACAAGTAGAGAGTTAACCAGACCTTGAACTCTCTCACCACTCACTCTTGCTAGATTTCGTTAGAAAGCAGAAAATAAGGGTGATTCCCTAAGACTTTCTTGCCGACAAACGGAGTCTGGATTCATTCGGAACAGAAGGGTCTTGGTTACAACAAATGGCAGGACGACTGCCGGGGCTTATAGCCTTTGTGGATTTAAGAGAACCTCTCAGTCATTGAAAGTCACATGTTTTAAAATATGTGGACTTGACCAGAATATTGATAAGTCTTTTGTAGACTGGGTATCAATATTGGTAAAATAGTAGTATTAGTGTTCATGAATGATAACACTGAAATAGTTGGAAACAACATGTGTGTGTTATCTGAAGTTGGAAACTGGCAGGCCAAGATTCTCTAGATGAGAGAATTGGACTATATTCTACGAATCTGATTCGGTCAAATTCACGGGAATGAGTCATTGGCTATCCCATCCATCTTATTGGTTAAGATAATCTTGCATATATGGATGCAACATTCAACGAGAGTAGTCCTACCCTACCTCTCAGGAATGATTCTCTAAATCTTCGGATAAAGAGAAAATGGGATAGAGTCTCTCTTGGATGACGGCAAGTCAGGTTGTCACAAGTCAATAATAGTCAAATCTCGGATTCGAGCATTGAATAGCGGTTTTAGTACATCCTCAAGTATTTTTGAAGAACGAGGAATAATGTGCTTGTATATTCGGGTGCAAACTTGAATATGGTTGACTACACTGATTCTGACTTATAGTCAGATTAAGGATGATCGTTGGGACAATCTCGGACTCAGTGTTTAATCATTGTGATGGAGCTATAGTCTGGAGAAATCCAGAATCGCCAATTCGATTTTAGTTAATCGGATACGTAGCAGCTTTCGGAGCAGCTAGAGTGGTGATATGGCTTAGGAATTTCCTTTCTGATCTGGGAGCAATTCCAGGTCTAGTGAGCCGATATCACTTCATTGTGAAAATAGTGAAGTGATAGCTTAGAAGGATCTTCTCAGTCACTAGAGGTCAAAAGCATATTGAGAGAGAGTACCGCCTGATTAGATGGACCGGCGACGTTTCGATCCTAAAGATCGTTTCGAGCCGACAATCTAACTGATCAGTGTACCAAGTCGAGTGCTTGGAGGGTACGGCATTGAGGGATATATCTCAACTGCTTTTAGAGCAAGTGGGAGAGTGTTGTGAATAAGATAAGAAATGGTGTGCTCTAAAAACATTCGTTACTTGTCATTTCATGCAAGTGGAAGATTGTTAGGTGTAGTGCCTGAAAGACAATTTGTGTAATTGTTTTTAACAATGGATGATAAATTTTATCTCACCTTATTACTTGCTTTGTGCTTGTAAATAGTACACTCTTTGCAAACCCTAAGTATATCAAGATGTAATCGCTTAACTCAAAGGTATGGCATGCACGTGAGGATTGAGTTTGTGGTGATATACTTAAATCTGTTAGTCCGTGGTGAACTTAATCGAGTTTAGGGTCTCTTGATTAAAACACCAATAATGCGCCTAACACCTTAGGGTGTGATAGTCTTATCCGGACTATCGGCAGAGGGTACCACGTGGGGCATTTATATATGATGGCATTCATATATAATTTGGACCGATTTAATCTCGAATTTCTTGGTATAATTCCGTAATCGAGGAATCTTATTAAATCATTAGATGATCATATATGGATCAACCTTAATCCCGAGGTGATCACAGGATGCCGCTTGTCCCGGGGTAGTGTTTGATGTGTTAGTTAACGGATTTACTTTAATATGTGTTCCAAGCCACTTCTCATTGGCACTTTCTCCGGATGAGTGAGTAGTTACGATTTTCACGGACATGGAATCCATTCCTTCCTGCGGGAAGTAGAGAGACGATCCCCTTATTTGTTAGCCCCTAGAAAGTGATCGATCCCGGGAGTTCACATTTGACTAATTAGCTACTAGTCGACATATGTGTGCTAATTGATCATCGAGGGGTTAATGGTAAATAAGGATAAGATATTTCGAGTCGGGTTCACGGAGACTTCCCACTCAGAATGGACGATCTGTGTGGAGGGTTAATCCGTATGTAGTGATTATATCAATGGACGCTTATTCACTCTATGGGTTGAGTATAAGTATATATCTATAATCGGTAGAGTTCAGTTTCGGGTTTATGGTGGCGTAATCCCGGAATTAATAATTAATGTACTTATTCTGTTCGATGAATAATTAATTATTGGAGCTACTGGTTATATGTCCATGGTCCCCGATGTGGCTTCTGTAATTCGGACTAATATTCTTGTTGTTTGGGCCTCACTGATAATTAATTGGCTGGGCTAATTAATTGATATGCATGGATATTATTTAGTTGGGCTAAATAATATAATACACATAAAAGACATTTTATGTGGGCTAAAACCCTAGGGAGGTGGCGCCATATTGGTTCTCTTTTAGCACAAGAATTGATTTTCTTGTGTTATGGAAAATAAAAGATATTCTTGTTATGTGATTGATTGGATGACATGTTATTTAGTTTCCTATTGGTCAATAATATGTCACAATTATTCATTAAGGAAAATATCTTTTTATTTTGTTTAATTAATTATTTATTTAATTAATTAAAACTTGGAGACCAAGGATTTACTCTGCTATAAAAGGAGAGTTATTCCAAGTGTAAATCACACTTGAAAATTTCACCCCATATCACCAAAAAGAGAGAAAAAATTAGTTTTCTTGTCTTGGGTATTAGAAGAAGAAAAACTATGAGTTTTTCTTAGTGTTGCATAACGAGGAGGTTCGTGTATCAAGAAGGGTGTCCACCAACCGCCGTTTGGAGAACACATCGGAAGATCTTGGCATCTCTTCCTACTATTGGTAACTTGATCTTAACCCCCTTGTAGTAGTTTAAGTCCTTTAATTATGTATTGTGATGTATAAGTCGTGATCCATCCGCTGCGCGTAGATCTAACTTGTTTAGATCTAAAAACCTGCATCCTTCAGTTAGTCCGTGGTGAACTTAATCAGAGTTTAGGGTCTCATGATTAAAACACCAATAATGCGCCCAGAACACCTTAGGGTGTGATAGTCTTATCCAAACTATCGGTAGAGGGTACCTAAGTGGGGCATTTATATATGATGGCATTCATATATGACTGGACCGATTTAATCTGGGTTTCTCGATATAATTCCGTAATCTAGAAAACTTATTAAATCATTAGATGATCATATATGGATTGACCTTAATCCTCAGGTGATCACAGGTTACTACTTGTCTCGGGGTAGTGTTTGATGTGTTAGTTAGGGATCACTTTGATGTGTGATCTGAGTCACTTCTCGTTGGCACTATTCCCTGATGAGTGAGTAGTTCTGTGTTTCACAGACTTGGAATCCATTCCTTCCTGCGGGAAGTACAGAGGCAGTCCCCTTATTTCTTATCCCAAAGAAAATGATCGATCCCGGGAGTTCATATTAGACTAATTAGCTACTAGTCCGGTATGTGAACTAATTGATCACTAGGGGGTTAATGGTAAATAAAGATTAGATATTTTGAGTCGGGTTTACGGAGACTTCCCACTCAGAATGGTCAGTCTATGAAGGATTAGTCCGTATGTAATGATTATATCAATTGACGCTTAATTACTCATAGGATTGAGTGTAAGTATATATCTATAATTGGTAGAGTTCAGTTTCGGGTTTATGGTGGCGTAATCCCGGAATCGATAATTTAAGTGTAAATATTTTGTTCGATGAATATTTTACTTAATTTATTGGAGCTACTGGTTATAGGTCTATGGTCTCCAACGTGGCTCCTATAATACGAGTATTTTCATGCTATTGGGCCTCACTGATAATTAATTGGCTGGGCAAATTAATTGATATGCGAAATATTATTTAGTTGGGCCAAATAATATAATACACAGAAAAGACATTTTTTTTGGGCCTAAAACCCTAAGGTGTGGCGCCTCCCTCTCATAAAATGCAAGAATTGATTTTCTTGTGAGATTAATTATTTACCTGGTAAGTAATTAATTAATAAAAGATAATTGATTTGTAATTGATTGATTGCTTTTATTGTGATTTTTTTAATTATTTATTTAATTAATTAGAAACTTGGAGGCCAAGAATTTACTCTCCTATATAAAGATAGTTCTTCCAAGACATATGCGAGATGAAATTTTCGACATACACACATAAAATAGAGAGAAAAACTTGTTTCTTGTCTTGGGTTTCTGGTTGAAGAAAAATTTAGGTTTTTTCTTGATGCATATCAAGGAGGTTTCAATTCCAAGGATCGGTGTCCACCAACCGTCGTTTGGAGAACACATTGGAAGATTGTCGCTACTCATCCAACTTTTGGTAAGTAGATCTAAACCCCCTTGTAGGAAGTTTAGATCCTTTATTTATGATATGTAGTTTATAGATCGTGATCCATCCGCTGCGCAAAGATCTGTTTTGTACAGATCTGAGCTCCTACATCCTTCACAAAGAACTTGTGCCACGAAGGTCTATTAATCGTTCCTCCTATATCCACAGAAAATATATGCTCTACTTCTCATACTTGACCTTCGCTACACCCAGACCATGTTTCCTCGTTATCTCATTCATACTCTTTCAGGAGAAAAGTCTCTGCTACTTTAGGGTCTAGTGCCACTTGCTGATGTAATTTCAAAACAAGCTCATCTATGTCATCTAGCATGTAACATGCTTCTCCCTCAGCTTGTGCATACCTCATTGTTTTCATCACATTGAATCTACTCCTCATTTACCCATAGAATCAACTCACGCTTATGAACATCTATCAATGTTTTACTTGTCGCTAGGAAAGGTCTTCCTAGGATCAGTGGAACATCATGGTCAGCTTCCAAGTCTAGAACTACAAAGTCTACGGGGAATACAAACTTATAAACTTTTACCAGTATATCTTCCACTACTCCACAAGGTTGCTTCATAGACCTATCTGCCAACTGTAGGGTTATAGATGTATCGTTTAACTCTTTCATGCCTAACTTATGGAAAATGGAGAGTGGCATTAAATTGACACTGGCTCCAAGATCACACAATCCTTTGTTTAGGGACACTCCTTCAATTGTGTTTTGGGGAGATTTTGCATCATTAAAACAAAAGAAAATTTATAAAACCTATACTACCATTCAAAACTACCTCCTAACCGGCCGAATACTGGGTAGTTGCTAGTAAAGTTGGATAAGTACGGGTATCGATCCTCAGGGAATTGGGATGTTGAATCTAATTTTATTAATCCTCTCAATTGTTACTCAAGAAAACAAATAAACGAAAGAACGAACAAATAACACATAGAACAAGTAAACTAAATCTAAGCTAAAACGAAATAAAACTAAACTAAACTAACGATACATGGGCTCAAACAATGTACAAACTAAGTGATCTCAATCCTAGTTCATCTTATGACTTTAATTCAAATTGTGGTTTCACCTTTACACGAGACACAAATCCCTAATCTCTTAGTGAATCCGTATTCTCAAGCTCTGAAATCCTACTCTCGTAGTGAATTCAATTTATCAATCTCTCCTTTCTCGAATGTTGAGACCGATATTCCATACAAAACGAAGGTGTAGATTCAAGTTAACTCTCGTATTTCAGAACCTAACAACCTAGATAATTAACCGATTAACTTGTCATCATTAATGATTAAAAATCCTATCTTTCTATGGTGATCTAGTTTACGCAACTTTCGTATGTTGTAACTATCAATCGCAAACCAATCTCTCGATAAAGTTCACACATAGCATCATAATCAAAGAAAGATACAAAATCAATTAAATATCATAAAAAACGAATAAGGACTGAATAAATTAAATAAATAAACTCACGTAGTTTGGTACATGATTGAATCCATGAATCGAAAACGGAAGAAAAACGACATCCTAATCTAACCCGGATCACCCGAGCACAAGGCTCGGGTGACCGGCCTTGGAGCCTCCCAGAAAGCTGCTGCTGCTGTGAAGTTGCCGCTGAATATTTTGTATGAATTATGGGATATTTAGGTTTACAAGCTGCTGCATATATATAGAGGAGTATGTCGGCTACTTCTAATTAATTGCGGCTGGAGTATTTCCTCTTCCAATTAGGATTTTCATGCAGCGATAAAAAGGAAAAGTGAGGCGGCTGGAGTATGGCGGTGGTCGGACGCCAGTTTGAAATGTCGGACGCTCGTCTAGTGTCTTGAATCGAATCCTTCGATTAAATATTTATTGGAATAAAACTTTAAAATTCATATCTTGAGTTGTAGACCTCAAAAATTATGATCCGAATGTCATAAAAAAGCTCTCGGAAAACTCTACAACTTTCATTAAGGACTCTTCTTCAGAAAACGCCTTTTTGATTAGCCCGTCGTATTACGAGTATATTTCGGGATTTTCCACTCGAATTCATCTCTTTAAAATCATCCTTTCCATCAACAATGTGTATCTACAATGTAGGAAAAACATACCAAAGCGTAACACAATCCTAAAATAATATAAAATCATGATTTAAACACATAAATCGCTACGTTTTGCAATTTAACCTATTAGAAACACCATTTACTCAATTAATCGATTATAAGCTCGATTTCTATGAAAAAAACATCTATGTATGGGGAAAATTGATGTAAAATATATCCTTAAAAACACTACAAATTGACCCTGAACAACACCCCCACACTTAAACTTTTGCTCGTCCCGAGCAAAACAAAACATAACCAAGCTCGAGATAAATAAACATTTATGCAAATATAAAACATATTCAAGTAGTTTAGAGGTTCACCCAAGTGCGTGTGTGCATAGCCATAGTAAATTTCCACTAAATCCACACTTGAAATTGATTCAAGCAAAACTAGCCAACATCCCATTTGAATCAGAAATATAAAAACGATTATAACATGCACTTCTCAAAACATACAAACCCCGAAAAATAATAATAGGGAGTATTCAAAACATTTCCGACATACTTAGAGGATAATCCCTACAACATATCTTTCAGTTTATACTGGGGATAAGGTTGACGATAACTAAGTCCTTCATTTAATTCATACCACTTCTTATGCAAGTTGATTTAACTATTTCTCATTTATACGCACATCAGAATGAGCTATTGCCCGTCATAGTAGAATTGGACATTTCGAGATAATCCCCTACCTTACTCAAATCATAAGGCAGCTTCTTCTAACTGTCGTGAGCTTTTGGTCATCATAGTGGAATAGGACATACGTGGTACACCCTACCTCACCCAAATCATCGACTAGCTTCCGACACACACAATTAACTATTTAAAACAACTTCATTTATTCACTACTTTTTAAAAGCACTATAGTTACGTTTCACTTATCACATTCAAACCTTCAGATACTCACAGTATGTCATACTTTAACTCTAAATACAAACTATTAAAATTTCCAAAAATCGTATGGAAGCAAAGAATCATGCGATAATCATAAAAAATCTCTAATCAAATGGGTATGGCTTAAAAACATAGCTCATCATCTACTATGGCACGTGAAAAATAATGTCGGGTGAAACAACTAAATTTACTAAATATGCAAAATAATGCATCAATGATTATAAACATCGAACAAAGACATGCAATGCTCACTCGGGACAAAACAAAAATTTTAAAATTAAGCACTTTTCATAGAAATATAAATGTAAATTGAGCAAACGAATCATAGATACATATAAACCATCCTCTCCCCACACTTAGATTGCAACTTGTCCTCAAGTTGTGCAGAAATAATAAATTAGAGAACTTAGTTGATTGGATGCTGGCAATTCCGGAAAAATCGGTAAAAACCAAAATTGCTGCATAGCTCAGTGAGCGTGGAGCATCACAGTAAACTGAATTCATCGTGAAAGTGCACAATAGCTATCAAAAATATCCTGCAGACTTGATCAGTGCAAAAAGAGTCTACGGTGAAAAAGGATTATACATGTAAAACACATGGAAAAGAAGTTATAGAGATTCTTCAGATTAAGCTCATAGAAAGATGGAACATATACATGGAACATTACAAAATAGTAGGCTAAGTGCAACTACATGAAAATATACTAGAATGCAGCCTACATGATATGCAATCCTAAAAATAAAATAAATAAAAATAAATTCTGACAGGCTCAGGCTGAGCAAGTTGAGAGGACAACCCTACAGTGACTACGGCCCGTGCAGAAACAAAAACAAAAAATAAAAAAAATAAAATAAAAAATGAGGTAGTATTATGGAAACCGACAGTTAACTACGCTCAAGAAAAATAAAAGAAAAATAGAAAAACAATGCAACTAGATGACATGCAACTAAATGATATGCAAAAATAAAAGAAAATAAAAGAAAGAAAACTAGCCCACTCATTTGCAACATGACATATATAAAATAAACGTCTACCAAATAATGACAGGTTACGATAAACGACAGTGCTGTCCATTACATGCAGTGTAGACGCGCCTTAAGACTCGTCAAAAGTGATAGCATTATGGAAACCAACAGTTAGCTATACTAAATAGATATAACTCGTATGGACTGGACGTAGCATACGGAAAACCGATAGTAGCTACCCATATGAGTTACAGCTAAAAACAAGAAAGCACATAGGTCTCAAAGCTCACAAGATCATCATCACGTGATGCGTAGCATACGGAAACCGACATTAGCTACTAAATAACAATAAGACCAGTTATAGCGTACGAGAACCGACATTAACTATAACATGCCTAGATGAATCAAGTATATTATCAATTAGATTCAATTATTTAACATGGATTCGTAGATGAAAAGATATGAATATGCAAGTTCAGAACATCTACGTAAAAGAAATTAGCCACAGAAGCTCGTATTAAAAAATCCACATCAAATAAAAGCATTGAAAATAAAATCAAGAAAAAAAAATCAGAACCTGGACTGGCGTTCATTAACTCAAACGAACGTTCACCTTAAAGCACAGCACTGGACGAACGTTCAACCCTTTCAGACGCTCGTCTGCCATGAAGACAGACCGGACGAACGTTCAGAATACCGGACGGCCGTTCACTTGGTGATTTCTCCCTCGGACGGTCGTCCAACAAAACAGACGCTCGTCTGGATCCTGAAATCAGAGCAGAGTCGAAACTTCTGGGACGGACGAGCGTCCTAAAACCCGGACGTGCGTTCACCTGCAACTTATGAACTGGACGGGCGTTCACTTACTTGAACGCTCGTCCATACAACGAATTTGCACAGTATGCAGGATAAACACAGCAAACCCTAAATCAACTCAAAACAAACCAACACGTACACATAACAACACAGCGGTCTCATCAAATTATAGCACAGGGGGTTAGACTAGACTACATCTAAACATATAATTCACGTTTCATAAGTTGAGTAAAAAACTTTTTTGCACATTCTTAACCCTACGGTCATCGAAACACGGCAAAAATAAAAACTCTCAACTTATTTATCGCTACTTTTATTGAACGAAAAATAAATCGTTACAAAATCGAAGAATTAACTCCACTAGATTCAACAAAACACCGATTCCCCGGCAACGGCACCACGTGTGTTGGGGAGATTTTGCATCATTAAAACAAAAGAAAATTTATAAAACCTATACTACCATGCAAAACTACCTCCTAACCGGCCGAATACCGGGTAGTTGCTAGTAAAGTTGGATAAGTACGGGTATCGATCCTCAGGGAATTGGGATGTTGAATCTAATTTTATTAATCCTCTCAATTGTTACTCAAGAAAACAAATAAACGAAAGAACGAACAAATAACACATAGAACAAGTAAACTAAATCTAAGCTAAAACGAAATAAAACTAAACTAAACTAACGATACATGGGCTCAAACAATGTACAAACTAAGTGATCTCAATCCTAGTTCATCTCATGACTTTAATTCAAATTGTGGTTTCACCTTTACACGAGACACAAATCCCTAATCTCTTAGTGAATCCGTATTCTCAAGCTCTGAAATCCTACTCTCGTAGTGAATTCAATTTATCAATCTCTCCTTTCTCGAATGTTGAGACCGATATTCCATACAAAACGAAGGTGTAGATTCAAGTTAACTCTCGTATTTGTAACCTAACAACCTAGATAATTAACCGATTAACTTGTCATCATTAATGATTAAAAATCCTATCTTTCTATGGTGATCTAGTTTACGCAACTTTCGTATGTTGTAACTATCAATCGCAAACCAATCTCTCGATAAAGTTCACACATAGCATCATAATCAAAGAAAGATACAAAATCAATTAAATATCATAAAAAACGAATAAGGACTGAATAAATTAAATAAATAAACTCACGTAGTTTGGTACATGATTGAATCCATGAATCGAAAACGGAAGAAAAACGACATCCTAATCTAACCCGGATCACCCGAGCACAAGGCTCGGGTGACCGCCTTGAGCCTCCCGGAAAATTCGCTGCTTTGTGAAGTTGCCTTATTTGAATATTTTGTATGAATTATGGGATATTTAGGTTTACAAGCTGCTGCATATATATAGAGGAGTATGTCGGCTACTTCTAATTAATTGCGGCTGGAGTATTTCCTCTTCCAATTAGGATTTTCATGCAGCGATAAAAAGGAAAAGTGAGGCGGCTGGAGTATGGCGGTGGTCGGACGCCAGTTTGAAATGTCGGACGCTCGTCTAGTGTCTTGAACTGAATCCTTCGATTAAATATTTATTGGAATAAAACTTCTAAAATTCATATCTTGAGTTGTAGACCTCCAAAAATTATGATCCGAATGTCATAAAAAAACTCTCGGAAAACTCTACAACTTTCATTAGGGACTCTTCTTCAGAAAACGCCTTTTTGATTAGCCCGTCGTATTACGAGTATATTTCGGGATTTTCCACTCGAATTCATCTCTTTAAAATCATCCTTTCCATCAACAATGTGTATCTACAATGTATGAAAAACATACCAAAGCGTAACACAATCCTAAAATAATATAAAATCATGATTTAAACACATAAATCGCTACGTTTTGCAATTTAACCTATTAGAAACACCATTTACTCAATTAATCGATTATAAGCTCGATTTCTATGAAAAAAACATCTGTGTATGGGGAAAATTGATGTAAAATATATCCTTAAAAACACTACAAATTGACCCTGAACATTGTGCAAGGTATCAGGAAGCTCCAAGCATCTTTACACTTATGAGGCATTTTTGCATTGCAAAACTGCCAAGCACTCCTCATTAAGGCAAAATAGTTTCAAGGTCTAACAACTTCCTTTTGGCAGAGATTTTTACTTTCAAGAATTTTACTTACTCTGGCATCCTGGCCAGAGCTTCTACCAAAGGTATGTTCACTTGTAATTTCATAAAAATTTCTATGAACTTTTTATAACGAGCATCATCATGATTCGGTTTAGATTTCCTAAGGGTATAGGGTAAAGTAGCAAGATTAACAGTTACAGTTCGTGAAGACTTACCTGCTGCCTGCTCTGTCTGTTTGCTCGCTTGTTGAATCTGCATACGCCTGAATAATCGGCGTGGTGTCCCGATTAATCGCATCCATTTTTCTTCCTGATTCTGCTGCATTCTGATGTTGACTGCTTTCTGATTCTTCCTGGATAGTTGGTATAACTGGTCCAGGTAGTTCCTTCCCACTTGTAGTCATAATTGCATTCACGTCCTTCGGATTCTTTTCTGTGTTACTTGGTAATCCTCCCAGAGGACGGACTGACACTTGTTTGGCGATCTGCCCCACATGGTGCGACAGATTCTTCACTAAGGCTTCCTAATTGGTCAGTCTTGTATCATTCTTCTGACAATATAAGGTGAAGTTTGAATTCAGCTCGGTCATGGATTTTGTAAGTTGATTGACCGTGTCGGTCACAGTTGAGCTCATTTTATCCATGGCTGCTTCCCAACCACCTGACTTGTTGAATTGAAGCATGAATCCCCTAGTCTGTCTTGGTCTCTCTCCACCTGTAAAATCACTTAGTCGAAAACTAGGTTGGTCATGAGAACCTGGTTGATATCCACCCCTATAAGGGTTTTCTTGCCTCCCTAAATAGTTCACATCTTCGGTGTTGGTTGCTTCATCTTCTTGAACTTTCTCTACCTTGGTAATGCGGTTTTGCATGCCGTCTATTTTCTCGTTCATTTCCATTAACTGGTATAAAATATTTTGAGATGTATCTTCTCCAAATACTCCTTCAACTACCTTTACATTCTCAATTTGATGTGTTCCCCATTGGCTTGTAAGCTCTATTTGTTCCAACTTTTCTTTAGCTTCTTTAGGTGAAATCAACGCAAAACATATGTTGCTCGATGCATCAACTCACATTTGTTCACTGGGCCGCAATCCGTGATAGAAACTATGCATTCATACGGGCAGAGTGATATCGTGATGAGGGCATCTCCGTTGTGCTTCCTTAACCCTTTTACAAGCTTCTTCAAAAGTCTCGGCTGGTTTTTCTTGAAATTCATGATGTCTTGTCTCATCTATATGGACTTCCTAGGTGGGCAGTACTTATTCATAAATTTCTATAGTAGATCGATCCAAGTGCTAGAGACAATAACCATATCTTTACTTGTCTTTCAGAGTGAATGGGAACAATTTCAGCTTAATATTGTCTTCAGGTACTCCTGCCGGTTTGTCAGTGTTGACTATCTCTAAGAAGTTAGTGACGTGTACACTAGGATCTTTGTTCGGTACTCTATGGAAGGTAGTGTAATTGGTCACCATCTGTATCTTGTTTGGATTTGGGTGAAAGATCTCAGCTGCATTCTTTGGCTGAACACTCGCTGGCACGAATTGCTCAATCGCGGGCATTGCATAACTCTGTAGTGTTCTTCTATCTGCTTGTACAGCAACTCCTGCTCTATTGACACCGTTTTGTCCATTCTGCACCATTGTGTTATATGCATCCTCCAAAGGCAGAATTTCATTTTCCATCTCGCTGTGATCTCCTACGTGTGAACTCACATCGTCCGCCAGCCTATCAATCTTCTCTCGAGCTTTCTTTCTCTTTTGTTTAGCAAACTTTTTGATCTTAGGTATAAATCTGTCGAGTTTGGCTGCTGAAATTCGTGTAGCATATTACAAGACATAAAAAGAAAATTAAAAAGTGAGTGACTTGCCTCGGCGGCTGTTACACTCGCCTGGAAGACTCAAAAATTTAGACTCTGACTACTGACTCGATGCTGAACTGACAGAACCAATTCCGCCGAATCTGAGACGCTCGACTAATAGCGGTAACCCTTGATTAATCGGGTGAATCTTTCTTCCAGATTCAAACAAAACTGACTCTGCATGAATCCAGTATAAACGGACTATTAAATAGACTCGATTATATACAAACGATCAATTTCAAATAAAAAGTATTCTTGACACGAGTCCCCGGCAACGGCGCCAGAAAATCTTGAACATGTGCAAAGCACTTACTAGCAATAGGACTCGGTCTATAATAGCAGAGTACTGGCGAGTCAAGGTTGAATCCCACAGAGACTCGTAATAACACAAATCATTCAAGATTGAGCTGTCACGATAATATTCTACGACCAAATTTAATATAGTAAGAAGTAATAAGGTGCCAATAAACAAACAAGAATATTCCAGTTCAAACGGAGCACACAAGAGTCTCTAATGTATTAGTCTAATTATGAGTTATTAGTTATTCCCTCATAACATGCATTAATCATTCCCATTGGTAAATTATAATTCATTGTCAGCTACGGGTGCAAACTCCTAACCCTATCAACTTCCAATGTAAGGACAGCAGACAATCTATATTCAACTAACCTACTTCGTTGGTTGTATTAGTTCACACGCATTAAGTTTTAGAGTTGCCGGCTCAAGACCGAAAACCTCCCTAGGTAGCTATCGACTATGACTAACATGTCCCTAACGATCCATCAAGACAATGTCCAAATTAACACTGCACTAACAGTCCTTCATGCTAATTTACGATGACATGAAATTAGGTGATTAGGCTAAAAACATGTAAATTAAATCTTTCGATCAACATAGATGGCACCGATTATCATGAACTAGGATTTACTAGGTATTCAGATCTAGCGATATAGACCGTCGCAGATCTGAAGTAAGCAATCTCTACTTCATGATTCCTTCACCAAAGAATCAGATCTATACATACATGGGGTAAAATAAACTAACTACTACATAATTAAACTAAATAAACAATTAAAACATACAAGCCAAATAGAACAACGACATATCTACATCTTGGAAAAGACAGAAAATCATACCCTCGAAGATGAGTGCAGATCTCCCTAGGCTTTCTTCCTAGAAGGAAAATCCGTCGACTCCGTGACTAGAGCTCATAAAAAAAATAAAGAACAAAGAACTTTTATTGCATAAAACTTGTGTTGAAAATTGTACATTGATTTCTGAGGGCGATGTCTCTTATTTATAGCTATGTAAACTGACTTCAAAAGACCTAGAACTACCCTCATCCAAAAAAACTCGTTTCGGAAGATTCTAGACTCTCGATAAGTTGGCGGTACTTTCCGATTAATTGGGTGTATTTTTGTACTTTTTCTTCTGCCGACTTAGCTTAGAAGGTTCTAGAATACCCTAGTCCCAATCCTTTCATTCTGTCCGCTCCAGTATCGTCCACAATGCTTAGCCCAATATTTTGTATCCTGAAAATAATCAAATAACGCACGAAATAATATCGAATAAGGGAAAATAAACGTTAAATGAAAATACTCGACTCACGAACACGACATATGACATTCAACTCAAATGGTTCATATTTATAGGCCGAAACAACTATTTTTAGCTCGTAATGGATAGAATGTTGATTTCGTAGGATATACTATTTTAAGCGTCATCAGGTTCAATTATGTTTCTAGGACAAATTTATAATGTCTATCAATAGCCTTCAATCTGAGCTCTGCAGGTCAGACTCACCAAGTTTGCAAAAAGCAAACTCTTTAAGCCTGCAGGACAGACAATTCAATCTGAGCTCTGCAGGTCATACTCAGCAAGTTTGCAAAGACAAACTCTCTAAGTCTGTAGGACAGACAATTAGATTTGAGCTCTGCAGGTCAGACTCAGCAAGTTTGCAAAGAAAAACTCCCTAAGTCTGCCGGACATCCAAATCGATCTGAGCAAAGAAAAACTCCCTAAGTCTGCCGGACATCCAAATCGATCTGAGCTCTAGAATTCAGACTCAGCAAGTTTGCAAAGACAAACTCCCTAAGTCTACAAGACAGACAAATGGATATGAGCTCTACAGTTCAGACACAACAAGTTTGCAAAAAGAAAACTCCCTAAGTCTGCAGGACATAAAATTTGATCCAAAATATACAAGTCAGACAGTTCCATAATTATGCCATGCAAGACACCGAAGGTTAAGGCATTACGTACTTAAAGGGAATGACATACTCAAGAAGATTCTAGGTAAGTACTAAAAATAAAGTAAAAGTACAGGAACTTAGGATAATTCCATACATATATAATAATAATTGTTGTACATGCTTACAACTTCAAGTTTTCAAATGTTTTTCAAAAGAAAAATATAGAAGTACAGAATTCAAGAAAGTCTATGTCTCAAGAGTTGGATTTTGTTGTTGCTCGGTTGTGGAAAGCTAAGCTGAAGAAGAAGGAGTTGGCTCTAAGCCTTGACGAGAACAGCGGATTGCATACTTAGTGCCAATATCCTCCCTGTTCTTGAACTCCCTCAATCGGTCATCATAAACCATACTAGAGCCAGGTTTATACATCTTATGAGGAAGGTCGTCAATGACCCGATCGGTAAACAACACTCGGGCCTCATCAAGCCCCATGGTATAAACATGCCACATCACAGGGCTCGGCAGCGCCTTCAGGGCCTCAACAAATGGTCCTGAAGACTTATACTTATGGACAAACTTAGCGATCTAAGCTGGGATACATGCCTCTAGATCATTCATTTCAGCTCAGAGCTTAGCCACTGCTTTCTTCAGCTCAGACTTCTCCCAGTGTGTTTATCAAAAGCCGCTTGAAGGTCAGCAGCGCAGTGGTATTTAACATATTGTAGCTTTGCTTCTTGAGCTCCGAGTTGCTCTTTCAGAGCTTTGATCTCCTCATCCTTGGACTTTCCTATGTCCTTATGTCTTTTTCGACTAGCTTGTAGCTCAAAAAATCTTCCTCTTCATGGTTTCTTTGGTTTTTGAAGCTCCAGCAAGCCTCTTCAGCATCTTCTTACCAACTCGGGTCCCCTACCCGGAAATATGTCTACTATAAAAAAATGCTATCAAAATGGAAAGGAAAAACAAAAGTAAGTAAAAAACTTACAACATGAGTTAACTCCTTGTTGGTCATCTCGCACAACCGATCTTGCTCGACTGAAGCCTTTTTTTTTTCAGGATCTCATAGTCCTGGTCTTCTGGGAGGGCAGCAGACCTACCCCTCTTGTGTGGCCTGCCTTCATGAGCAGCCACCTGCCGAGATCGGCCCCTCAGCTGGAGTTGATGCTCCTCGTGCCCCTCTGGTTCAGACTCATCCATTTCCACAAAGTCAATACCCTCTTGAGTAGGTAGAGAGGAAGGTGAGACTATAGCCTCGTCAGATTGTACATCCAAGGCCTGGATCTTGGACGCACCCATGACGGTGCTTGAAGCTCGAACAGTTAGAGGATCTACACGTACAATCCTCTCAGCCCCTAAATCTGGTTAAGATCAACAACTTTCACCTCTTCCTCAGTTGCATCTGCAAGAATTGAAGCAAAGTCAGCCACAACAAAGAAAACAACACAGAACATAGTTAGCACTTGATCAGTAAAAGTTAGAAGCAAGAAACTAAAGCATTCAAAAGGAGATCCTACAGGTTTTATAATCATCATCGCTGAGTTCCATATAAGTGTCAAGACCAGCCAGGGAAAGCTAAGCTACGTCGAACATCTCAGAAGAGTACATCCTCAAGTTGAGCTAGATACCCGACTCTCGGATATCCTTTAGTAGCTTAGGAATGACAGTCTTAGGACGGGAATCCTTGGAAAGGTCATCCGTGTTCCACCTACCCAGGTTAATCTCTACCTCAAGATGGATAAAACAGAACCGAATCTTCCATTGCATGTATGAGGATTCCTCTTTTGAATGAATGAGGGTGCTATTTAAAGAATCACCCTAGCGTGGGAAGAAATACAACCCGGGCAGGTCCTTCACTTGTTTGCATTGGTAAAAAGTCCTGAAGAACCTTACTGTGAACTGCACATTGATGCATTTGCACCAAATCGAGAACCTAATGATAGCCCACAAACCGTTAAGGAATATCTGGGCAGTCCCTAACTCATAATACTCAAGAACATCCACAAAAAGCAGGACATAAAGGGACCCTAAGACCGCAGTCTAACTGTTCCTTGTACACCGTGCAATAACCCTCTGGAGGTTGGTAGGCATAAGTACCAGCAGCAGGAAGCTGGGGAGCATATAGTATCGTGTTTATGCTATACTTGTTATAGAGTGACATCATATTCCCATAAGTCAGTGTGGTATTTATACCATGGCTACATGCTTGTTACCCTATAGCCACATGTGCTTTCAGTGATAAGACAAATCTAGAGGTCTCTGTAGAAGAACTAAGGATAAAAGAATAAGGATCGAACTGGAGGGCTAGAACCAGGTTCTCTAATACCCTAAGATTTATCAAGGGCACGGGAACGCGTGATTGAATCCTAAAATCAGAACTACAGCTCTCTAAATCAGACTTAAATACTTTATCTATGGAACTACTAGTAGGGGTCGATGCCCTTATCAACAAAATAAAGAACTGAAAGGGAAAACCCAAAAGCTTACTTGTGATAGTTGAAATGGAGATGAAGAAGAACAATCGACAATGACTCCAATTTCCGGTTTAATAGCCAGGAATTTCAATGTATGAGAAGACATATGATACGACGGGGTTATAAGCACATGCACGATCTTGGGGCACGAGACCACTACATAGGCAGAAATGCCTTATTTCTCAGGACTTTATGACAATGTCATAATAGTACCTCTGCCATGTGGCAGAGCTATCCCTTTAAAAATTCTACAAGTCTAAGATGTTGAAATAGTTTCCTAAACAGGCATTCAGTGATGAGGAATTTCAAATGCCTGAGGAAGAACCTCAACAAGCATTTGTACCAGTTTTTGAAGAGCCTGCTCTTGATCCCATTCTGGAAGAATTCCAAGGACCTAACCCTGCTGGAAGGGATATGAGTTTTGCTTTGGTTATCATCAGACAGAGGCAACAATACAATATAGAAGAGCCTGCTGATGGAGCTGCTGGAGGAATGGCTTGTGGGGTACCAACACATGTTGGGGAAGAGTTGAGGGCTGTCAGGAATGACATAACAAACTTAAGAACTCAACTTGACAGGCAAGAACAAAGATTTGAAGATTTGATGAATCTAGTGGAGAATAGAGAAAGAACTACTGAAACTGTTGCTTGCAATATTACCTCTAACCAATATGCTCTTGCTGACCTTGCTCAAGATGTAAGAGGGATTAGGCAAGGTAATACACTGAAAGACAAGTTTTTGAAAGACCAATTTGCATCTATTCATCAAAAACTTGATAAACTTGCTGAGTCACCTAAACCTACTGTTGGGGAGATTTTGCATCATAAAAACAAAAGAAAATTTATAAACCTATACTTAACATGCAAACTAACTCCTAACCGACCAAATATCGGGTAGTTGATAGCATAGTAGGGTAAAATCAGGGTCGATCCACAGGGAATTGGGATGTTGAATCTAATTTCACTAATCCTACCAATTGTTACTCAAAGAACGAATAAACGAAAAGCAAAAGCATAAAAACAGAAAAACATAAAAGAACAATCAAAATAAATCTAACCTAAGAAACATGGGAACAACCAAAGTACAAACCTAAGTGATTTCAATTCTAGTTAATCTCATGATTCTAATTCAGTTTGTGGTTTCGCTTTCACGAGACACAAATCCCTAATCTCTTAGTGAACTTATCTCTCAAGCTATGAAAGCCCACTTTCGTGGTGAATTCAATTATCTATCTCTCATCTTTCGAATGTTGAGACTGATTTACCAAACAAAACTTGGGTGTAGATTCAATTAACTCTCGTTTTTAAAGAACCTAACAACCTAGGAATCTAACTCATTAACTTGTCATCATTAATGGCTAAAACCCTATCTTTCTATGGTGATCTAAGCGTTTATGCAACTTCCGTATTATAAACATCAATCGTGAACTAATCTTTCGATTCTAATTCACATGGCATACAAATCGCATAGAAAAATACAAACGACTTAAAGCTCATGAAGATAAACTCGGAATTAAATTAATTGAAAGAAATCAAACTCACAAAGTCTTGATACAATGGTTGAACTCCATGGAAACGAAAAGAAAAGCTACATAATCTACTCTAATCTAACCTCGGTTCACCCGAGCACAAGGCTCGGGTGACCGGCCTTCAAACTCCCAAGTCGGCTGCTGCTCCTCAGAAAATTCGAGTATCAAAAGTATATCCTTAGGGTTGAGGATATGGCTCTATTTATAGAGATAAGAGGCGGTTTGCTGAAAGTCGGCGGCGGACGCCCGTTTGATCATTGATGACGGTCAAATTATACCCGTAAATGTCATCAACATTATCCTTAAATCGAGATTAATAATGTATATTTCATATTAAATCACTCGTTTATATTTATTATTTAATGTTAAGTGATTATTAATATGATATTTGGTATTTAGCCGTTTTCATTATTAAAAGCCGATTTATTGTGCGATAAATCTTCGATTTTGTAGATCACGACAAATCGAGAGGATTAATGTCATTCAATCAATGGATCTCAAGATAATAAGGAAGAAAATCGGAGCATTAATCAAGAGATAAATTAGAAAAATCAGATCAACACGCAAGCGTGGAGTGGGAGCAAAGCGGGCGAAGAAAACGTGGAGAACTTGGAAAATCCGAGGTTCGGTCGGCCGAGCCTCATGCTTGGTCGACCGAGTGCTTCCTTCGGTTGACCGAGCCTCGGTCGGGAGGTTTCGACTTTAATCGTGTTTATCCTCTAGATCCTTCCTAAGTCGGCCGAAACTCCTATATAAGCAAGCAAACTACGAGAATTGTAATATACACCTTTCATACTTTAGAATATAATTCTACTTTGATATTTTAATGCAATGTAGCATAAGTAGATTGAAGGTTTCAACAATTTAAAGGTCATGAGTTATGTAAGCCTTTATTTTTTGTTTCTTTTCTTTTAAGTAATTAATCCCTCCCAATTATGCTTTATTGTTTGAGTTAGTTAATTCATAGCTAGATGATGTAGATCTAGGCTATGACGTTAGGGATGTGGCGACTCGCTTGTCTATGGGGATCCCATAACCTACGTCATCTACTTAGTTTCTATCCATGAATCTGCATTGTTTAATTAATGCGTATCTAAGTTAGTTTATATGAATATCGTGCAATTCATTGTTTAATCATTGTGTATGATGAAAGCATTTGAGAGATACGTTCGGGGATGTAATCTGGGGACGAAATTGATTCGGGTGACCGAATGAGTTCACTCGGTCGACCGAGCCCACCTATTCGGTCGACCGAGCCCTGTTTTCATCCGTTAAATAGCCACGTCTTTATGGTTAGGTTAACTTAATAGAATTTATTATCTCAGTAGGTATGGCTATGGCTACGTTACTCGCTTAGTTTAATTAAAACGTGTAAGAAGGAAATACCGATATAAAACTCTTAGGTAGGCTCAAGAATTGATCTTGGACGTTTGGCGTTATATCTAGGTAGGTTTATATTTGGGAATTGCATGCACCTGCTTATACGTACGTCGTAGATTAGCATGAGACTATAACTTGGTAATTGCTAGTTGGACGAGAGCTTGAGTAATCGTTTAGGAAGTACGCCTAACCATAGGAATGTTGCCTAGACGAGGTGTACGGTCAATATCGGCATCCTTAGAGTCGTAAGCGTGTGAGTTATATGAGATGGAGGCACCAAAAGGCGATGTCACGTAACAATATCACAGTGATTTAGTGACTTACGGTGCTAAGTCAAGTTAAAGAGGATGACTCCGTAGCCAATCTAAGATAGATACAAGCGGATTGTGATTAATAAGTTCGAGTTTATTATATAAATTATCTAGGTCCAAGCGATAAAGACTATAATTGGGGAGGTTAATTACGTTGTGTCGAGTCGTGTCTTTACCTTTTACGTCTTATGTTGGTCGTAGACCGCCTCTATGTCCTTGACATGTTTAATTAATTGTTTGTATATAAGATGATCCACAATTGGTTCCTGTGGGATCGACCTTGATTCACTATAGCTATACTCACGATGGGCCTAGTCCTCTTGCTAGTATTGGTTTATGGTGGTCAAGTATATTATAACCTGATTGACCACGTCATCAAGTTTTTGGCGCCGTTGCCGGGAACCAACGGTCAATTTTATATATAAATAATTTTCTTATTCATGTCGAGTTTTACGTTTTTAGTGTCGTTTTTACGTTTTGAGTCCCTCACGTTTATGCTCTTCAATGCGAAAATTCCGATTCTTAAAAAAATAAAAATAAAAATAAAATAAAATAAAATAAAAAATATTTATTCGGTCGACCGAGAGACCTCATTCGGTCGACCGAGAATTTAGAACTTTTGTTTTGTTTTGTTTTGTTTTGTTTTGTTCTTGTTCTATTCTGTTTACACGGTTTCTGATTTGTGTTTTCGAGTCTGGAATTTCGCGCGTCTGTTTATCCCCGTATGTTTAATCCGTAGGTCTGATAGCAGCATGGGAAACCATGTTAAAATCAGTCACGGTCCTGTCTATTTTGTTTTTCTTACGTTTGCGAAACCAGGAAACAATAATCCAAGTCGATAATTTTTCAGTGGCGCCGAGAAAATAACCCGACAACACATGGAATTACTACTCTATGATGGGAAAAGCGATGGAAGCAATACCTTTAAAGCACCAAGATGTCTCCGGAAAAATTTTAAAGGCTTAAATTCCTCATGGTACAATGTTGAAGGCAAGGTACTACCTTTTTTTTTGCTTATGTTTTACTACCTTTTGGTTTTTGAGCTTAAGTTAGCCTATACATGAACCTTAGTATGAATCTTAGCCCGGAGTTGGTTTGTAAGAATAATTTTAATTAGTGTCAATGGTTTTGCCCCATATCTGTCTCATCTATAGGGTGTAAGGAAACATGTAGTCGTTGAGAGGAAGCAGTGAATAAAGAGTTCCTCGTAGTTACTGTTAAAATCTCTTTGTCTATGCATGAGAGTACTACCTGCTTGGCCATGGGAGCAACAAATTGTGTAGTTTAAGCATTCAAAATCTAAAGAAGACGTTGAGTTTTGAGAGAACACCATCTTTTTCTTTCGTTGATGTTTATGGTGATGGCTTCTCGGTGAACCCACCTTAAACAGAAACGAGATTACGCTTTGGGTGACAATTTAGAAATCGAAGAATCTTTGTACATAGGTTCGGAAATGGTTTAACCATGGCTGGGCGAGTTTAACCGAGCTTCGGCACAATCGACTCCCCTCCACGTGTGATGTACGTTACAGCAGTTCGACAAGACTTAGCATAGCCGATAAGCCTTCGGGCTAAACGGGGCTTATCTTGACGGATTGGCCTGAACTGTCACATATGTTCCAACGAATAAGACGGCATAGGCTTGCCTACACAACCGAGCTTGTTCGGAGTACTTAGATTCATTGTTTCTTATTGTCAAGGCCAAAACCGTAATTTTAACCAAGTTTCTCAGAATTCACTAATTCCTAAAACGAGAGCCGAGCTAAGAGCTTTGTATAAATGGAATGGATAAATGTCGTTTCCTAGGTCTCACAACCAAGGAAGGGTATTAATCCATAAAAGCGACAAGCCACCTCTAATAGTGCTTTCGGAGGGTCAAAGTCAGCGATCCAAGAATGATAACTGACAAGGATACTTTTGGAAAGTCGAGCTGAGGACTTTAAACTCAGAACTACTTCTTTAAATCCCTTAGGATTTCTTTTTAGGATTTTAGGTTTTTCTTTCTTTGAGTCAAATAAGAGTAACGTGAAATATGTTGAGGTTTTTTATTTTGCCGTGTTCCGATGGCCATTGGGCTAAGGATGTGCAAAACTTTTTTACTCAATATAGGCCACGTGAATTAGAGTTCCGTAGGAGAGTCGAAAAATTGCTAAAGAAAAGGAAATTTAGCAAACAATCTTAAGATGGAAGCATTAAGAGAGCTTGAGAATTACTGAAAATGTAACAGAGGATGATTGGTGCGAACAAGAACAATCTTGGTCAAATTCTAAAACTTTTTAGGTGATCCAAGTGAAAATCCAAAGTGATGTGCAATTCATTCTGCAATTATCCTTATCTTTCCCTTTACACTTTTTCACCTTCAAACTTTTCGATCCTCTCACCAATCTGCCCCAACAGTTCACATTTCTAACCATTCTTTCATCGCCTCTCTTTCTTTCCATCCGTTTCACTCTCCCACCCAATCCCATTCCCTTAAACAATTTTAAACCCACCCAAAATACAATTTCTTACCCACCCTTTATCTTTTCTTCCCATCCTTCTGTGTATCTTTTTCTAAACCAATCATACTCTCAACCTCCATTTTGTTTACAAAATACCTTTGTGTTGCGGAATTTGAAATATTGCTCAGCTTTAAGGATTATCTTTTATCATTTTGATTTTCATGATCCTAGTTGGGGTAAGTGTAGCTCTGACCCTAGCTAGATTTTAAAGGTTTTTGGTTCGATCAAAGTACAACTTATCTTTCTCCCGGAAGTTTTAAATTTCACATTTTTCCGTCTATTCGGTATTTCTAGATGATAAGTTTTGTTACGAACTATCACACCGATCGACCTTGTTGATGACGGTTATGACTTTTACGTGATACATTGGGTTATTAGTAATTTTGAGGAGTAGCTACATCTCCCTAAGTTGTTGATATCCAATGCAAGCGGGAAGTTTCTACGTTAAGTGTTTAATTTTATCTTTAGCCAATAGGCCGCATTCAATCTGTTATACCTTACCAAGTTTCTCTTTTCCTAGATTGAATACCTTTTCGATCGAGTCACCCTCGTGTTTTCCCACTTGGGGTAATGCTTTTGATCTTTGTCTTCTCCCCGGTTTTAAGAATATCTAGGCGGTGGCGGTTGTAGATGAAGACCACCATCTTTAGTTGCTTGTTTATTTTCTTTCTATTTAGTATTTTCTTGTCTTTGGTTGTATAAAATAAAGTGGCTTAAAATGTTTTTCGGTATTCATACCTCATTCACGCCACATTATTTTAGAACTTCCATAGACATGGTGTTATTAACGGTTTAGTGGAGTGTGTTTGCTTATCCGAGGTTTTCACTTGCTTCTCCACTACGTCTTGACATTTACTCCGATATTGTTCCTTTACTTGAGAGCCGTTTCCAGAGCTAAGTCTTTTTCTTAACTTCTCATTTATTTTTGTCATTGAGGACAATGCCATGTTTAAGTGGGGGGTAGGAGACTTAGCTATGTTATGATTGAAATTTGAATGAAACGGTAGAAAAATTGAAAAATTGAAAATTTGAATAAATACCATATTATTTATCTCGTACCCTTAGAATTGTGAGTTCCTAGCTAAGAATTGATAGGAAAGGAACCAAGTTTCATGAGTACGTGATCATTTTATACTTATGTTAGGTAAATTTAAGGATATTCATGCTCGTTTTTGCAAGTAGTATTTATTATTCAATTACTCAACCTGTGAATCGAGTATACCGCGCAAATCATAATAACTGAAGAAAGTATGTGTACATCGTATAGATGATTGGTTATGTAAACTTAGTGTCGATACTTATTGGCTGATGTATTCTTATCTTCTTGCCAACAAAAGCAGAGTAATAAGCTTGAGACGTACCTGTGTTTTAGCAAAATGATAGACACTGGGCTTGTAGTAACATTACCAAAGTAGCCCCGCGCTTGTGGTAATATTCGATGCTATACATGATCTAAGAAAGGGGATACTCTAAAAGTTTTCTTCCTTGAGATTAATAGTATTTGAAAAATATGAAGATATGAAAAATATTCAACTCTTTAAGAGGCTTTGAGTAGTACTCGGTCTCAAGTCCAAAACCCTATAGATACGCTCTTGCTTATTGCTCTAGTGCTTCAAAAATTTAAAGGCTTGAGAAGTATGAATCGAGGTTGGTAGGTTGAGATTACGAAGTTGGCATAAACTCTAATCTTGCTACGAATATATAAAACTAAATGCACATGCACACGTCACTTCGATTCATAGTGAGTAGTGAATAATGGATATCTTATGAGCATGACTAGTATGAGTTGACTTAAGCTTCTTGCGTAAGTATGACCTGACCATGGGAAATGTTGTCTTGGGAAATGACTTATTGATGCTTTGTTCGGGACGATCAAAGTCTAAGTGGGGGGTAGTTGATGACGGTCAAATTATACCCGTAAATGTCATCAACATTATCCTTAAATCGAGATTAATAATGTATATTTCATATTAAATCACTCGTTTATATTTATTATTTAATGTTAAGTGATTATTAATATGATATTTGGTATTTAGCCGTTTTCATTATTAAAAGCCGATTTATTGTGCGATAAATGCTGATTTTGTAGATCACGACAAATCGAGAGGATTAATGTCATTCAATCAATGGATCTCAAGATAATAAGGAAGAAAATCGGAGCATTAATCAAGAGATAAATTAGAAAAATCATCAACACGCATAGCGTGGAGTGGGGAGCAAGCGGGGAAGAAAACGTGGAGAACTTGGAAAATCCAGGTTCGGTCGACCGAGCCTCATGCTTCGGTCGACCGAGTGCTTCCCTTCGGTTGACCGAGCCTCTGGTCAGGGGCGGTTTCTGACTTTAATCGTGTTTATCCTCTAGATCCTTCCTAAGTCGGCCGAAACTCCTATATAAGCAAGCAGCTACGAGAATTGTAATATACACCTTTCATACTTTAGAATATAATTCTACTTTGATATTTTAATGCAATGTAGCATAAGTAGATTGAAGGTTTCCAGCAATTTAAAGGCTGCGAGTTATGTAAGCCTTTATTTTCTGTTTCTTTTCTTTTAAGTAATTAATCCCTCCCAATTATGCTTTATTGTTTGAGTTAGTTAATTCATAGCTAGATGATGTAGATCTAGGCTATGACGTTAGGGATGTGGCGACTCCTTGTCTATGGGGATCCCATAACCTACGTCATCTACTTAGTTTCTATCCATGAATCTGCATTGTTTAATTAATGCGTATCTAAGTTAGTTTATATGAATACTGTGCGAATTACTGTTTAATCTGTTGTGTATGATGAAACGCTGAGAGATACGTTCAGGGATGTAATCTGGGGACGAAATTGATTCGGGTGACCGAATGAGTTCACTCGGTCGACCGAGCCCACCTATTCGGTCGACCGAGCCCTGTTTTCATCCGTTAAATAGCCACGTCTTTATGGTTAGGTTATCTTAATATAATTTATTATCTCAGTAGGTATGGCTATGGCTACGTTACTCGCTTAGTTTAATTAAAACGTGTAAGAAGGAAATACCGATATAAAACTCTTGGTAGGCTCAAGAATTGATCTTGGACGTTCGGCGTTATCTAGGTAGGTTTATATTTGGGAATTGCATGCACCGCTTATACGCACGTCGTAGATTAGCATGAGACTATAACTTGGTAATTGCTAGTTGGACAAGAGCTTGAGTAATCGTTTAGGAAATACGCCTAACCATAGGAATGTTGCTCTGAGCGAGGTGTACGGTCAATATCGGCATCCTTAGAAGTCGTAGCGTGTGAGTTATATGAGATGGAGGCACCAAAAGCGAAGTCACGTAACAATATCACAGTTGATTTAGTGACTTACCGGTGCTAAGTCAAGTTAAAGAGGATGACTCTGTAGCCAATCTAAGATAGATACAAGCGGATTGACGGTTAATAAGTTCGATTTATTATATAAATTATCTAGGTCCAAACGATAAAGACTATAATTGGGGAGGTTAATTACGTTGTGTCGAGTCGTGTCTTTACCTTTCTGTCTTATGTTGGTCGTAGACCGCCTCTATGTCCTTGACATGTTTAATTAATTGTTTGTATATAAGATGATCCACAATTGGTTCCCTGTGGGATCGACCTTGATTCACTATAGCTATACTACGATGGGCCTAGTCCTCTTGCTAGTATTGGTTTATGGTGGTCAAGTATATTATAACCTGATTGACCACGTCATCAATCATGTGGACGCTCGTCCATTGACGATCACATCTTGATTTTTCCATCTTTATCTCATTGATTTCTTTCCTTATCTCTTCCAATCTTCCATATCTTTGATTGATCCTCTCTCATCTCGAAATTAGCTCTTTAGGATCACCTTTTCCATCATTAATTGGGTATCTACACAAGGATCAAAACATACCAAAGTGTAACATATTTCCAAAATAATATAAAATCATAATTTAAGCACATAATTCGTTACGTTTTGCAGTTTAACTATTAAAAACATCATTTACTCAATATTTACATATATAGCTCAAAATCTATGAAAATCATACGAATGTAGGGGAAATTGATATAGAAAATATATATAAAAATCACTATAATTTAGCCCTTAACACCTACTGAGGCTGCTGGAACACTTCAACATGCTGAATTGAACCCTAAGATCACTGAAAGGATAAATCTACTGGAGCAAACATCGCAAGGAAGGATCACAGCTGTGGACACCAGGACTGAAATAATGGAAGGGCAACTGAACAGCCTAGTGCTCACACAGGAAAGTGTACATGGCATGTTGTCCCGTTTTGTTGATGATGTCAATAAGGGGAAGAGAGCCAAACAGCAGTTGCAAAAGAGGCTGCCAGAATATTTGCTAAGAAAAGATGGGAAGATGATACAAATGATTGTAGGGAGCCTGCACCTGGCAGACTTCCACTTACTGATGATCTTCTCAAAGAATACAAGAGAGTCTACAACAGCAAAGAAGACATTTTCATGATAAAGGTTTCCATGAGGGACTCAATTCTTTTCGTGGACTTAAGTTTTGGGAAACAAGGGTCAAAGCCTTGAGGGTAGCACACAAAGGTGGAGGTGGAAGAGGTGGTAGAGGTGGAAGGAGTTTACCTACCACAAATGCAAAGGAGTCACTGAATGAGTTTAAAGAAGTTTACATGCGGTTAGGATTTAGAGTATATCAGATAAATCTAACTCTACATGAAGCATGGCATTGGTGGAAACAAGTGAATCCTCATATTGATTTCTCTCGGATTGAAAATGAATGGATGAGAGATATGATCAGAGAGATAAGAACTTACCAAGAGCAAGTGGAGAGGGCAAGGGAAGAAAGGGTAAGAAGAGAATAGATCAGCATACTACTTCTATTTTATCTTTGCTGATTCTAGTCTGTAATAACTTTGAACAAATGATTATAATGAGAAATAACCAAGTTTGTTCTTCTTTTTTTATTTTAATCTTTTTGCTTTGCTGTTAGGAGAGGGTATTGGCATCATCACCAAAAGGGGGAAATTGTTGGACTTATTTTTAAGTTTTAGTGATGAGTGCCAGACTAGCTCTAATAGTGCAAAGGCAAAAAGATGTCTAATTCAAATGTATAGGTTTATTAGAGTTTGATTTTGTATAGGTTTGATCAAACAAGCACTGTAATGGTCAGCTGATTTATATCAACAGACTGGTCTATATCAGTAGGGTAACGAGGTCAGTAGACTAGTCAGGAACCTGCTGAAGACTGAAGGCTGAGGGCTCAAACTCAGTTAATGAAAGCTAAGGGATCAAACTTAGTAATTAAAGTCAAGGATATGGAATCAGAATTTAGGGAAGTCTGTGATGACCTAAATCGATTACATATACCTTTGTATACAAGGTCTAAGTTCCATAAGTTGGATGGTGACTGGAACTTAGTTATGATTAAATGGTGTAATCTAACTTCACAAATAAAAGTTAGATAAAGGAAGTCAGCTGCATTGTGTTTTAAACACATCAAATTATGGTTCAGCTGACTGATATGTATCTCAACAGACTGATGAACCTGCTGATACATATACCTCGGTTTATTCAAGATTACATTGGAAGCAAACAAGGATAATAACAACTAACAACCTCTAATTTTATCAAACAAATCAATGGTTGAGATTAAAGGGACGTTGGGATGATTCAGGATTTCATCCAATGGATACAAGACAAAGGATAGACATACTGCATTTCTAAAAAGCGATCGTGTGTCGATTTATGAGCAAGTGTGAAAGCATGTCAAAAGGGACAAAATCTGGAACGGCTATATTTGAATTTTGAATACAAGTCACAAGGGTTCCTACCTATAAATAGAGGAATCCAAATTCAGAAGAAAGATGATGATTGATGAAAAAATAAGAAATAATCCTGAGCTTCAAATTTTGATCAAGAAATCACCCTGCTGAGCCTACTGAGCTTAAGTCTACTGATCCAGAGAAAATCTTCAAGTGTAATCTGCAATCAAGCTACATCAAGTTTACACACTTGAAGATATCAAGCTGCTGATCATATCATCCTGATCAAGCTGCTGCAATAGAATCATTTACTTGATTCAATCTTTATTTTACAAGAAATCTATTTAAGACAGTGAAGCACTTCTGTGTGAAAGATTGTTGTTTGTGGTGGAGCTGGTGAAGAGGCAATCCTACCCTTCAAGGACCAGTGGAAGACTTTGGAGCAGCAATCCTACCTGTTCCTAGTTTTCAGTTTGTGAAGCCATAGCTATTGGTGAAGGACAAACATCTTAGGGATTTTTGTAATAGCTACATCAAGAATCTCTCTAGTGAATTACCTCCAACATCACAGGAGAAGAGTGGACTGACAGGACTACACCACCTGGAACCACTATAAAATCTGCCTACTTACATTCTGCACTTACATTCTGCATTTAGTTTATTACACACATCAACCTACTGAATCTAGCAACTGAACTCACACACATACACAACTGAGTATCTAATACTTGGTATCATATTTAACAACAAGTAATAATGCTTAATTTTGATATAATTCCGCTGCAAAAATTCAGTATATTTAATAGTCGTGCAGACCATCGAGTATCGACAAACTCATGAAGTATCGACATCTTTGTTGAAGTGGCTGAGTTTGTCAACTTCAAAAGTTTTAAGTGTTAAGTTTATTCACCCCTCCTCTAAACTTAACCAAAGCCTTTTCAAGTGACCAAAATTTGGTATCGGAGCAGTGCTTCTGTTCTGAAGTAATCCTACTTGTTGTGCTTGTGAAAATACTTTGAAAACTTTTTCAAGTCACTGATTTTCAAAGCTTTGCATCATGGATAACAACCAGTATGCTAGAACTATGCTGATGTGTTCTTTAGATAGATTTGATTAGTATAAACGTCGTATGCAGGCTTATCTAGCTGCAACACATGATGAGATGATGGATGTCTTGTGAGATGGACCAACTGAAATTACCAAGTCGATAATGAGTGGGTGATGAGACACAGTACATTCCAAAACCAAAAAGGGAATGGACTGTTGAAGATAGAAAGAGAGCAAATCTCAACAATATTGCTATTCATATCATTTATAGAACTTTGGATAACAATATGTACATGAAGGTGAAAGATTGCAAAACTGCAAAAGAACTTTGGGACAAATTGCAATTAATTTGTGAAGGCACTGATGCAATTAAGAAGAATAAAATCAGTGTGGCCAAGATGAAACCAAATGAAACCATTGAACAGATGGAATCAAGGATCAATGTAATTATGGATGAACTCACCTTGATGAGTGTGAAGTATTCACAAGAAGAGATAAATACAAAGATCTTGGAAGCATTACCTGCCAAAGAAATTTGGAAGATGAAGGAGACTGCAATAAAAGAAATGAGGAGTTTGCATGAAGAAGACACCTTCAAATTAATTTCAGATCTTAAAGCTTATGAATTCAGCAAGAAGATTATACCTGAAACTGAAAAAGAAGAGCCAAAGACCACTGCATTGGCTGCTTCACATCAAGAAGAAGCATCAGAAGGCCAAGATGATCTGATGAATGAAATGCAAGAGCAGATTGCTCTACTGAGCAAGAAAATCAGGATGATGAAAGCTGGAAAGGGTTCTCCTAGGAATTTCAATAAGAAATTCAATGAAAAGAAGAAGGATGAACCAAAGAAAGATAATGATTACTTGTGCTTTCATTGCAAGAAGCCAGGACACTTCAAACTGATCGTGTCACGAGTTAAAACAGAAAAAGGAACATGATTATCTTTGCTTTAACTGCAAGAAACCTGGACATTTTAGACCTGATTGTCCTGACCAACTGAAGACCAAGAGCCAACAAAGAAGACATGGCAAGAAGGCTATGGTTGCTGAGGATGAATCTGGGTATGAAGTAGAGTCAGAAAAGGGAAATGAATCTGATGACACAACACTTGTTGCTGAGATGGAAGATTATGCTTTAATGGCTAATATGGACGAAAGAGAAGAGGTATACAATTCTGTATCAATAAACACTCCTGCTGGAAGTGATTGTGAATCAACTTGTGGTTCAAATCCTAGAAATTTTGACAATGAAGAAGCTTTGGATGCCATCCTTAATCAACTGAAGATAATACAATCTGGTTATGAGATTGTGAATGCTAAAAAAGAAGCTCTTCAATCAGAAGTTGAAAAATTAAATGCTGAATTAAGAATTCTCAAAGGTAAGGAAAAAGAAGGTGGACAGAATCAACATAAGCCTGATGTGCATTCAGTAGCCTCTGAGTCTGCTGAACCATCTTGTTCCTCCACTGCATTCAAATCTGGAAAGTCTTATGGTGCTAGAACAGGGCTTGGATTTGGAACTCAACAATCCAATAAGAGTGGATCCAGTAAGGTCATTGAACCTAGTACCAGAATTGGTCCTAAGTTTGTGCCTGCACAAGATACAACTCCCAAAAGGGTTGCTGAGGCAGTAAAGCGTACTGAGAATGCTTCAAGGAAGCAATATCATAAATCAAAGAAGTCAATGACTCTAATAAAAGAATAAATCTAAAAATAGGATCTGCTTGTGCCTTTTAGACTGGGTGATAGCGAGACCACTACCAAGTCTATTTGGACCCTTTGAAAGGTAAAAACCAGAAATATTCCAAGAATAAGAATCCTAAATCCAAAAATGCAAATCATTCTAGGATACTTATCTCGGGGAAAGGTAGATTGTTCCCTATTGATGATGATTGGAATATTTCGCACTTTTCGCTAGAAAGCAGACAAGTATAACCCACTTGCTAGGTAGGGTAAAACCTAAGCAATGGAATCAACAGAGGACTCAGCAGAGGACTTATACAAGACCTCAGCAGGGACCTCAGCAGAGTCCATATTACAGGGATGTTCCTAACAGACAGCAAACCAATGGTCATACTAATGCTTCTAACAACAGAAATCACTTTAAACAACATTACACACCAAAAGGCCAGAAAACTTATGTGAATCCTACACAACCAACTGTTAGAACTTATGGATGTGTGAAATAGATGTCTGAACCAAAGTATGACACTTTTCAAAGAAGACCTTATGGAAATTTTCCAAGGGTAAATAGACAAAATCAAGCTTCAAGTCAAAGACTAAGCAATCAACAAGTCACTGATCCAGAATGTGTTGAAGTTTTGGAAAGATTCAATGACTTAAAGGTTTCTGATTCTGCCCCTGCTGAACACCCTGTTGATGATACTACTGATGCAACAACTGAAGAAGTTCAAGGATCTACTGAACCCGATGTTTAAGAAACAACAGACCCTACTGAAGATGATGTTCCAGAGAATCAATCTAAATAGAATCCAGAATGGTTAAGGGATCACCCTGCTGAACAAGTCATTGGCAACATACAGCAAGGTGTGAGGACTAGAAGACAACTAGAAGTAATGTTTACTTGTTTTCTATCTCAAATGGAACCTAAAGTTGTTGAAGAAGCAATTTCAGATCCAGATGGATAATTGCAATGCAAGAAGAATTGAATGAATTTGAAAGAAATCAAGTTTGGACACTAGTGGAAAGGCCTAGTCATGCAAATATAATTGGTACAAAATGGGTATACAGAAACAAATTGGATGAATCTAGTACCATTGTAAGGAATAAGGCCAGACTAGTAGCAAAAGGATACTCTCAAGCAGAAGGAATAGATTTTGATGAGACATATGCCCCTGTTGCAAGATTGGAATCTATCAGATTATTCCTGGCACATGCTTCTTATAAAAACTTCAAAGTATATCAAATGGATGTTAAGGGTGCATTTTTGAATGGCACTCTAGAGGAGGAAGCATATGTTCAGCAACCTCCTGGATTTGAAGTTAAAGATCAAGAAAATGAAGTGTATAGACTCAATAAAGCACTTTATGGTTTGAAACAAGCCCCAAGAGCATGGTATGAGACTCTATCTCAATTCTTGGTGGACAATGGTTTTACAAAAGGCACCATTGATAAGACTCTTTACAAAATCAATGAAGGTAGCAGCACCCTGCTGGTGCAAATTTATGTGGATGACATAATATTTGGTTCTGAAAATGAAATTCTTTGTGAGAAGTTTGCAAACCTGATGAAAAGTAAATTCCAAATGAGTATGATGGGAGAAATGAACTACTTTTTTGGATTGCAAGTCAAACAGATGAAAGATGGAATCTTTATTCATCAAACCAAGTATACCAAGGAGCAGCTGAAGAAATTTGGTATGGAAAACAGCACCAAGGTATCAACTCCTATGAGTACAAACATCAGATTGGATGAAGATAAGGAAGGCAAAAATGTTGATCAGACTTTATATAGAAAAATGATAGGCAGTCTGTTGTACCTTACTGCCAGCAGACCTGATATATCATTTGTTGTAGGTGTCTGTGCAAGATTTCAATCAAAACCTAAAGAAAGTCATTTAGGTGCAGTCTCAAGTATCTAAAAGAGACTTTGGGAGTAGGGATATGGTATTCAAAAGATGGAAGCTTCAAAGTTATATCTTACTCAAATTCTGACTATGCTAGATGCAAGATTGATAGAAAAAGCACCATAGGAACCTGTCAGTTAATGTGAAATACACTGGTTTCCTGGTTTAGCAAGAAACATAATTCAATATCAACTTCCACTGCTGAAGTTGAATACATTGCTACTGGAAGTTGCTGTGCACAAATATTATGGCAAAGACAACAATTAAGGGATTATGGAATTGAAGAAAGAGAAATTCCTATAATGTGTGACCACACAAGTGCAATTGCAATCACAAAAAATCCTGTTTTGCACTCAAGAACCAAGCATATTGATGTGAGACATCATTTTATAAGAGATCATATTGGAAAGAGAGATGTGGTGGTTCTTTATATCCCAACTGAAGATCAACTTGCAGATATTTTCCCTAAACCGTTGGATAGTGAAAGATTTGCTAAACTAAGGACTGAACTTGGAATTATTAAATTTGACTCATAATCAGCAATGTACTGGAATTCACCAAGGGGATTAGTCTTTGCTATGTTGCGTGAGCTCACTTGACAGATCAGTCATTGGTATTAAACTTGATCTTGTATTATCAATTGGACAATACAAAAGGAATTAAGCATCAGCAGAATGACTCTTTCAGCAGACTGCTGAGACTTCTCTATCAGCAGGATGCTGAGCTAACTCTACTAATGACAAGGCTACTAAAGATTACTTTACTTAGTCAAACCTACAAAGTCAAAAAGCAATTGGTGGGATATTTATTTCCTATTTATAACCTCAGTTAACACGATCTAACGGTTACAAAACGTTATGAGGAGTAATGGGCCACGTGTCAAGACGGCATTCACTCAAATTTAATCGTGGTTAATGCACAGTACGTGCTCTGACAGTTCTCAACCACATCTATCTATATATATACAGACCTATACACAAAGGCTACTTATAAAATCTCAATTTGATCTTCTCTGCGTATACACTGTGTGAACACAGATTTGAGAGCTATCTTCTTCATCTTTTCTTATAACAATGGAAGAAAAGGATGATGTTCAAATCGGAATAAGTCAAAGTGTGAGAGGTTTGGTTGTTGATGCTAACAAGACAGAATTAGCCATCAATATTGGTCGAAGAATAAGAAGATATGAAGGTTTGGAGAATATGCTTAATATAAGATTGGAAACAATCTCATATATGAATGTGGTTAGCTTCTGGAGAAATATTGTCATAAGAGAAGGAAGAGAAGCATTCACCACAACAGTAAATGCCCAGGAGATTGAAGTTTCCTCAAGTCTACGGAGGGAAGTTTTTGGTTTTGCAGAAACAATTGATGCTCCAACAAATCCTGAGGAAATGGGATTGTCAAAGATGGATTTTATTGACAAAATCAAGACAAATGATGCCATCAAATCAATTCTAGGCACTAATGTGAAACACATTGGTTATAAGTACAACCTACTGAGCAAAATTATTACAAAGAATATCTTAGGACTCATTGGAAGCATGGATACACTATCAGGACCCAAAATAGAACTGCTGATGATTATTTGCAGAAGTATGAAGTTTGATTGGGCTGGATACTTTATCCACTACATGAAGAAGGTTGCAAAAGAAGAAAAAGAATGGACAAGGAAATCCAAGGCCTTATCCTTAGGATTAATGGTTCAGGCCCTGCTGAATCATTTGGAAATTGCTGATATCGCACCAGAGAAGATAAATAAATCCAGATACAAGAAAGAGATTGACTACCCTATCCTTGGTCTGGATGATGATGATGAAGGTGTTGATGAGACTGCTGATAGTGATGATGATGGAGATGATGGTGATGCTGGTGGTAAGCAGGTTAAGAAAACTGTCAAGCCTGCTGCACCAAAGGAGGTTATTGAGAAAAGAAAGGCTGCTGATACAAGGAAAATTACTGAATTATTAAAGCCTAAGAAGACAAAGAAGCAATCAGTTGAAGTTATTGATTTAAATGAAATCACAAGGAAAAGGAAAGCTGTAGAAGTTGAAGAAGAGCAACTTTCCAAAAGAATGAAAGAGATTGCCAAGAAGAAGAAGCATGGCAAAGGAAAACAATTGAGGATTTTGGAAAGTCATAGAGAACAACAAGAAGAAGAAGAAGTCACAAAAGAATGAGAGGCTATTGAGGCTGAGCCCTTAACAATTATCAAGCCTACTGAGGATATAGAGGTTGTTTCGAGCAACTTTCTTTGAGAGTCACAACAGACATCGACCCGAGAGCTCTTGCCAGAGAAAGCGTTGAATCCTCACCTGCAAAGGCTTCTCAGCCTACTGAAAGTGCACAAGTTGTTGTTGAGCAACTTGTTGAAGAGCCACAACAGACATCGAGTGCGCAGACTGTGGGTAATCGAGACATTGTTACAAGACCACGCAAAGTGCAATAGTTCAGGGGAAGAAGCGATCTGCTTGCTAACCTGGCGATGAGCATATAAGTCAGGGGGAACCAAGTGTGATCCAGTTGGAGGTAGTAGGAACAAACATACAACCTGAGCAACCTACTGACCTAGAGGCATCTGTGGAAGAAACTTTGAATTTGCTTGTTGAGACCTTTGGAGGTCAGCAAGCTACTGAAACAGCTCTCAGACAACAAACCATGCCATTTGAGAGGCATGAGAAGAAGAAGAAAGAGGAGTTTGTTGACCCTAAACTCTTATTGGTGGCAAATTATTTCCAATAAAAGTTTGGATTTCATAAGAAACAAAAGTCAGCTGCAAAACCAATGACAGACTTTGAAGAATGGGCTTTTGAGAAATTGGGAGTGGAAAATTTTTTGGATCTGGTTGATACCTCCTTACTGCAATCAAGGCTGATGGATATGTTTGATGAACAACAGAAGGAGGAGGGTATCAAGTTCAGGGACCCTAGGGATGAATTTGACAGTGATAATTCATCATATGATTTTGGTGATGATCGCCCCGGTCTTGGAGAATTCAGTGGGACTGCTATGATAATTGAGCCAAATGTACAACGATCTCATCGATCTTTGGATGATCTCTTGAAAGGCAACAAACTAAAGACATAAATGAAGATCTGAAGGATCTGACTATGGATGATTTGGAGGCACTAATAAATGAGGGTATAAATCTTGGTGCAAATAGATTGGTTGGTGAGTCTGATGCTTCATTTGTTGTTGAACCTGTTGATCAACCTGAAGATCAGCAAGATGTGGATTTGGATGATGAGAGGGTTACTGATCACAGTGAACCAGATGTCAATTCTGAGGGTTCAATTCAATATAAAGACTGGATTGACAATAAAGGAACCCTATTCAAAACTTAAAATACACTGAGAAGGATTGCCAATGCTGAAGGATTTCAAGAAGAAGACATGGCTGAATTCCCTGCAATCCTTGTACAGAGGGTGCTGATCACTGAGGAGCAAACAGTGGTGGCACAAAGATTGGATATGGTTATGGGATTTGAAGGATCCCCACTGATGATTGAGGAGGTTCAGGCTGCTGAGGTTCAAACAGCACCTGAACAAAGGTTGGAACATGAGGTACAGGTTCCTGAGTCTCAAACAGCACCTGGACAAAGGTTGGAACAATCTTGGGTTTGAAGGAAACCCCTGTTGTTGTTGAAGAATAGGCTTCTGTAGTGGAACATGCTGGAGGAAAGGTCACTGAAGGAAAAGATAGTCAGCAGACTGCTGTAATTGATGAGGAGGAGCAGCTGGTGAACTATGACTTCAGTGATGAGGAATTTCAAATGCCTGAGGAAGAACCTATTGATGAAGAACCTCAACAAGCATTTGTACCAGTTTTTGAAGAGCCTGCTCTTAATCCCATTCTGGAAGAATTCCAAGGACCTAACCCTGCTGGAAGGGATATGAGTTTTTCTTTGGTTATCAACAGACAGAGGCAACAATACAATGTAGAAGAGCCTGCTGATGGAGCTGCTGGAGGAATGGCTGGTGGGGTACCAGCACATGTTGTGGAAGAGTTGAGGGCTATCAGTAATGACATAACAAACTTAAGAACTCAACTTGACAGGCAAGAACAAAGATTTGAAGATTTGCTGAATCTAGTGGAGAATAGAGGAAGAACCACTGAAACTGTTGCTTCCAATTTTACCTCCAACCAATATGCTCTTGCTGACCTTGCTCAAGATGTAAGAGGGATTAGGCAAGGTAATACACTGAAAGACAAGTTTTTGAAAGACCAATTTGCATCTATTCATCAAAAACTTGATAAACTGTTTGAGTCACTTAAACCTGATGAGGCTGCTGGAACACTTCAACCTGCTAAATTGAATCCTAAGATCACTGAAAGGATAAATCTATTGGAGCAAACATTGCAAGGAAGGATCACAGCTGTGGACACTAGGACTAAAATAATGGAAGGGCAACTGAACAACCTAGTGCTCACACAGGAAAGTGTACATGGCCTGCTGTCCTATTTTGTTGATGATGTCAATAAGGGGGAAGAGAGCCAAACAGCAGTAGCAAAAGAGGCTACCAGAATCTTTGCTAAGAAAAGATGGGAAGATGATACAAATGCTTTTAGGGAGCCTGCACCTGGCAGACTTTCACTTACTGATGATCTTCTCAAAGAATACAAGAGAGACTACAACAGCAAAAGAAGACCTTTTCATGATAAAGGTTTCCATAAGGGACTCAATTGTTTTCTTGGACTCAAGTTTTGGGAAACAAGGGTCAAAGCCTTGAGGGCAGCACACAGAGGTGGTAGAGGAGGAAGAGGTGGTAGAGGTGGAAGGATTTTACCTACCACAAATGCAAAAGAGTCACTGAATGAGTTTAAAGAAGTTTACATGCGGTTAGGATTTAGAGTACATCAGATAAATCTAACACTACCTGAAGCATGGCATTGGTGTAAACAAGTGAATCCTCATATTGATTTCTCTCTGATTGAAAATGAATGGATGAGAGATATGATCAGAGAGATAAGAACTTATCAAGAGCAAGTGGAGAAGTCAAGGTAAGAAAGGGAAAGAAGACAATAGATCAGCATAGTACTTATATTTTATCTTTGCTGATTCTAGTCTGTAATAACTTTGAACAAATGATTATAATAAGAAATGACCAAGTTTGTTCTGTTTTATTTGTTTTAATCTTTTTGCTTTCCTGTTAGGAGAGGGTATTGGCATCATCACCAAAAAGGGGAAATTGTTGGACTTATTTTTAAGTTTTAGTGATGAGTGCCAGACTAGCTGTAATAGTGCAAATGCAAAAAGATGTCTAGATCAAATGTATAGGTTTATTAGAGTTTGATTTTGTATAGGTTTGATCAAACAAGCACGGTAATGGTCAGCTGATTTATATCGCAGAGCCGGTCTATATCCATAGGGTAAACGAGGTCAGTAGACTAGTCATGAACTCTTTGAAGACTCGGAAATTTGAGGCTCAAACTCAGTTAATGAAGGCTAAGGGATCAAACTTAGTAATTAAATTCAAGGATATGGAATCAGAATTTAGGGAAGTCTGTGATGACCTAAACTGATTACATATACCTTGTGTACAAGGTCTAAGTTCCATAAGTTGGATGGTGACTGGAACTTAGTTATGATTAAATGGTGTAATCTAACTTAATAAATAAAAGTTAGATAAAGGAAGTCAGCTGCATTGTGTTTTAAACACAACAAATTATGGTTCAGTTGACTGATATGTATCTCAGCAGACTCATGAACTTGCTGATACATATACCTCGGTTTATTCAAGATTATATTGGAAGAAAACAAGGATAAGGACAGCTAACAACCTCTGATTTTATCAAACAAATCAATGGTTGAGATTAAAGGGACGTTGGGATGATTCAGGATTTTATCCAATGGATACATGACAAAGGATGGACAGACTGCATTCTGTCAAAAAGCAGTCTGACTGTGTCAGTACTATGAACAGTGACAAAAAGCAAGTCAAATGGGACAAAATCTGGAAGGGCTATATTTGAATTTCAAATACAAGTCACAAGGGTTCCTACCTATAAATAGATTACTCCAAATTCAGAAGAAAGATGATGATTGATGAAAAAATAAGAAATAATCCCGAGCATCAAATTCTGATCAAGAAATCACCCTGCTGAGCCTACTGAGCTTAAGTCTACTAATCCAAAGAAAATCTTCAAGTGTAATCTGCAATCAAGCTACATCAAGTTTACACACTTGAAGACATCAAGCTGCTGATCATATCATCCTGATCAAGCTGTTGCAACAGAATCATTTACTTGATTCAATCTTTATTTTACAAGAAATCTGTTGAAGACAGGGAAGCACTTCTGTGTGAAAGACTGTTGTTTGTGGTGGGAGTGGTGAAGAGGCAATCCTACCCTTCAAGGACCAGTGGAAGACTTTGAGGCGCAATCCTACATGTTCTAGTTTTGAGTTTGTGAAGCCATAGCTATTGGTGAAGGACAAACATCTTAGGGAATTTTGTAACAAACTACATCAAGAATCTCTCTAGTGAATTACCTCCAACATCATAGGAGAAGAGTGGGTGACAGGATTACACCACCGGAACCACTATAAAATCGCCTACTTACATTCTCTGCACTTACATTCTCGCATTTAGTTTATTACACACATCAACCTACTGAATCTAGCAACTGAACTCACACACATACACTACTGAGTATCTAATACTTGGTATCATATTTAACAACAAGTAATAAGGCTTAATTTTGATATAATTCCGCTGCACAAATTCAGTATATTCAATAGTCACAGAGACTATCGAGTATCGTGAGACCATCAAGTATCAGTCAGTCTTTGAGTTGCTGAGTTTGTCAACTCCAAATGTTTTAAGTGTTAAGTTTATTCACCCCCACCCCCCCTCTAAACTTAACCAAAGCCTTTTCAAGGGACCAACACCTTGGCCCTTTTCAAAATATTTGATTTTGGAAAAGGCCTAGGTCTAGGCCATTTTAAAAAAATTGATTTTGAAAAGTGCCAAGGTTGGTGCCTTTTGGTTTTTGAAACCAAAGACATCCCTTTTGATTAGGAATCAAAAGAAAAGAAACTAAAAAGACTTAATTTTAATTTTGATTTATTGATCAAAATTAAAATTGAAATCGTTTAAATATAACCGTTAATTTTATTTCTATTAAAATCATTTAATTAATTAAATGTTAATTAGTTAATTGATTGGATAAAATTATTTAATCGATTAAACGTTAATCGATTAATCAAGACGCATGTTGTTAGTTTTTAATTTTATCTTTTTCATAAGATTTTATTGTATAAATTAGATATTGTGTAGATATAATATGATTATATGGACCCCGATTGATCATGGATTAGAACAATATGATAGATGTGAATGATTCATTTTTCGTTGGTTTAAAAATTGTCTTAGGCCGTTAGGAAGAACGTGACATAGTTTATTTTCTACATTATCCCATTCTCATTAGCTCCCCCTCCCCCCCCCCCCCCCGGTGTGCGGCAGGTGTATTTATTTTATTAGATAAAATTTATGTAACAAGAATGCAGCGGAAGATGGTGACCAAAGAAAGACGAAAATAAAGATCTCATTGGAGAATGAAGCATTAAAGATCCTATTGGCGGTTGCAGCTACCTTTAGATTGTGACCCACGGTTTCGTCAGTTTGTATTCGAAACCGCACATGATCATACCGGTTACTTTACGCATTTATTTATTATGTGCTTGTATTTATTTTATATGATACGATAGATGCATAACTAGACACGATCTAGATGAATGTGTAGGATGTATGTCTATAGAGATAGATATATTTGATGAGACCATAATTAAATTAATTAAGAGAATTATTTCAAAATTAATTAAGTGAATTAATTTAAAATTTAACCCCACAACAAAAATCGAGTTATATTTGTCTCCCAATATTATAATGACGGTGAAGAGCCTTTGTTCGGATCCAACTGATCGGCCATCGTCGAGAGTTGACCTACCTCGGGCATATCGTCGTTATCGAGAGATATGATCGTTGTGAGATCTCATTAATATTTGGGTTACAACTCGACTAAGAATCTTGCGGTGATTGGCCCTCGTTCAGGACCTTCTGATTTTAGAGACAAGGGGTTGACTATCACATAAGATGTGAATTGTCAAAGAGTTGACTAGTCAACCAATTGAAGCCTCGTGAGATACGACCGGTAAGTGTACCCACCTTTCGAAACTGACCCGGTCGATTGGCCCTCGTCGAGGATCGAGTCAACTAGATTGGGTTCCATCCACTAAAGAATTAATTAAAAATTTTGAAAGTCAATTGGGAGTAGTTAACCAGTGGGAGCAAAATCATAAACCAAAAGACTATTTTGATTTTGCATGTATAAACAACAACACTCTTTTATCTTTATTTTTATGTTGTAGTTTTTGCAAACTTTATTTCTATGTTTTTTATTCTAGATTATTAAAACAAAAATTAAATGATTGTTACCTTTTTGAGAAAAGTTCTCAAGTATGGTTAAGTAATTTTAATCCTTTTAATATAAGCAATGACACGTGCAATGCGTTATAGTAGTTAAAGACAAGGAGACTACATAATTGATATAGTGCTCTAAGGCTTTAATTAATAGTCAAAGAGGAAGCTCATTATATGATTAAATTATTTGAAATCGGTTTCAGCGAATTAATCATATATTGGATATAATGATATCCAATGGGTCGTTCTGTCATACAATGATAATTAATTCAAACATTAGTTGTGTTGGATAAGAATGACAACAACGAATTTTGGAAAGGTTGTTTTCAAAATTGAAAGATTTAGGTATCGACTTAATTATTTAATTTTTGCTTGAAGGTTGAATATGATTCAAAATGTTGAATAAACTCTCTAATAAACTTTGGATTTTCTTTATGAAAGAAAATTGAAGACATAGCTCTTGTGATTTTTCCTAAGTCTCATGAAGACTACACTAAGAAATATTTACGAGTGCTCAAAGGATTAAAAGGAAAGTTAGGGAATATGCTTGAATAAGATAACTTATCGAAGTCTCTATCCTAACAAGTACGTTGAGATAAATCTATCTAAGCTCAAGTATACTCTAAGACATATGATATCTTACGAATGTGATTAAGTTAGAAAGATTAAATACAAAATATTATATGATATGGAAAGTGAAGCAAACGTTGCAGCATTTACTATATAATGTTCTGAGACTGGTAAACTGATAAATGATCTAAATAAATGTTATTACGTTCCGGTTCTTACGAAGAGCAACAATTCAGTTATCCGTTAGGATTTAATGGACAAATTCAATTGTAAGGAATAAACATTATTCCAATAAAGTTGAGTAGTCATCAAGTCTAACATACTAGACTACAGTGACTATATAGTTGATATAGGTGATGAAATCTCAACCTGTTATCCTTGATATTTGTGGTTGTTCTAGATGTAGACTCTCTGGAAGAGAAACGTGTAATCAAATGTCATTTTGATGTTGTCTGAACCATGTGATTATGAATCATGTGGGTAATACGTATCTTATCTTAAGATGTCTTAAATACCCTTTTATGAAAAGGTTGTAAGTTCTAGAAAATTTGTCTAAAGCCTAAACATACTGATGTTTGTTGGATTATGACAAATAATACCATGAATGATATTACTGTTTACTAATTTCTTTGACTATTTTAGAAATAGTTGAATGTACTTAGTGAAGTACGACAATTCGGAAAGCCCGAAGAGTTCGAGCTAATATTAATAAGAGATTGACGAACTACTTAGGAATTAATCTTCAATTGAATTGAAGTAATTATTACCTGAAGGGTGTTTTAGAAGCTATATGAAATAGAATCAGATTCTTCCTTGAAGGATACCATTTGAGATACGCAATCAGATTGTGATTCTAAAATAGAAATAGCACTTTATACGACGAAGATGCGAAGTAAGCCATGCAGAGTATCCCTTACCTGTTTCGGGATAGTGCCCTTACACAATACGTATACTTAACCAAGTTCCAAGGATTAAAGGTTGAATAAATTCCATATCAGATATGGAAGACGATGACATCGAATCTATCCTAACCGATGGTTTAGAGTTGTCGTGCTTCTCGTAAGCAGACAATGTCTGATAGGCTTGGAGCCTAGTACGACATATTCAACTTTGTGGCATATCTTAGCAAGTACGCTAAATGTTATTTAATTACCCACGGAGCAAAACTATTTGTCTCCAAACATGCCGTCTTCTAAAGGAATTGTCCCTTCCAAAATAGATAGTGGGAGTAAATGAAATCTCAAAGTGTTTGAGAAACCACAAAGAGATATTCAACCATTAGAATATGAGCAGGCACTGCATCATAATGGGGTGTAGGACACTGCTCAATGCATGCAAGTACTCTATGAGTCTGTAGATAGCCACAAGCCTGAAAAGGCTGTTGGTGTGTTCATCTTGAAGAATGAATATCTCGCGACTTATGCAATAAATGCAAGATTAAGAGATATGGCTAGAGCCATAATATATGAAATAGATTCCATGTGTGACAAACGGGTTATGAACCCGATATGTCTTACCTGAAGGGAATGTCTCTGAAAGGTGTAGCATGTCTTTATGAAAGACTGGCATGGATGGTAATACAATTACCTATTAGGCTGAGTTGATGGCTAAGAGGCTATGAGGTGTAAGCCTTGTAATTACTTTTATGCTACTAGTTGTGCTTAAATCTATTTAGATAGTGCTTGTTCTAACTACGTATCATGGCTATATGATAGCGTTGAAAACATTGGGCCAATGGCTTGATGTTCATAGATGATAACATGATGTGTAAGCTTATGAGATCTATTTATGGACTCAAACAAGGTCCTCTGTATAAGTTCTTTGCTTTGATAAATCAAAATAGTTTGATTTCAACAAGAAGAAAGATATGCCTCATGTGTAAAAGGTTTAGTGGGAGTGTTACAATTTTGAGCAAGGTATTTCCTTCTCGGAATCAACATCCCATATCGCAGTCAATTAATGTTTTGTAGTTCAAGGTCATTATGAAAGATCTTGAGAGTAGCAATTCTTATTTTGGAAATAAGAACCTATAGTGATAGATTTTGATACTGCTTGATTATCACAGTTCACCTTTATAGATTGGATGCTCAAAAGGAGTTTAGCATAGATCACTTCAAGAGATACCGCTAGCCGGCATTCTTGGGATCTATCTATGGTAGGATGTTAGTCCTAAAGATAAGGTGAAAGATGATACTTATGGAAGGTTCCATTTGCTACTGCAATAGGATCCATCATAAGAGTTATGCTAGACGTTCACACTTCATGAAGAGACATGAGAAAGTATGAAAGTGATTCTAGTAGATTTCGAGAATGTCCTTAAAGTGTTAAGGAAGAGTTCCTAGTTTATTGAAACATGGAATTAAATAAACGTGGATATACATATGTGTACCCTAAATCTTATGAAGGTAGCGGGAGCTACGGTCTGGGTTTGCGGCCACTTTGATTAAGTGATACAGTCAGCTGGAAATCTTCTTAGCTAGAAATCAATGGAGATTCTACAACTGCGCCAAAACATAGTAGTGCCTTGGAGGCACAGCGGGAGCAGTACATGGATCTAGAAGGTTCATTCCTGAACCTTGTACGGTTCTTCCACCTTTTCTATATAGCTGATATAGTAAGTGGATTCATTGCTTGAAGCAAGGGCCAGGGTCTCGACGGAGATTCATGTGTGTGTTGACGCGGTTACTTTCACTTGATCATTTGGAGCATGATATGAAGATAGTCTTAGTCCCGAAGGATAGTGATCCATTTACTCTTAGGGTTGGTTGCGAGTATTGCATGAGAATCTTGTGTTTCAACTTGGTCTTGTGTGTACGAGTGATTGGCTTTAGGCCAAGTGGGAGATTATTGAAATAGTGTCATAAACCCAATCGGGTTGGACCGGATCTGACTAGGTCAGATCATTTCTACTATTTCTTTATGTTTATACATATGATAAATGGCTTTTCTGTTATTATATATTTTTTCATTTAACGGACCAATTACAATATTGTTATATGATAACGTCCTTAGTGTCAAACCGTGAAAGAGAAACCATGATAGTGATTATGGTTGATGAGATCTCAAATCACTTTAACAAGTTTGATACTTAAATGTCTCTAGTTGTATGTACAATCAAACGGGCATTGATAGTACGATTAGACTAGCACGTATTAGATGTCTTCAATCTGATGAAGGTAGGGATACATATCGTCTATCGAAGTGTAGAGACACTTGGACTGTACGTGGACATGTATTAGAGAATGCATATGTCAGACTGACCCACTTACTTAATTAAGTGTCGCACTATGTGGCGGTTGTGTAATTATCCTGAGACCGGAGTCTTCATGGCATCACGTTGTGCATTGTCATGCTTTGACACTATTGAGGTTTTCCTTAGCAATGGGGCGATCATGCGGTAGTGATTGGGTGGGATACTGAAGCATGTGTAGGATTCATGTAGCTCGTCCGGGAATCGCGTATCATATGAATAGCAGTAAATATCCAAAAGGGCCTTCTTATAATGAAAGTCTAGCTCTTGTGAAACTCTGCAAAGTGGGAGTAAATGAGTTATTCCGAGAGAGCATGATATCCTGACACTCGATGAACGATTGTATGGATATTATAACAACGATAGGATTATATTTACACGGTAACTATTTCACATAAAAGGTAGTAGTCATTGCATTTGACTCCTCCGATGATTGGGGGTCACGGTGTGTTGCAAGACATATTCGGAGGCATGTCGGGTCAGACACATATGAACATCTAGCCGGATTAAAATATGGTTATAGTGATAACCAAATAAGAAAAGTTTATCTCGACTATAAAATGTTATAATGATAAATTAATATGGTGGTATTTATTTATTATGAATAAATATAATACAAGATATTAATTAAGTTGATTAATTAAATACACATATAATGTATATGTATGTCGAAATATATTGTGTATATTGATACACATGTATTTTGCAAATTAATCATAGTATTATATTAATTAAAGAATATTCCAGATGCCAATATTATAGTATATGGGGTGCAACTTGTGTGTGTATAAGATACACTTGGATTGTGTAATTTAATTAATGGTATTACCATATATTAATGTTAGATATTAAGATTTATATATATATGATTACATGCGTACATGTATATAAGATATACATGTGCACATTTGTAATAGCTATATATTTATATATGGATTTATACATTTAATATATATATATGTGATATATACACATGTGTATATTGATTTATGGTAATATAATAAAAGATATATTCAATATTGCATATTGGCAATATATATCTTGGAGATATTTAATATAACATATTGAGTATTTAATGAGATAAATCTAGAATATCTATTTTTCTTATTTTAGTAGTAAAATGTTTTCTTTCTTCCCAATCTACTAAGAAGTTTCTCCCAATCAGATTGGGAAGTGCATGGGGCGCAGTCACCTTATATAAAGGGAAGTTTGACTAACTTGTTTGTACATTACAATTCCAAGAGACTAATAGCTTCTTGTGAAAATAGAGAACTTCTTAGAGAGAGAGAAAATATCGGTCTAGTAACCGAGTTTTTCTGGTAGCAATCCAAGGTGGGATTCCGGCGGGTTGTTAATGTGGACTAGCTGTAGAGGCCGAACGTTTGGGCGGTTCCGTGCACCGCTACTCTCTTTAGACGGTCAAAACGTCGATCTTTTAGATCAAGCAAGGTATTCACCGTCTACTACTTATTTGTTTATTTCTTAAACGAAGTCGATCCTGGTTAAAAGGAAATAAAATTTTAAATTCCGCTGCATTCCCGCGTAGATTTCCTATCATAAGAGACAGAGCTGAGCTCCACCAAGGTCAGATCTGACTTGACCATCGAAGCTCGGGCAGACCTGGGGGCTTATGATGAGGGTCGGACTAGCCCTTGCCACGTGTCATTCAGGGAATAGTTACATAAAAAATGAAGAAAGGGAAAAGTAACAGCATTAAGGGCCAGGAGCCCAATATTGAGTTGTAAACCAGGCCACAACCCCAGGTGGGAGGTATGTCCCATTCTCCCGATCAGACCACCACAGGTCGGGTCGGTCATATCGGAGTCCGGGTAGTGCAGATAAGGTCGAGATGACCTGAGGAGCTCGCCGCAGGTCGGTAGAGCTTTCCTTATCTGATATTTAGCACGTTCCTATATTATAGGATAAACATGGAAAGAATCTCATGGTATAATACACAGAGAGACTTCATTCCAATTATTATCCCTAAGAAATTACGAGAGACTTGATTTTAATTACACATATCGGATACGTGGGCAACTTGGAAAAAATATACAGGCTAAGTCTAAAAATACAACCAAAACCATCCCATCATCGATTTGTTCATGAGTTAGTTGTCATAGAAGTAATTATGGCTCGGAATTGTTGTTAGACGATATCCAGAATCATAATTTAGCTTACGCCCCTTGTTTATTGTGTATAGCCTTACTTCATAGGAATCTGGGTTTTAAGTAATTAACATTGCCAACGTGTATTTACTGCAAAGAAAAATGGTATGAGCATTTACAACGTGTATTTGCACATTTGTAAGAAATTTCATATGGCAGACACCACCCAACGGAAACATGATAAGTGGCTGGAAAATCTAAAATTTTGTAAACATATTTCGCCAGAGTTGAGAGGTGTCCTGAATTTAAACGCTTTTAAAAAGTACCGGATTTGATGGATGAAATTGAATAATCAGGGATTAAAATTGGAACCATCCCAAATTTTTCGAACCAATTTTGCAATTTTCTATTTTAAATTTGTTCATCACTTCGCTAATACTACTTCTCTCTTCTTATATTGAATTATATATATACATTTCTTGCTCCATGTTTTTTCACTTGTTCTTTGAAAAACGTCAATGTCAAGAAAACTAAAAATTGAAAGGCAATGTCGTGTTTTTATATATATATTTTTTATAAATCGTGGGAAGACCGTGACAATCTCATTTAATAAACTACACAGGAAAAAAAAAGATAATTTCCATGTACGGATTCCATTAGCCGACATACAAGTAATTGTCATCAAGTTGTCGATGATCTTCGGTGGGGGGTGGAAGACAAAGTGTATATATATTTGATGATATTATACTTTATAGTATAATGTGAAATATCTCGACCCAATTTTAAATTCGACCAGGGCCGTTTCTCAGATAAACAAGCCACGCTACGCAGCAGGCTTAAACTAAATTTATTAGTCTAATCACGTGAAATATATTTTATAAATCGTTTGTATTTTTTCCAAAAGGTCAGTTTTGATAACATGACTTAGGGTCTCTACACACTAATGGACGGCCCTGATTCTGACCCGCTTCTATTGATGAGAGTCAACTTTATGTATTTTTTACCATTAATTTACCCTATGTCATGAGCTGAAATGTATGATTTTATAAGTTAATCACGAGCTAAATGAGTTAATTTGATATTCCGTGGTATGTGATTGCGATTTTGAATTTGATTTTTTATATGTCAAGAAAATATGCTACTTCTTATTGCTTTTTTTATTTTCGGAAGATAGTGTGCATGGTTATCGTGTCGAGAAGGCTACCAGAGTTAGAGAAATAAGCGAGAGGCGGAGGATCGAGTTGAGTTGCGGTTCAAGAAATCAAAGAATTCATAAGAGCTTTAATATCATCAATCAGATTTGAAAAAGTGATTAGATGGCTTGGAGAACAATTTGATTTGACAAGGCTTGGGCCTAGAATGGCACAGTATGCCCTATGTTGGGTAATTCTGATGCGGGGAGTCTCATTGGACTCAACACGTCGCACAGATCCGACGGTTGAGTCCAATGAGGACTCCCTGCATCATAATTTCCCCTAAGTTGGCTAATTAAGGCATTAGCGTGTAAAATCCCGAAATCTTTATTTTCGTCACTTCGAAGTGTTTTCTTTTTTCAGCATTTTTCTTAAATTAAACTAAAGGGGAACAAAAGGAAATTAAATAATAATTAATTATTGTTTTCCTGGAACCTTTTATATAAAAAGAAAATTGTAGTACCTTTGGAACAAAAGAAGAAAAACAAAATGTAGTACCTTTTATATAAAAAGAAAATTAAAAAAGAAAGCACACGAATTTGGAACAGAAAGAAGAAAAAGCTGCGCACCAAACCTTCCCGTCGGCAACATATACAAAAAACATGTGTTTTAGCGGCGGATGTTTTTCACCGCTGAAGCTAAGATTCCGCCGCTAAATATATCTTGCAGCGGTTTTAACCGCCGATAAAATTCGCCGTATTTGCTCTCGCCGGTTTTAGGCCATTTCCTGGCGGTTTTTGGGTCCGCCTGTAATATCACGACTTTTTGAAAAAACGCAGACGTGTCTTTTTACGAAAAATAAAATATTATGATTCACAGATTAAAGTATTTTAAGTGTATTTATATATATATATATATATATATATATATATATATATATATATGGCCGAATTATATATAAATAATTTGGAGATAAATCTGATTTTAAATAAAAGGGGCAATTAAGGAAAATAAGGGATTATGTTAACTATTGGGATTTTATCTAATTAAGGAAAAATAAACCCCATTTGTTTCCCTAACCTTTTGAATCAGAATTTCCTTTTTCCAATATCCTTCTCCTGCGTATGAAAGTTTGAAGAGAAGGGCTGAGAGATTTCTTCCGTTTTCTAAGTCGGATCTTAACGGTTTTCAGATCAGAATAGAGCAGTGGAATCGTTGTGAAGAGAGCGTCGATTCTACACCCGAAAGTTAGGACCTTGTCAAGGTTTGGTGGGAATGGCTTGTTAAAAGATAAGAGGCTTTTCCTACGAATTAATTGTGGTTATAAGAGGGTCTTCATATTGAATAATTGATGTTTAATAAAGTTAAGATTATGTAAAAATGTGTCAGATTTGAATACAAGTATTTTATACGGTAGTTTTAAAGGACGCTGTTGAAACTGGAACTTGTTTATGAAACTTGAAGTCTCTGGTACGTTGAAAGCATATTAATTTGAATTGATTGTTTTTCCGAACCGTAATGGCCGGAGTTGCAGAAACCTCTTTATTTTCTTTGTTGTTGAAATAGGTAAATTGTCTTCCTTTTATGATGTATTATATTACTGAGGTACTATATTACGTATATAGTTATATATGTTATAGTTTTATGTTTATAAATTCACCTGTTATAGTTTTATGTAATATACACATGTTAAAGATCAGAGAATTGTTTGGCACTCACCTTATTTGGAGTTTCTACTGCGCAACACTTTACAAGATTGACACCATGCAAACTATTCATTTTTCCTTCAACTACTGATTAGTAGTTCTAATTGAATAGTCATACTCATATAAATCTTATTTTAGTGACCTTGCTCAATGGATAACGATTTGGGAAGTAAAACCAGTAAGCATTTGTGTTCTTTTGATTGTGAAGTCTCTTAAAAGAAAGATTTAATTAATGTATAAAATGTAGTTGTTTGGTGTTATTGTGTTATGTTATTTACTTTTTTTTTCTGAAAATATGAAAAATACTATTGGTAAACAATGAATTTAGTGGCTAGTGTTATTGTGATGTTTAGCTTGAATCGTAGTTTTGTTAATGGTCCTAAATAAGATTAAATGAAAATAAACAAGCCCGATTGAGTTCGATGCGTTTGGTTCCCAAAGACCGGACGATTTTAAAGGAGTTGAAGTCCGGGACCGTCGGAAAGGCATGAAAGGGCTTGTGCTTTGATGAATTAGTATTCATCAATGTCTGTGTAATTGCTAGGCCTTGTCCGTGTCTAGTGGTCTAAGTAAGAGAGTAGGAGAGGTGAGGGAGCTTACTTGAAAATACTTAGGTGGCTAGTTAATAACTAATAACAAACGTACTTGTGTAGTTAAAAGAATAAACATCATGTCATTCTTGGATAGGCACAAGTTTATATCGCAATGTGTAGGCTTTCGGATAACAAGAGTAAACTTGCTGGCCTTTCTAGAGGCACCAGGAGTAGAGGGTACTCGTGGATGGATAACTTTCTTTGGCCATTAGAGGGCACCAGGAGAGGTAGGACTCCACCAAACGTATACTATCGGGACTAGCCCGTGGCTATTGGTGTGATCCACCAATAGGTTGCACCTAGATGTCTCGTGGTGGGCAGCACCATGCATAGTGCCCTAGAATGCAGATGTAACAAAGATAAGCTAAGTTAGAAACAGTTAGTCACGACATGTTGATGGACATGGAGTGACCCTAGATCAAGTCGGTCTCAGAAAGACAACTTATTAATTAAAAAACTTAAATTGTAAACCTTAGTTAATTTGTAGCTTCTACCTCTTATTGAGTACTTTGTACTTACCTCAAATGCATTGCTTTTCTATTGTTTGGGGGAGAGAAGATGAACAGCTAGATCCGGAGTATGAGGAGGACTTTGATGACGACGTTTGAGGACGCTGATGTTGAAGCACTTAATTTATGTTTTAATTGTTATACTTTAGATTTGTTGTCTTTTGGAGAATTTCTTGTAATTTATTTAGTACTTTCTTTTAGAGGATTTCGTACATTGTTACGTTTCGTTTGGTTTCTTCCAATTTAATAGATGTTACATTTCTATCTTTAGTTGAGTTTCTATTCTTAGTAGCGATTATGATGGTTTGCCGAGTCTTTTTAGCTTCCGTTTGCTAAATTCGATACGACGTAGTAGAGACTTACATATAATATTGAATTTATTTAATATTATATTTGCCGAGCATTTCGTTTCCGGATAAGGACTCGGTATCCGGGAGCGGGGCGTTATAGTTGGTATCAGAGCGAAGCGTCCTTGTTGTTCTAGGCTTCCTTTCCTTAAGATAAGATTTCCTTAGACCTTGTTGAACCTTTCTGATCTCTCTTGATCGTGGTGGTGAATCCTCATAAGACTAAGAATCCTTAAACCGTGGTTAGGTTGCACTAGGACCAAGTGAAGAGTCTCCTTAGGTGAAGGTTAAGTTGAGTTCTAAGCACACATCTCTTACGTGATTCCCTCAAGTTCGTTCCTCTAGGATCCTTTATAGAATCCATCTCTTCTTTTGAAACTTTCAGACTTCCCTCACATGTTCTTTCTTTTGGTGGATTTAACTTTTTTATTATTTGCTACGTTTGGTCCTAATCACTTCTTTTAGTAACTTGATGTTATACAAACTAGTAAACGATTTTGTACACATTTTATTATGCCTTGTAATATCATGTCTGAAATACCCAAAAAAAATTTCCGTAAATTTTCAGCCACTTAGAAAGTTTTCTTGTTTACAACTTCTCTCTTTACATCAGCTCAATTTTCAAATTGGATTGTTCATAAATTTCTTGACAAGGATGAGCACTCTGTTCAGAAAATTCTGCAGCGGTACTCTTACTTATCAATATGTTTTGAATTAGCTAAACACCTTCAAATGACTTGGATTTTTGATATGTTGTAGAAAACATCCTGCACTAAAATTTTTGTTTTGGAACAAAGTGCAAATTCATTTTTTGTTTTTAGCACAATCTGCAACACATGTCGATTTGTGAAATCTGAAAAATTTTGATGATTTATAACAGTAGATGAAAAGAATTATTTTGACCGACCTATGGCTTCCCAATTTTTATTTTTTTTATTTTTGAGCATTATAAGTAAAACTTATATACTTACAGATTTTATCTTTGCCTCATGTTCAAAATTAGTTCGGTTTGTTTTGTGCAAATCAATTATTTTATGGCTCATGTATGCACCTGCATTTCTCAAAACCATTTCAGTCCTCAGTTCAAGAAAGAATAGATGCCTTTCTTTCACCCTAGAAGTTTGGTAGTTAGAGACTAGGTGTTGTTGTTATAGGGCTCAACAAGAAGTGAGTGGTTTGGTTTAGGACAGTAGTGCGTCAGTTGGAATTTGTTGATCCGTTTCAGAATCAGGTACCCCACCTCAATTTAGTAAGAAAAACCTCAAGGATTTCTTCGTTGTAGAGACACATTTTGGATAGAGTAATCAAGGTTGGTAGGGTGTTACTACAAGTTGCTGGTTGTGTTGGACTCTACCGTGGCAAGAGTAAAGTTACAGTTTTGAATTCTATAGACCGTAAGGTGATTCTTGGTATAGATCGGCTATCCAAGAATTTTGTTTACTATTAGGATTATAGACACAAGAAAGTATCTTCCGGGGATGGTTGCACCGAGTAGAAGAGTGGCTAGTGCAGTTTCAGTAACTTGAGTTGTGGTTGGTCAGTTTTGGGTTGAGTGCACGAGGTTTGAGCAGTTTGGGAATCAGTAGCGCGTCGGTTCAGTGGTTAGCAAGATCGGAATCGGTTGTTGTTGTCAGTGGGAAACAAGTGATTCTTCGGTTTGGTCTGTGTTGAACAGTGAGTGCTAAGGAAGGTCAACGGTTTGAGCACGCTTGAGTTTCGAGGACGAAACTCGTTTTAAGGAGGAAGGAATGTAATATCCCGACTTTTCGAAAAAGGGCAGACATGTCTTTTTGCGAAAAATGGAATATTATGATTCACACATTAAAGTATTTTAAGTGTATTTATATATATATGGCCGAAATATATATAAATAATTTGGAGATAAATCTGATTTTAAGTAAAATGGGCAATTAAGGAAAATAAGGGATTATGTTAACTATTGGGATTTTATCTATTTAATGAAAAATAAACTCCATTAGTTTCCCTAACCTTTTGAATCAGAATTTCCTTTTTCAATATCCCTCTCATGCGTATGAAAGTTTGAAGAGAAGGGCTGAGAGATTTCTTCGGTTTTCTAAGTCGGATCTTAACGGTTTTCATATCAGAATAGAGCAGTGGAATCGTCGTGAAGAGAGCGTCGATTCAACACCCGAAAGTTAGGACCTTGTCAAGGTTTGGTGGGAATGGCTTGCTAAAAAGTAAGAGGCTTTTCCTACGAATTAATTGTGGTTATAAGAGGGTCTTCATATTGAATAATTGATGTTTAATAAAGTTAAGATTAAGTAAAAATGTGTCAGATTTGAATACTAGTATTTTATACGGTACTTTTAAAGGACGCTGTTGAAACTGGAACTTGTTTATGAAACTTGAAATCTCTGGTACGTTGAAAGCATAATAATTTTAATTGATTGCTTTTCCGAACCGTAATGGCCGAAGTTGCAGAAACCTCTTTATTTTCTTTGTTGTTGAAATAGGTATGTTGTGTTCCTTTTATGATGTATTATATTACTGAGGTACTATATTACGTATATAGTTATATATGTTATAGTTTTATGTTTATAAATTCACCTGTTATAGTTTTATGTTATACACACATGTTAAAGATCAGAGAATTGTTTGGCACTCACCTTATTTGGAGTTTCTACTGCACAACTCTTCACAAGATTGACACCATGCAAACTATTCATTTTTCCTTCAACTACTGATTAGTAGTTCTAATTGAATAGTCATAGTCATATAAATCTTATTTTAGTGACCTTGCTCAGTGGTTAACGATTTGGGCAGTAAAACCAGTAAGCATTTGTGTTCTTTTGATCGTGAAGTCTCTTAAAAGAAAGATTTAATTAATATATAAAATGTAGTTGTTTGGTGTTATTGTGTTATGTTATTTACTTTTTTTCTGAAAATATGAAAAATACTATTGGTAAACAATGAATTTAGTGGCTAGTGTTATTGTGATGTTTAGCTTGAATCGTAGTTTTGTTAATGGTCCTAAATAAGATTAAATGAAAATAAACAAGCCCCGATTGAGTTCTGATGCGTTTGGTTCCAGCACCGGACGTACTCTTAAAGGGAGTTGAAGTCCGGGACCGTCGGAAAGGCATGAAAGGGCTTGTGCTTTGATGAATTAGTATTCATCAATGTCTGTGTAATTGCTAGGCCTTGTCCGTGTCTAGTGGTCTAAGTAAGAGAGTAGGAGAGGTGAGGGAGCTTACTTGAAAATACTTAGGTGGCTAGTTAATAACTAATAACAAACGTACTTGTGTAGTTAAAAGAATAAACATCATGTCATTCTTGGATAGGCACAAGTTTATATCGCAATGTGTAGGATTTCGGATAACAAGAGTAAACTTGCTGGCCTTTCAAGAGGCACCAGGAGTAGAGGGTACTCGTGGATGGATAACTTTTCTGGCCATTAGAGGACACCAGGAGTAGAGGGACTCCACCGAACGTGTATACTATCGGCACTAGCCCGTGGCTATTGGTGTGATCCACCAATAGGTTGCACCTAGATGTCTCGTTGTGGGCAGCACCATGCATAGTGCCCTAGAATGCAGATGTAACAAAGATAAGCTAAGTTAGAAACAGTTAGTCACGACATGTTGATGGACATGGAGTGACCCTAGATCAAGTCGGTCTCAGAAAGACAACTTATTAATTAAAAAACTTAAATTGTAAACCTTAGTTAATTTGTAGCTTCTACCTCTTATTGAGTACTTTGTACTTACCTCAAATGCATTGCTTTTCTATTGTTTGGGGGAGAGAAGATGAACAGCTAGATCCGGAGTATGAGGAGGACTTTGATGACGACGTTTGAGGACGCTGACGTTGAAGCACTTAATTTATGTTTTAATTGTTATACTTTAGATTTGTTGTCTTTTGGAGAATTTCTTGTAATTTATTTAGTACTTTCTTTTAGAGGATTTCGTACATTGTTACGTTTCGTTTGGTTTCTTCCAATTTAATAGATGTTACATTTCTATCTTTAGTTGAGTTTCTATTCTTAGTAGCGATTATGATGGTTTGCCGAGTATTTTTAGCTTCCGTTTGCTAAACTCGATACGACGTAGTAGAGACTTACATATAATATTGAATTTATTTAATATTATATTTGCCGAGCGTTTCGTTTCCGGATAAGGACTCGGTATCCGGGAGCGGGGCGTTACAGTTGGTATCAGAGCGAAGCGTCCTTGTTGTTCTAGGCTTCCTTTCCTTAAGATAAGATTTCCTTAGACCTTGTTGAACCTTTCTGATCTCTCTTGTTCGTGGTGGTGAATCCTCATAAGACTAAGAATCCTTAAACCGTGGTTAGGTTGCACTAGGACCAAGTGAAAAGTCTCCTTAGGTGAAGGTTAAGTTGAGTTCTAAGCACACATCTCTTACGTGATTCCCTCAAGTTCGTTCCTCTAGGATCCTTTATAGAATCCATCTCTTCTTTTGAAACTTTCAGACTTCCCTCACATGTTCTTTCTTTTGGTGGATTTAACTTTTTTATTATTTGCTACGTTTGGTCCTAATCACTTCTTTTAGTAACTTGATGTTATACAAACTAGTAAACGATTTTGTACACATTTTATTATGCCTTGTAATATCATGTCTGAAATACCCAAAAAAAAATTCCTTAAATTTTCAGCCACTTAGAAAGTTTTCTTGTTTACAACTTCTCTCTTTACATCAGCTCAATTTTCAAATTGGATTGTTCATAAATTTCTTGACAAGGATGAGCACTCTGTTCAGAAAATTCTGCAGCGGTACTCTTACTTATCAATATGTTTTGAATTAGCTAAACACCTTCAAATGACTTGGATTTTTGATATGTTGTAGAAAACATCCTGCACTAAAATTTTTGTTTTGGAACCAAGTGCAAATTCATTTTTGTTTTTAGCACAATCTGCAACACATGTCAGTTTGTGAAATCCTGAAAAATTTTGACAGCTTATAACAATAGATGAAAAGAATTATTTTGACCGACCTATGGCTTCCCAATTTTTATTTTTTTTATTTTTGAGCATTATATGTAAAACTTATATACTTACAGATTTTATCTTTGCCTCATGTTCAAAATTAGTTCGGTTTGTTTTGTGCAAATCAATTATTTTATGGCTCATGTATGCACCTGCATTTCTCAAAACCATTTAAGTCCTCAGTTCAAGAAAGAATAGATGCCTTTCTTTCACCCTAGAAGTTTGGTAGTTAGAGACTAGGTGTTGTTGTTATAGGGCTCAACAAGAAGTGAGTGGTTTTGTTTAGGACAGTAGTGAGTCAGTTGGAATTTGTTGATCCGTTTCAGAATCAGGTACCCCACCACAATTTAGTAAGAAAAACCTCAAGGATTTCTTGGTTGTAGAGACACCTTTTGGATAGAGTAATCAAGGTTGGTAGGGTGTTACTACAAGTTGCTGGTTGTGTTGGACTCTACCGTGGCAAGAGTAAAGTTACAGTTTTGAATTCTACAGACCGTAAGGTGATTCTTGGTATAGGTCGGCTATCCAAGAATTTTGTTTACTATTGGGATTATAGACACAAGAAAGTAACTTCCGGAGATGGTTGCACCGAGTAGAAGAGTGGCTAGTGCAGTTTCAGTAACTCGAGTTGTGGTTGGTCAGTTTTGGGTTGAGTGCACGAGGTTTGAGCAGTTTGGGAATCAGTAGCGTGTCGGTTCAGTGGTTAGCAAGATCGGAATCGGTTGTTGTTGTCAGTGGGAAACAAGTGATTCTTCGGTTTGGTCTGTGTTGAACAGTGAGTGCTGAGGAAGGTCAACGGTTTGAGCACGCTTGAGTTTCGAGGACGAAACTCGTTTTAAGGAGGAAGGAATGTAATATCCCAACTTTTCGAAAAAGGGCAGACATGTCTTTTTGCGAAAAATGGAATATTATGATTCACAGATTAAAGTATTTTAAGTGTATTTACATATATATGGCCGAAATATATATAAATAATTTGGAGATAAATCTGATTTTAAGTAAAATGGGCAATTAAGGAAAATAAGGGATTAGGTTAACTATTGGGATTTTATCTATTTAATGAAAAATAAACTCCATTAGTTTCCCTAACCTTTTGAATCAGAATTTCCTTTTTCAATATCCCTCTCATGCGTATGAAAGTTTGAAGAGAAGGGCTGGGAGATTTCTTCGGTTTTCTAAGTCGGATCTTAACGGTTTTCATATCAGAATAGAGCAGTGGACACTACAAAAAAAAGATTTTTTTGTGACAAACTTTTGGTGACAAAGAGTAGATTTGTCACAAAGGGTAGTTTCTAGTGACAACAACTATGTTTGTCACAAAGAGTTTTATTGATTAATGACAAAAAGAAAGATTTCTCACCAAAGGTTTAGTGTATTGTCACAAAAATCATGGAATCACTTTCTTATTGTGTATAAATTTTTGGATGAGCCTTTGGTGACAACTATCTTTATCATGAAATCCTCAAACGATCCGAGTCGAGTCAAATATTAAGATTATCGAGTTGAGCGTGTTACGAATTTTACGAACTCGAGCCCGAACACGAATTTGACATGGATAACGAATTCAAACTCGACCGCGAGTTTTTTCACTCGAGCTGATTCGATTTCTTTTCACAGGAAGATTCCAGCTGCTTTACAAAAAAGAATTTACATCAGGTGGGGTCGAAGACTTCAAAACAACCGAAAAAAAAGACTTTCGTGAATATGATAAAATAATAAGACTTTCTCGTTTCTCGATTTGTGGAAACCGATAAAGACTTTTCGTTTCAATAAAAATAAACTCTCAGATTGAAAGTGGAAACCCTCTTCTCCGATGAATGACGATGGAACCTCACCGTCTCCTCTTTCCTCCTTTGCCCAATCGACGGCGCCGCCAAGAAAATGATCATTCTCGGTGAATTTTTGTTCGAATCGCAAACCGTTCTTTGGTTGGCCGACGATCAGTCTCGGTTTCTTCTCCTGCAGGCAATCGTTCTCTTAATCATCGCCTTTAGTCATGACGGATTCTCAAACCACTTGCTCCTCTGTTTTCTCCACCACTCATGCTCTTCAATCACCGGTAATTCCTCTTTTGTTTTACTTCCTACAAGTATTATTAGAATTTTATTTATGTTTTTGTTCGTTTTTTTTTCAATTTTGATCTCAATCGTTTCTTTAGGTTAAATTTGCTGCTTCATTTGCATGCTGTGAAAATCGATTCATTGCATCTTCTGCATGCTTTGATGCTCAATTTTCTGCCTCATCTACATGTTTGGAATTGGATGCATGGTTTACGGTTACAGCTGTGGTAAGTGTCATCCTTTTTCTTGATCGTTCAGTTTGAGGCAGTGTGATAATCGAATTTTGGTTCACATCAAAAAGTGCGATGACATGAAAAGATATGCAAGTATAATTATTGACATTAAGTAAATCTATATTGTGTATTTTCTTACTTTATTTTGTTTTTAGTATTTTTTTTTAATTTGTATAGTTGTGGGGATTATTGTCTCATATATATGCTCTTACGAGTGTTATTCAAGCACATATTTTATCCACACAAAAAGTTACATAAAATAAATTAAAAGGTTGCTATATAGCAGGAGAGAATCAAGCTTTTGTGGCACTGTGATAAGAATGTAACCATGGTATTATGTCATTTTTATGCACTGATTGTGTTTGGTGATTGGTGTTTGGTGTGATGCCTTTAAAAATGACTAATTTTATCAGATTGTTTGTTGTCTTTTTACACCTACATAATCCAAGTTCAAGCAAGTTAGCTAAACTTTGATGGATTATATTCAATCTTTCTTCATGAATTTCCTTATGCATTTATGCTTGGGTGTATATTGCAAAGTTTTTATTCTTGGCTTTACGTTTCCAGTAAATTTTAGTAGAGAATGCAGTGTGAAATATGTGAAAAAGCATCTTATTGTATGGTTAGATTCATATCTGATTGTTGTTCATTTTATTTCCTTAATTTTTGTTGCAGAAACAGAATATTAGGTCGAACATTCGACTTACCATATTCCCCTTCTTGCTGTGTGTGTTGCTTATTCTCACCAAATATTGATCAACAAAGAATTGGATAATCCTTCCAACAAATGAGGATGCACTTGTATTGATACTAATGGTGATCGATGGAAAATGCGAAAAGGTATGTGGAATCAAAACATTCAACTTTGGACCAAGCGGGCAGTTGTCCTATTCGTAATCCACCTGAATGGCCTCTCTTGTTACAAGGGCCAGCCCCCGAGTATCGTGCCGTGAAAACAGATTTCATTCCTTCCGCAGACTTGCCATCTGATTCGTGTAAGAGGACAGGGTCCTGTTCTGCATCAATACTTGTGACCGGAAATAATCAATCATTTGGACAAAGTATACCTTTACTCACTCACTTTAATCACTCGCTATGTCTTGCTTCATGATTCTTGTTTAAGCCCATGTTTTTATTTGTTTTTGTAACTTTGATAGAGTGTCATCAAGAAAGATGTTCCTAGTGCATTAACGGTGAACAAATTTCGGATATTTTGTACTGATATAGCCAATAATGTCTTGGTTAGGCTTCTTTGTTTTTCATTTGAGTTACTTTATATACATGTTGTCATGAGTTTAAATTATTTTTTGTTATTCGTGCTAATCAATAGTATGTTGTTGCTTTTGTCAGGGCTCAGATACACTTACTCAGAATTTTCTTGAACCGGCTTTTTTTTCAAACAAACCTGCATATTATCTTCAATCTAAGTGTCTTTCAAGCTCTGGTTTCCCTGTCTCCTTCATGCTTGGTTCTATTTCAGTGCAAGAAGGTATTGTATCATTTTAGTGCTCGGATTTCCTATTGCCTAACGCGTCATTAGTTTATGATGATATGTTGAGATAAGAAACGCTAACCGTTTCACATCTGATGTCTAATTATGCATGTTGGACCTTTTCTCTACTGGAAGTGCTTACTTCTGTTCATATATATCACAATTAGTGGGCCATTAATCCATGTTTTTTGTTTGATTATCGATTCCACAAATTTGACAGATCTTGTAAGTTTACATGAATGCTAAAACCTTTTCCTCTCTTAAAATTCAGCTTTAATGCATTTACATCGCATGTACCTTTGATTATCGATTTGACCTCTCCCAGGAAGAGGCTATTGTGAAGTTGATGAAGTTCTTAGAGGCTTTACATGCGACAACTTCAAAATTGCTTGTTTGTCTTATGCGTCTTTCTGTGTATAGGTTAGTCAAGTATCATATTTTACTATACTTACATTTCACATAACTGTCTCTTATCACACATGTAATTTTCTCACCAGGGAGAAGGTGAAAAACGACATGGTTATTGCATGGGGTTCGTATGAAAAGTATGCATGGGGACAAGATGAGATCCAGGTACTTTTCCATTTTTTTATGTGCATGTTTAGCCATTGTCGAGTTCTGTCTCTAGGGGGTAATTTGGGCTTAAGGAAGAGTTAGTTTGATTATCTTTTCAATCCTTTCTATTAAATTTCTTTTCTCCAGGTGATTCACCTAGTTATGTACCATCAAGAATGAAATCTATCGATACTTTGATGTATTTGTCACTCAGTTAGGATATCATCATTATACTTTTCGTTGAACATTGAAATCCTAGCTTAATGTTTGAGTATTTGCTGTCTTATATCTTTTTTTGTGCATAATGTGGTCCAAAGGCGATTTCAAATGTATATTTACTGTCCTATATCTTTTCTTGTAATTTTATGATTTGGCAGAGTTTTTTGTGTGGAAAACAGAACATACAGCAAAGAAGGATACTCATGAGGTATTGCTAGACATTAGCAAAGCAGATGCCCTTCATTATATATGAATGTTTTTCTTAGTCATTGCTAGATGATTGCTTTCGTATAACATGAGCTTTTCTATTAAATCGTTTTTGCTGGGACCTTTTCTATTAGAGCATATTAATCTGAAACTACATTACAGGTTTTGACTTGCAGCTTAGAACTAGGTCTAAGTTGTTGTTTATCAACCTGAATGCATCAGGTCTTGCTGGAGTGATAAACATAGTACTTGGACTGGTTTAGAATGTTTTACATCTTGTCTCATTTTCAGGTCTAATTAGGTGTGCATCTGTTGTGTTGTAAAGGTCTTGTTTCATCAGGTTCTTGTCTTGCAATTGCAGGCCTTGTCCGGTGACATATCCAGGCCTTGTTCAGGACATGTCCAGGCCTTGTCCAGGCTTGTCCAGGCTATGTCCATTCTTGTCCAGGACATGTCCATGCTTGCCCAAACCATGCCTTGTTATGTCTTATCCTTTATCATGGGTTTAGATCTTGTATGCATCATATATTGGGCTTTCTTGACCATGTGTAGTTGAGTTTGAACCTTATCTTGTTTTAATTACTTACTGCCAAGCTTTGTTGCTTTATGTTCCTTCAACCAAATAAACTTGTTTTGAATATGCAGGACTTATGCTATCATTTGTCCTGTCTATATATGTTCTGCAACCATCTCGAGAAAAAATAGCAAGGTGAATTGTTTCCTTTTATTTTTTGTTGTGTGGAGCTAAAAGTAATAAAACAGAGCAGGTTAAAGTTGGTCTTTTACACTTGAAATGAGCTATCTTTGACATTTATTAATAACCCTTTTGAAATTGTTTTTCGGGAGTTTTAGATCATAAGAAATTAAATTAAAAGCGGGTTCAAATCATCAATGAGACCACTTTGTTTCTTTTTCATGTACTTCTATCATACGTAAAGCTATTGGTCACACTTATTATTCATTTCCTTGGATTCCACAAGTCAAAAGGCTGAGTTCAATCCAAGAGGTCGATCGACATAGAAGCCTAAAAACACTTCTTAGGTTGACGGTGGCTATTTCCTGTAAAAAAAACTTGGAACCGGGTACACAACTTAGCTCTTGTTGTTTTGTTAGTTCTTTAGTTTTTCTTTCTTTCACAAAAGGCCCCATGTGTGCTTGCTTATTTGACCAACCCTCTTCAATAGGTTGTTATTGTTTTTGGCCAAGCTTCATTTTTCCTTTGTTGTAGAATATATGTGCTTATTGTGCCTATACTTTAGGTAATTTCCTTTCTTCGAGCTTTTCCCAAAATGTTTGATGCACTTAATTAGGAACATGAGACAATGAAGCCAATTCTTGAATATATCTTTGTAATTTAGGCACTGCAATGATGGACAATTATTTGAGTTTTGGTTTATATTGTAGGTTCTTAATGTAATCACTTGTTTTGATTTTACTTTCTCCAAAATTCGCGGCCTTTCAGAATCTTATGGCATTTTTCTGTTTTCAGGTGAACAATCCTGAGTTTCAGTCCCAAACATGTCCAGGTGTGTCCAGACATTCCCAGGTCAGTCCCAGACATGTCCAGGTGCGTCCAGACATGCCTAGGTCTGTCTGGTGCATGTCCAGCTGAAAATTATTCTTTGTATGCTGCCAGTTTGTATGTATATGCTCTTATGTAGATGGTTTTTAGTTGTTAAAAGGCCCAAATATGGATATGTTAATTTCCTAAATATGGATGCTCGCTTGAATACAGACCTGCTAGAAATTATTGGAATTCTTGTATATGTCATTTATAGATTAACAATGGAAGAATCTGTGGCGACATTGCTGTATCACGAGCTTTTGGTGACATGAGAAAGTATGAGGCAGGAGTTGTGGAGAAAATGTACTCAATGCAATTGCAAAAAATGTGAGTATTAATTATGCAATCTTATGCACTTTCATTAATTCTACATTTTGATCGTCTAACATTCCTTTTTTATTTTTTAACTAATTAGGGTGGAAGGAAATTGCAAATTTTGATTCCTGAACACTTGGTTCATTTGAGGAACCAAATATAAGGTAATGTCTTAGGACATTTACATTTTACTTGCAGTTTTGATTTATGAGGATTCATCTCTTTTTGTGTTTTCAGCTTCATTTGTTTCATGGGCTTTTCTTTTATTTTTTTTGGTAGCTGTAAGTAGTTTAGTGTTGAAAATTGAGGTTGAATCTCAATTCTTCCTTACCTGCATTCTGGAAATTGTCTGGAATTGGGCGTAAGGGTCATGCTGTTGGAGATATTCTTGGAGTCAGGTTCAAGGTTGTGTTTGTTTATTATTATATTTGTTATTAATTATTGTGGTGTAGGATATTATTATTGATTATGACTTATAATGTGTCTGTTTATTGTTATATTTATTATTAATGTTGTTGTTATTATTATTATTATTATTATTTGAATATTTATTATTATTATTATTATTTTTAAAATATGACTTCTAGTGACAAAGTCTTTGTCAATATTAACCATTAATGTAAAAATGTGTTTATAACCTTTGGTGACAACAACACTGAATTAGTGATAAAATGTTTATTATTTTGTGACAAAAGTTTTGTCGCATGAAAAACTTCTGGTGAGAAATCTCGAAGTTTGTCATGAAAAGCTTTGGTGACAAAAATATTAGATTTGTCGCCACTGAACTCTTTTAATGACTAATTCACTGATCGTCACAATAGGCACCTTTAGCGTCACTGCTTACGCAACAAACGCCGCGACAAAAATATTTTGTCACGAAAACTTTTACAGACGAAAATCAGCACTTTTGGCGACGAATTATTCTGTCACGAAAAGGTCTATTTTTTGTAGTGGGAATCGTCGTGAAGAGAGCGTCGATTCAACACCCGAAAGTTAGGACATTGTCAAGGTTTGGTGGGAATGGCTTGCTAAAAAGTAATAGGCTTTTCCTACGAATTAATTGTGGTTATAAGAGGGTCTTCATATTGAATAATTGATGTTTAATAAAGTTAAGATTAAGTAAAAATGTGTCAGATTTGAATACTAGTATTTTATACGGTACTTTTAAAGGACGCTGTTGAAACTGGAACTTGTTTATGAAACTTGAAGTCTCTGGTACGTTGAAAGCATAATAATTTTAATTGATTGCTTTTCCGAACCGTAATGGCCGGAGTTGCAGAAACCTCTTTATTTTCTTTGTTGTTGAAATAGGTATGTTGTGTTCCTTTTATGATGTATTATATTACTGAGGTACTATATTACGTATATAGTTATATATGTTATAGTTTTATGTTTATAAATTCACCTGTTATAGTTTTATGTTATACACACATGTTAAAGATCAGAGAATTGTTTGGCACTCACCTTATTTGGAGTTTCTACTGCACAACTCTTCACAAGATTGACACCATGCAAAGTATTCATTTTTCCTTCAACTACTGATTAGTAGTTCTAATTGAATAGTCATAGTCATATAAGTCTTATTTTAGTGACCTTGCTCAGTGGTTAACGATTTGGGAAGTAAAACCAGTAAGCATTTGTGTTCTTTTGATTGTGAAGTCTCTTAAAAGAAAGATTTAATTAATACATAAAATGTAGTTGTTTGGTGTTATTGAGTTATGTTATTTTCTTTTTTTTAAATATGAAAAATACGATTGGTAAACAATGAATTTAGTGGCTAGTGTTATTGTGATGTTTAGCTTGAATTGTAGTTTTGTTAATGGTCCTAATTAAATAAGATTAAATAAAAATGAACAAGCCCCGATTGAGTTCTGATGCGTTTGGTTCCGGCACCGGACGTACTCTTAAAGGGAGTTGAAGTCCGGGACCGTCGGAAAGGCATGAAAGGGCTTGTGCTTTGATGAATTAGTATTCATCAATGTCTGTGTAATTGCTAGGCTTTGTCCGTGTCTAGTGGTCTAAGTAAGAGAGTAGGAGAGGTGAGGGAGCTTACTTGAAAATACTTAGGTGGCTAGTTAATAACTAATAACAAACGTACTTGTGTAGTTAACACTACAACAAAAATACCTTTTTGCCACAGAAGTTTTTGCCATGACAGTTTGTCGCGGCTAATATCAACTTTAAGCCACGACTGTTGTGCCAAATGCGAAATTCTATGATATTTCAAAATTGCTATTAGCATTAGCCACAACCGTTGTTGCCAAAAAAAATTCCCGCCTGTACTTCGATTGGCGCCTAACGTATTAGCCACAGCTGTCATGGCAAATAAATTTTAAATTAATGAAAACTCATTGGCGCGTGTTGTTGGCGCTATTTGTCAAAATTATTTGTCACGGATATTGTGGCAAAAACATTTTACGGATTTATTAAAATAAAAAATCTTGTATTTGTCATCATGTTTAATCCACGTGGCAAATATAATGCTGACATGTCACTTATTTGCCTCAACAAAGCTGTGGCTAATAATATGTTTCAACAATAAATCTCTAGCCCATGAAAAAACAATAAATCGCTGAATAAAAAAAAGAAACGATTCATCGTCTTCTTCCTCCATATCGAGCTGTTAGATCTGCTGAAGGTGAGTGTTCTCATCTCGATTTTTCATTAAAACCTTAATTGGGGGTTTATGCTTTCGCATTTATCATCTCGATTTTTCAATTTCCCAAGACTTTGGTAGATCGTGTGCACTCCGGCGAGGACGAGGAGCGGCGAGTAGGTGTGAGCGCCGCCTCTCGAAGCTGAAGACGCAGGCTCCACCACGGACCACAGCGCGCCTCAAGACGCAGATCGTTTTCGGTCGAAGAACCGAAGATTCTCGCATCTTTGGTCTTTGGAACTCGGTCTTTAATCTTTCGTGAGTAATTTTGTTTCCCCTGTTTTCCAAAGATGTTTTCCAATTTTCATTCTGATTTATATGTTCAACTATTAACCATTCCAATGACTTTTTATGATCGATCGAGATGTTACGGTTGCCCAGATTGTTTTCACTTAGGAAAGCTTAATTGGTTATCTCGTGAAATCTGAACAAGTGTCGCGCGACTAAGCCTATTTGATATATATTTAGTTGGACCGTTTTGAGTAGTTTGACTACTTAAGTTTTCATTTGAGTTTTGTGGTGAACTTGTGTTTGTTGGTTGGATTCGTGATTCATTACGTGAATTTATTCTAGTAGTCACACATTTGAACTTGTAACTGGAGATTGTATCCGGAGTTGTGTTTGTTCGTAAGTTCGGCATTGTGCATAGTCAAGACCTTTGAGTATTAGGATTTTGGCATCTAAAATTTGTTTCGGAAATAGAACTGATCTCGTGATCGATTAAAGAGTTCGATTTTTGTCAATATGTTGCTAAAGTTTTGTTTATTGAAAGCGAGCTACCCGACTTTTGAACCGGAATTGTTAAAAACATGCTTAGGGATTTATTTCTTCCTTATCATGGGTATCGATCAAATGTATTTGAGCGGCTATGGTTACTTTCTTAAGCGAAACATGCCCTTTATTCCTCTAAATGAAACAAACATTATTTGGTGGGCTTATGTCAGAACCAATATCCTCATCATGTGATTAGCCATGGAAAACATTTTCTTGGTATAAGGTTGTAGAACGCGTGCTGCAATGGATGTAAGCTAATTTTTTTACGGCTGAGATCCTTAGTATATGATGAAACCATATACAACATTATGTGACAAAATACGGACTCAGGAACTAATTAAACTCATGGAATAGCTATTTTCATTCCACTGCCCTTGAATGATAGACGTCAACATTCTCACTGAGAAAGCTAAATGTTAAATGCCATTATCTTTGAGCATTAAAATCCCTTTTCTTTTTACAGGTATACATAATGGTTGGACCTGTGGCTACTTGTGTAGGCTCATCAGGTGGAGCACAACCACCACAGGAAAATCCACGTAGGATACCATCAAATTGCCAATCATGTATGTTAAGTTTGTTAGTCATCTTATAGTCACATTATCATTGCTTGAAATGTTTACTACATATACATATGCCAACATGTTTGTACTTTACCACTGATAAATTGTGGAGTTAGTTACCACAATGATCTATTAGATAGTGTGAACAATTTATATCTAATTGATTTTTTTTCTGTTCGTCTATATTTAGCTTTTCATTTCAGTAGAAACTATAAACATATTACCTACACACTAAGATGTTTCTCTGTCTTTTGTTTACAGCCTCTACTACTGCACCTCGTGCCCGCAAGGGCCGAGGGAAGGCTATAGGCAAAAAAATCTTGATGCGTGTAGCTGAGATCGGCGGTCCAATCCCACTCCAATAGGATATTGAGTACGGGACGTGGAAGGCATTAGGTCCTGATGCTTCCTTATATGCAAGTGGGGTCGGGATCCAAGTTCGCCACTGTTGTGAGCCCTACCATGACGGGTAGGAAAAAGTACCAGACTGGCAGAGGACGTTGACATACGAGCGTATCAAAGTATGTATTTACCTTGCTACAATAATTTCATTTTGATATTCATGTATTACTTGCTCGACTATTAATTCGTTTGGTATGTGTTTCAGGGTTGGTTCACTGTTTCAGATCCTGTACTTGCAGAGGTACTTCAGAGAGATTGTGGGGGGCATACCGGGGTTGGAAGATCGACCTCAAAGACCACTTCAACAAGAATGGGGAGAGGATGATCCGGATCGTGCCCGACTTAACCTCTCAAACTCCATCGAGGATCTTGTTCATTGGGAGCGGTGTATCCAAATGGATGCTCACCCCTAAGTTTCAGGTAATTTTAGTCATGTATGAACTTGTTCATTGTCTGTTAAGGAGTATGTCTGGTTGTATGCTTAGTCTTGTCCCATATTTATGATGTCATTTGATAAAAGTTGATACAGACCAAAAAAATCCCAAGATTCATCACCAATTTATAACGATTTTCCAAAGTCTTAGACAACAATTTATAGAAGAGGAATCAGTTTAGTTCCATCTCTCATAATCAAATTGCATGTAGCATTTGAGTCTGGCCACAAATTTTACGGTTACAAGCCACTGTTTTTAGACCCTTAAGAAAAACAAATCCTCTGTTACTTTCTGTTTGGTCTCTATCAACTTTTATATAATCTTGGCATGGATTTCACCTACTTGTTTCTTATAAACCAACTTAATTCTGATTTCCGAAGTGTAGTTATACAACTACATACTGGAGAATCGTGATTCTTGTTTGTGTGTGTACTAATATGGAAGCATGATGTGTCTATTTGTTTTAACAACAATATAATTGTTTGATCAATAGTTTGTAGCTATTTATGATGCATCGATTCAAATTATTCTCTTTCGTGTTTTGTACCTTGACGACTTGTGTAAGATCACAAGTTCTTTCTCGGATAGCAAACTTGTTTGTTGCCGTTACCTCTACTGATCTAAGGTCTTGTGGTTTAGCATTTTGTGATCTTTAAATTGAATTTTATTTATACAGGAACTATCAAGACAATATCGTGAGATGCTTGTAAGCGTATACTATCATTTCAATTTTAACCTTTACAATATAACAGTGTTCTAATCTAGCATTATTTGATAGGATAATTCACAGCCACAAGATCCAGATGAGGCCCAAGATCAAGATGCGTCACAAGACCAAGATGAGCCACCTCGAAAAAAAACTGCTGTGCAAGTATGGGGTGATCCGCATCGTCATGGAGATGAGTGGGCGAATAATGAAACTAAAGAGGCATACGTAAGTATACTTGTCTTTAATGCATATTCATTACGCAACTTGCTAATCATTCATACGCTAATAATTAAATGCTTGAATATGTAGTGCGCCATGGAGGAGTGGGTTGCGGCCCGCGACACAACTCTTACCCCTGCAGACGAACTCACCATCATTGGGGGCGTTTTAGGTAGGCGTCGAGGTCATATCACTGGAGCAGGACCAAGTGCCCCACGTTCCGCCCAGCCATCCCCCCAGCCATCCCATACATCGTTTGTCTCCCGACAGGAGCATGATACTTTGTTGAATGCATTCACTATGTTGATGTCGTACATCAAGGAGAAAGATCCAGACGCACGACTACCAAATTTTCCAATGCCTACTCAGTCAGCATCTTGTGCTCAATCATCTTCAAGCTGTCCTGCGTCTCATAGGGATGATGTAGCTGACATGCGTGATAACTAGTCATTTATGTTGGTATTGTGCTTTTACAACATGGATTTCAAGTTATGTTGGTATGGTAATGTTACTCTTACATCGACTTAGAGTTGTTTTGGTGTGGCTTTTGATACTTAAGTTGAGACATTTTGTGTTTTTGTATCGTATGATATGATATAAGGCATGATGATTTATTGATTTTGGTGTTTTGTTGCTTTATAAGGAGAAAAGTAGCGAAATAAATAATATATATAGGCACAAGTGGTTAACGATTTGGGAAGTAAAACCAGTAAGCATTTGTGTTCTTTTGATTGTGAAGTCTCTTAAGAGAAAGATTTAATTAATATATAAAATGTAGTTGTTTGGTGTTATTGTGTTATGTTATTTTCTTTTTTTTTTTTAAATATGAAAAATACGATTGGTAAACAATGAATTTAGTGGCTAGTGTTATTGTGATGTTTAGCTTGAATTGTAGTTTTGTTAATGGTCCTAAATAAGATTAAATAGAAATGAACAAGCCCCGATTGAGTTCTGATGCGTTTGGTTCCGGCACCGGACGTACTCTTAAAGGGAGTTGAAGTCCGGGACCGTCGGAAAGGCATGAAAGGGCTTGTGCTTTGATGAATTAGTATTCATCAATGTCTGTGTAATTGCTAGGCCTTGTCCGTGTCTAGTGGTCTAAAAAAGAGAGTAGGAGAGGTGATGGAGCTTATTTGAAAATACTTAGGTGGCTAGTTAATAACTAATAACAAACGTACTTGTGTAGTTAAAAGAATAAACATCATGTCATTCTTAGATAGGCACAAGTTTATATCGCAATGTGTAGGCTTTCGGATAACACGAGTAAAATTGCTGGCCTTTCTAGAGGCACAGGAGTAGAGGGTACTCGTGGATGGATAACTTTGCAGGCCATTAGAGGGCACCAGGAGTAGAGGGACTCCACCGAACGAGTATACTATCGGGACTAGCCCGTGGCTATTGGTGTGATCCACCAATAGGTTGCACCTAGATGTCTCGTGGTGGGCAGCACCATGCGTAGTGCCCTAGAATGCAGATGCAACAAAAATAAGCTAAGTTAGAAACAATTAGTCTTGAAATGTTGATGGACATGGAGTGAACCCTAGATCGAGTCGGTCTCAGAAAGACAACTTATTAATTAAAAAACTTAAATTGTAAACCTTAGTTAATTTGTAGCTTCTACCTCTTTTTGAGTACTTTGTATTTACCTCAAATGCATTGTTTTTCTATGTGTTTGGGGGAGAGAAGATGAACAGGTATATCCGGAGTATGAGGAGGACTTTGATGACAACGTTTGAGGACGCCGACGTTGAAGCACTTAATTAATTTCTATTTTAATTGTTATACTTTAGATTTGTTGTCTTTTGGAGAATTTCTTGTAATTTATTTAGTACTTTCTTTTAGAGGATTTCGTACGTTGTTACGTTTTGTTTGGTTTCTTCCAATTTAATAGATGTTACATTTCTATCTTTAGTTGAGTTTCTATTCTTAGTAGCGATTTTGATGGTTTGCCGAGTCTTTTTAGCTTCCGTTTGCTAAACTCGATACGACGTAGTAGAGGCTTACATATAATATTGAATTTATTTAATATTATATGTGCCGAGCGTTTCGTTTCCGGATAAGGATTCGGTATCCGGGAGCGGGGCGTTACACCGCCGCTAAGAACGTTTTGTGGCGGTTAATCAGCAATTAACTAATAATCCGCCAGGAATACTTATTCCACAAGAGGGAAAAAAGGTTTTGGCAGCTGGATTTCCCTCCGCCGTGAATCCAGGAAAAAAAAATACAAATAAAAAAAAATTGTAAAGAACATTAATTCAAACATGAATCTCAACCCAAAAACACCACATTCTATTTTCAAAACACAAATAATTACAAGGTACAAATATAAATACTTCAAAAGGTCGACATAAACAAAATATCAAAATAACCATATCTTCCGTGACCGTTTATTAATCTATTTGCTTAAAAACAACACCTTCTCCTTCTGATTATATGGCCTATGGAGGATTAGTTTATATGAAATGATTATATCAATGGACACTTATCAACTCGACTAGACGTTTTGAAAATAAGTTATATCAATAATCGATGGAGTTCAGTTTCGGATTTATGGTGGCGTAATTCCGGAATTACTGAATTAAGTAGAAATATTTTGTTCGATGAATATTTTATTTAATTTATTGTAGCTACTGATTATAGGTACATGGTATCCAGGTTGGCTCTTAACACGCGAGTGTTTTCTCGTTTTATGAAACCTCGAGAATAAATTAAATAGTTGGTCTAGTTAATGAATATGCAATATTATTTATTTGGTAAATAATATGTAAAATAGAAAAGACATTTTCTATTAAAATTGACTAAAAAAGTGGCGCCCCATTTGAGATAATTAGGAGAAGAAATTTTTCTAGATTATGTCACATGTGTGATTAATTAATTATCTATTTGTTGGATAATTAATGAAAAATTAAGAGATTGATTTTTTGGGAATTATCTCTTATTTTGTGGGAAAAAAATCTTTTTCTTATGTGAATAGATTTTTGTGGTGTGAAAATGATAACTCTCTTGACTAGTTATTTTCTTATATAAAAAGAGTTCCTCATAACACAATTTACACATTCATAATTGCGCCACACATCAATTAAAAGGAAGAAAAATTAGTTTCTTCCCTTAGTCATTTAGAGAAGAAAAACCTAGGGTTTTTCTTGTGCATATTCGAAGAGGTGCTACGGCGAGGATCGACGTCCACCAGTCGTCGCTAGGAGACACAATCTGGAAGACTACGGCATCTCTCTTTGGTCGATTATCTCTTCCTCTCCGATAAGGTAAATCTTCAGCCTTCTCGTAGGGTTAATTAGTTATGTCTCATATCGTAAATCGTATAAGCTTCCGCTGTGCTAAGATCGAGTGTCTTGATCGGTGCTACTACTCCTAGCATGTGGTATCAGAGACAAGGTTAAATTTTACGATATCGAGAGCATAATTAATTAGGAGTGGAATTGCATATTAGGTTGCATCTTTTATTTTATTGAATGATTGAATGTTGTGGTTGACGAGATGAATTGAGGTTTGTACTTGTTTACCGTTAGATCTATTGTAAGCTCGAATAATTAGTATTATACGAGTATAGGAAATATGTAATTTATTTTTGCAATTTAAATTTCTTAGTAGCAGTTTTTTTTTTTATCCGTCGGCCAAAAAGCTTCAAAGGAAAAGAAAAGAGGCGCTGCAAAAAGATGGTACAGGCATAAAAAAAAAAAAGGACAATGCAGTACGTGAGAAGAAAAGAAAAGGATTGGCATCAAATTGTTTTCTTTTATCAAGATGCTGGCGAAGACATATTGGAATTTTGTTTTTTGTTTTTTCCTAGTTTAAATAGGTTAGATACGGGGTACCAATTGTCCATCTCAGTGGTTTACTTTTACGCATTTATTTTCATGTTCGATAATTTATGTGAAATAACCATACCATGCCATTCATATTCATGAATTCCACTCCTAGCATATGCGTACATATAGATAATTAATCGTGATATTAATTAGGCATGTATGAGAAGTAATATATAATTTAGATTAATTAGGTAATTAATTAAAACGAACGGAATTTTATCGGGATATAAAATTCACACGATAAACTTAATTTGGGATAATAATCCTACGGGGTTTAGGTTATGTAGTGTCTACATAAATTTTGAATTTTGATAATCAAAATTTGGAAAATCCGGAAAAGTTGGACACCAACTGAGCAAAAGGTTCGAAAATTGTTTTGGTCGGTCAACAGGCTTCGGCTCGACTCGACTTGTCCGTCCAAGTGCGATGTTAGCGTCGGGGGTCCGGCAAGGTCAAGCTATCCGGCGAGCTGAGGCTCAATGGGGCAACCTTAGCCCGATTCATCTAGCAGTCGTACATGAACCAACGAAGAGGACGGGTCGGCTTAGCCAATCCCGACACCATTCGGTGAACTCGGTTAAAGCTCAGCCAGGGTTTAAAACCGATAAGTTGGTGGTTGCTTTTCTTGATTTATTGTTTTTCAATTTATTCGAAAAATTCTACAATCCCAGAACTTTTATCGTGACACATTTAGGATAATAAAATTCTTTGTGAATATTATTTGTGTAGTGTCTACACAAAAAGAATTTTAATCCATAAAATTGGAGGATCGTGGATATAGTGACACTAGTTAGACGGTATTTGGAACCGATGAACTAGTGGGAAGATTAGATTAAATATTCATGATCTTTTGTTTTTGGTTTGTTACAAAATTCTAAAATCCTAAAAGAGACTACCTAGTTTTCAAAATAACGAGTGGGTGCGGGGAATGTGACAACCGACCCCTCGGCCTCTACTGTTAACACAATCGCCGTGAGAGAATGCTGACGCCTCGTGCCGCTTTGATTTCGGCCCCCTTCGGATGGCCTTCACCGCTATCAAAATTCAAGGCTTGGTTTCTGAAAGGATAGGATTTTGAGTACTCGTCGGGTCACTGACCTACCCTTCGGCGGCATACTCGGGGTCTACTTAAAAATCTGAAATAGTAGGTCACACTCTAAAGGGTATTTTTCTGAAATATCTTGGCTGAAAAAGGAAGGTAATCAACAATTAAATTGGGATGTATGATTCTCAGTTAATTGTTGAGAGAGATTGTCTCAATTTAATCATCACCTCTTTGACATACCCTTCGGCGGCACTGAGGTGTGAGATTAAATCCTTGGAATGGTAGGAGAAACTGCATAACATCACATTTATTATTCCTAAAATCATATTTAGTAGCGGTGTATGATTTGATTTACAGCATAATGTCTTCTCAAGTAACTAGTCTGTTGAATGAAAAATTGACCGGTAACAACTTTAACAAGTGGAAAAGTAACATGAATGTTGTGCTCATCTTCGAAAACGTTAAGTTTGTCCTGTCTGAGGCTTGTCTGCCGACTCCTCCCATGAACGCCTCGTGAGCTTTACATGATGACCATAAGCGATGGGTGAGGTGGACAATAAGGCTCGTGGAATTTTGCTGGCCTCCATGTCGAACATAGAGAGTGCACAAGAAATCATCGATTCTCTTATTTGCATGTTTGGTGCCCCATCTGATCAAGCAAGACATGAGGCCGTCAAGTTGGCCATAAATGCCAAAATGAGGAAAGGTCAGTCGGTAACTGGTCATGTGATGAACATGATTAACTACTTTGCTGATGCTGAGACTCATGGCTCTAGTTTTGACGATGCAACTCAAGTGAGTATGATCTTAGAATCAATTACACTTGTGTTCCTCCAGTTCAAGAGTAATTATGTCATGAACAAACACAAATTTGATCTGACTCAGTTGATTAATGAACTGCAAGTTTTTGAAGCTATCTCCTCTAAGAGAAGCCAAGAAAGGGAAGTAAAGGGCGAGGCCCACGTGGCCGAAGCTAAGGCATCGAGCTCTTGAACCAAGAATAAGCCCAATGCAAAGCAGGCAAAACAGCCAAAATGTGAAGAGAATCGTGCAAAGCCAATGAAGAAGAAGGCTAAACAGGCAACTTCCAAGCCCAAGGGGAAATGTTTCCACTGCCATGAGGTATGACATTAGAGGCGCCATTGTCCAGCATACCTCAAAGAGGCTAAGGAAGGGAAAATCATGGAGAACAAGGGAAAGGATAAGACATGTAATTCTGAATTACTAGTCTTGGAATCCTATACAGTAGCTAAATATATATCAACTTGGATACTAGATTCTGGAGCTACTAACTATGTTTGTTCTTCTTTGCAGATCCTTAGTTCGTATCAGAAGCTGGAGGACGGCACACAGTCGATGAGAGTAGGCAACGGTGCAGTGGTTTCAGCTAAAGCAGTAGGAGTAGTTAAATTAAAGTTTGGAAATAAATTTCTAGTTTTAGACAAAGTTTTTTATATTCCGCATTTTCAGTAGAAATTTAATTTCAGTTTCAATGTTGCAAGAACAAGATTATTCTCTTTCTTTTAATAGTAATAAAATCAGCATTTCCAGAAAAACGTGATGTTTGTTTTGCAAATTTGGAAAATGGATTATATTTTGTTAAACCAATTGAAACCCCACTGCTTAACACTGAAATGTTTAAAGTAGAACATCAGAAATCTGTCAAAAGACAGAAAGTTTCTCACTAAGATAAAACATACCTTTGGCATCTAAGACTTGGTCATATTTCCTTGGAAAGAATCAAAAGACAGGCCAAGGGAGGTCCCTTGAGTGAGTTATCTGTTGACACACTCCCAGTCTGTGAATCTTGCCTGGAAGGAAAAATGACTAAACGACCCTTTTCATCAAAGGGAAAAAGAGCCAAAGAACCTTTGGAATTAGTGCACTCAGACATGTATGGTCCGATGAATGTACAGGCAAGAGGTGGTCCGAAGATTTTGGTAAGGTTAAGGAATTCCAGGCAGAAGCCGAAAGGCAACTGGGTAAATCATTGAAGTGCCTTCGTTCTGATCGAGGAGGCGAGTACTTGGATACTGCCTTCACTGATTATCTTTTGGAACATGGGATTTGTTCCCAGCGTTCCGCCCTAGAACACCTCAGCAAAATGGGGTTGCTGAGAGGAGAAACGGAACATTGATTGACATGGTCAGGTCAATGATGAGCTACACATCACTGCCGGTTTTCTTTTGGGGATATGCTATACAAACAGCGGTCGACATATTGAATGTCGTGTTAGGTGTAGTGCCCGAAAGATAATTTGTGTAATTGTTTTTAATAATGAATGACAGAATTTATCTCACCTTATTACTTGCTTTGTGCTTGTAAAGTAATACACTGCTGCAAACCCTAAGTATATCTGTATGTAACCACTTAACTCAGTGTATGGATTACACGTGAGGATTGAGTTAGTGGTGATATACTTAAAGCTGTTAGTCCGTGGTGAACTTAATCGAGTTTAGGGTCTCTTGATTAAAACACCAATAATGCGCTTGAGAACACCTTAGGGTGTGATAGTCTTATCCGGACTGTCGGTAGAGAGGTACCTACGTGGGGCATTTATATATGATGGCATTCATATAGGATTTGGACCGATTTAATCTGTATTTTCGGTATAATTTCGTAATCGAGGAATCTTATTAAATCATTAGATGATCATATATGGATCAACCTTAATCTGAGGTGATCACAGGATGCCGCTTGTCCCGGGTAGTGTTTGATATGTTAATTACGGTTCACTTTAATATGTGTTCCAAGCCACTTCTCATTGGCACTATCTCCAAAAGAGTGAGTAGTTCGATTTTCTGGACATGGAATCCATTCCTTCTGCGGGAAGTAGAGAGACGATCCCTTGTTTGTTAGCCCTAAGAAAGTGATCGATCCGGGAGTTCACATTTGACTAATTAGCTACTAGTCAGGATATGTGTACTAATTGATCATTAGGGGTTAATGGTAAATAAGGATAAGATATTCGAGTCGGGTTCACGGAGACTTCCCACTCGAATGGGCGATCTATGGAGGGTTAATCCGTATATAGTGATTATATCAATGGACGCTTATTCGCTCACATGGGTTGAGTATAAGTATACATCTATAATCGGTAGAGTTCGGCCGGGTTTATGGTGGCGTAATCCCGGAATTAATAATTAATGTACTTTACATTCGATGAATAATTAATTATTGGAGCTCTCAGTTATAGTCAGTCCATGGTCCCCGATGTGGCTTCGTAATTCGGACTAGTAATCTTGTTACTTGGGCCTCGATTATAATTAATTGGTGGGCTAATTAATTGATATGCAAAATATTATTTAGTTGGGCTAAATAATATATTACACATGAAAGACATTTTATGTGGGCTTAGTGATCCCCAAAGGTGGCGCCAATATTTGTTAATTAATTAGAGAGAAATTAGTTTTCTTGGATAATTATTTGACATGTGATTTATCATTTATTTGTTAAATGATAATTCATGGAATATTAGATAATAATAGGATTTATCCTAATTTGTTTGGGATAATCATTTTATTTATCTTTTATTTGGAAAAGGATTAATGTGATAATTATCACTTAATTATTTAATCCTTGAGGACATTGATTACTCTCCTATATAAAGAGAGTTCTATAAAGTCTAATAAAAGGTACTATTCACGTCACTATTCACCGAGAGAAATTGGCCGAAAAATTTGGCCTCTATTCTTAGGGTTGAGTTGGAAAAATCTTGGATTTTTTAGTTTGCATATCAAGGAGGCTCGTGTATCAAAAAGGGTGTCCACCAACCGCGTTTGGAGAACACATCGGAAGATCAAGGCTTCTCTTCCCTATATTGGTAACATGATCTTAACCCCCTTGTAGTAGTTTAAGTCCTTTAATTATGTTTTATGATATGTAAATCGTGATCCGTCCGCTGCGTATAGATCTAATTTTGGTTAGATCTAAGAACCTGCATCCTTCATGTGGTATCGGAGCCAGGTTCCACGATTTATATAGTCATAATCGTAATTAAACGATTTAAAGGAGTGGAATTGCATGTAGGTGATATTTTACTTATTATTATGCATTAATAATTTTAAATTGCTATGGTTGAAGAGATGGATTGGGGTTGGCACCGTTTTCCCGTTAGATCTATTGTAAACTCATATAAACAATGAAAATTCGTTCATATGAGTATAGGAAATTATGTAATTTATTTATTATTGCAAGTTTAATTTCCTGTAAATAGATCTGTTTAGCAGCTGTATAGTGTTTTCGTTTTTCCCGTTGTTTGAGCCGTTAAAACGAAGATCCCTCCGGTCAGAATTAAGTTTAGACGTTGATGAACAGTCCCACAAATTTTGGTGTCGATCAGAGTCCGTTTGTGTATCCGTTTGTTGCTGCGAAGTGGCTGCTGTAACAGAAAAACGCAGGATTCACAGAAACCCTAACTGTGACTTCTTCGATTTTCTGGGAACAATTGGACCGTTCAAATTAAAATCCGACCGGTCAGATCGCATATAATGGAGTTGAGGACGTGAGATAAAAGTTTCAGGACGATCGGGATTCATCTTGATCCCTGATCGGCCTCGGGAAGTAAATGATGCGCTGCTGTAAGAGTCTGTTTCAGCAGCAAGTTGGGCGGCTCACTGACGAATATTGACAAGTCAAAGCTCCAATCCGACCGTCCATCTTCAAGTCCGAAGAATGAAGATCAGATCTGGAAAGTTTCGTCCCGATCCGAGTTCGTTTGATATGCCGATCGTCGAAGATTCTTAACAGCTGCAGATTAGGGTTTTAATTTATTTTCGAGTAGATTAGTTACGGGGTGCCAAGTGGTCCATCTCGGTGTTTATTTTCCGCACTAGTATACATGTGTAGATTGTATGAGTAGAACGGAAAATTGCCATGATATGCATCATATCATGAATTCCACTCCATATGCATACATGTAGAAATTAATTCGAGGAAATAGTTAGCCATGTATAAAACACACGATTAGTTTTAATTAATTGTTTGATATTAATTAGAAACTAATTAGGGTAAAAACCGAGGAACACGGGTTTTTTCAATCGTCGAGGTTGGGTGATGGATTCTCGGTGAATCCCACTCTGCGAAAGCATAAGGAGTAAAATCCCGAAACCTCGTGGTTAAGGTGTTGGATTCTTGGTGAATTCCACCTTACCTAAGGCGAGATTACGTTTTTGTTCCGTAGTGTCTCACGTGAATGTTTGATGTTTAAGGATTGGATAATCACGGGCAAACAGGTTCGAAAGTGGTTTAACCACGGTTGGGTGGTCAACGGTAGCTACGGCTCAATCGACTTCACCCTCCACGTGTGGCGTTTGCGAAGTGCGGCAATCTTGAGTCATCCGAAGAGCTACTACGGCTCAACGGAGCTCTCTAGCCTTGACCCGTCCGACGGCCACATATGTTCTAACGAATAGGTCGGGTGGGCTAGCCCACATAACCGACAACATTCGGGCCTATGATTTATTGTTCCTTAATGAAACATCAAGTCCAAAAACGTGATCGATAAACCCACCACTTTTTCAAAATATTGAGTGGGAGCGGGAGAGGCGACGGCCGACCCCACGGCCTCTCTGTTGACACAAGCAACGTGAGAGAATGGTGACGCCTCGTGCGGCTTTGATTTCGCCCCTTAAGGAAGGCCTTCACCGCTATCAAAATTCAAGGCTTGGTCTCGAAAGGATAGGATTTTGGGTACTCGTCGGGTCACCGACCGACCCTAAGGCGGCACACTCGGGTCTACCTAAAAATGAGACAGTGAGGTCACACTCATAAAGGTATTTTTGGTAATACCTTGGTTTGAAAAGGAAAGGTGATTGGCGATCACAAATGAGATGTTCGATTCTCAATCGATCTTCAATATTAATCGAAACCTCTTTGACCTACCCTAAGGCGCACTTTGAGGCATTAGATTAAATCCTTGGAGCGGTAGGATAGACTATAAGTACTTAGTTTATGTTCCTAAAATTTTAGTAGTGTATGATTTGGATTTATTTTCATCAAATTTTATTTACAATCTGTAATATATATATCTCTAAGGTGCTAGGATCGCTAGTGTAAAATTGACTAGTAATGACTTTCGTTAAAAAGTGGTAAGTAAGCTGGAGCGTTGTATTTATTAATCTCACATACGATTAATTTTTTGGAAGAGATATTTCTCTTGAAGCCTTCAAAACTTAAGTGACGTAAATAGGCATGTCACTACTTGTCACTCGTGTGAAGCGAGAGACAACCGTAGTTAGTTTGAAAGATGATTGGGACGATAAAATCTTTAGTGAATTGTGTAGTGTCTACACGAGAAATTTTCGATAGAAAAATTGGAGAATCATAAATTAAAGTGTCGCTAGTTAGGCGGTATTTGGAACCGATAAACTAGTGGGAGCTTTTATACTATGTTCTTCCGATTTATTAGAAAATCAGTCCCCACTGGGTAACACTTTCATTAGACATCCCACAGTTCACGAGTAGTGTCTACTCAAACGAATCGCTAGTTCAAGACTATTCCTTTTAAGGAAAGTTAAGAATGGGAAAGAATGTCTATAAGTGTTAATCATCTTAACTAAAGTTTTGAGGCTAAACCGAAACATTAATTAAAGAAAGTATAGGATAAAGAAAGTGATTTGGATCACTAATCGGTGAATCCATAGCGACTTTCTTAACCGAGTAACTTGACTCAGTGGCTTAGTTCTTTGGAAGAACAATAAAGTCGTGCATTAATAAAGTAACAACGGGCGATAATTTCAAATTTAGAATAGTGGAAGTGATATAAGGAAATGAATTTGGATTCTAACCTTGAATATCACGAGAAAAATTTATTTTTCTTCATTTCTGATTCGTTGAAACAATTGGATTCACTTTCAACTCGATATATTGTTGCCACATAGAAAGTGAATATGACATTTGTAGTACGAATCCGAGACTCGGACTTTTGTTTGATAAAAGTCGAACCACTTAGAACAAATTTGAATAAATCGTGTAACACATCTAAAACTATTAAAGGTAAAAGGTTTCCGTATTAAGATAAACGACCTTTCAATATCTATTAATTAGTGCATATATCCTAGAGACAAGACACATTGGTGGCTAAGGGTGATTCCTATCTCCCAGTCTTGGAACACTATCTCAAAGGAACAATGACTAAGTTTCTTTTCAATCGGGAAAGGGTAATAGTTTTGAAGGGTAACATAGCTTGTTCACCATGAACTCGGGTCTAGTGAGTGATACAAGCTAGTGGGAGATTTTGAGTGGTGACATTCTCGTCGATAACTACTCAAAACCTTTGGTTGGTTTATCGAAAGAATACGAGGAGGTGTCTCGATTTTAGCAGAGAATAGAGTATTCCATGCTCAGAAATAGGCTATCGCATAGTCTTGGGAGTGATGCTCGGCCTACCTCCTAGTGGAATGTTTCTCACTGAGGAAGAAACCATAGACTTGCCCTATATAGTTATTGATATGCTACAATACCTTTGCTAAACTCGATTAAGATAATTCGTTGCAAAATAACGGTTAACATTATTATGTAAACCAAGAAGTCTACCTAGAAGATGCTAGTGAGTTTATGGATAAGGAGTGAATTCGGTTCACACCACTTCCATAAATGTAGGCATTTAGCATTTAATGCTTAAAGGTAGGACTGGAAATTTTGCGCATACGTTCAGATTGTGACTGTTTGTGAAACATCTTAATGAGACGAGTGAAGGTTGATTATAAGATTCTTGAGATCGAAAGTGACGGTTGGCATCACAAGCCTTCGATAGAATCTATAAGTAACAACCTTAAACCTTGGAGTACGGTTACCCAAAGGTAGTTACTATACGATTTAATCGGACCACATCGGTTGTTGGTGATTACACCGATAAATACTACTAGATCGAATGTCAATCCACCCAAGACACGGTGGGAGTATGGTTTAACCGTTGACCCATTGTGATTTTGTGGACTTTATAATCGATGGGGTGATTGATAACATATGGCTCTTGGTGGGTGTATAGGATTACGATTATAGAGGTTGGTTTGAAAACCTTAACCCTCGTGAATGGAGTTTTGGTACTCAGGTTGTTTCGACCTCTTGTAGAACCACTGAGTGTCTCGAGGCTGATGGGAGCAATTGGATCTACATGGAAAGGAGTCGAATGAATAGGAAAGTTTAAACTTTCAGCGCAAAGTTGAGTGGTATAGGGGTGATTCCCTGACAAGTAGAGAGTTAACCAGACCTTGAACTCTCTCACCACTCAGTCTTGCTAGATTTCGTTAGAAAGCAGAAAATAGGGGTGATTCCACGAGACTCTCTTGCCGAACAACGGAATGAATTCATTGAATGAAGGGTTTTAGCTAAGAATGAATAACGGATTCGTTACAAAGCGAGAAGATAGGGTGATTCCCAAGACCTTTTTGCGAGACTAACGATATCTTAATTCATTCGAAAGAACCTTTGGTAGGAGGCTGCCATGGCTTATATCCTTTGTGGATTTAAGAGAACCTCTCGGTCATTTAAAAGTCACATGTTTTAAAATATGTGGACTTGACCAAAATATTGATAAGTCTTTTGTAGAGTGAATATCAATATTGGTAAAGTAGTAGTATTAGTGTTCATGAATGATAACACTTTGAAGCGGTTGGAAACTTGAAGATGAGTGTGCTATCTCGAAGTCGAAAGCGACACGCCTAGATTCTCGGATGAGAGAATTGGACTATATTCTAAGAATTTGATTCGGTCAAATTCACAAGAATGAGTCATTGGCTATCCCACCTATCTTATTGAATAAGATGATTATGCATATACGGTTGCACCATTCATCGAGAGTAGTCCTACCCTACCTCTCAGGAATGATTCTCTAAATCTCCGGATAAAGAGAAAATGGGATAGAGTCTCTCTTGGATAACGGCAAGTCAGGTTATCATAAGTCAATAGTAATCGAATCTTGGATTTGAGCAATAAGTAGCAGTTTTAGTACGTCCTCAAGTATCTTTAGAGAACGAGGAATCATATGCTTGTATATTCAGGTGCAAACTTGAATATGGTTGACTACACTGATTCTGACTTGTAGTCAGATTAAGGATGATCATTACGTTGATCTCGGGCTCAGTGTTTACTCATAGTGCTTAGAATTTCCTTTTTGGTCTGGGAGTAATTCCGTGTCTCGATAAGCCGATATCACTTCATTGTGAAAGCGGTGAAGAAATAGCTTAGAAGGATCTTCGATCACTTTAGAGGTCGAAAGCATATTGAGAGAGAGTACCGCCTGATTAGATGGACCGGCAACGTTTCGTCTCGGGCCGACAACCAAACTGATCAGTGTACCAAGTCTGGTGCTTGGAGGGTACGGCATTGAGGAATATATCTCATCTGCTTTTAGAGCAAGTGGGAGATTGTTGTGAATAAGATGAGAAAGGGTGTGCTCTAAAAACAATCGTTGCTTGTCATTTCGTGCAAGTGGGAGATTGTTAGGTGTAGTGCCGAAAGATAATTTGTGTAATTGTTTTTAATAATGAATGACAGAATTTATCTCACATTATTACTTGCTTTGTGCTTGTAAAGTAATACATCTTTGCAACCCTAAGTATATCTGTATGTAACCACTTAACTCAGTGTATGGATTACACGTGAGGATTGAGTTAGTGGTGATATACTTAAACTGTTAGTCCGTGGTGAACTTAATCAGAGTTTAGGGTCTCTTGATTAAAACACCAATAATGCGCTTGAGAACACCTTAGGGTGTGATAGTCTTATCCGGATTTGTCGGCAGAGAGGTACCTACGTGGGGCATTTATATATGATGGCATTCATATAGGACTGGACCGATTTAATCTGTATTTCTCGGTATAATTCCGTAATCGAGGAATCTTATTAAATCATTAGATGATCATATATGGATCAACCTTAATCCTGAGGTGATCACAGGATGCTGCTTGTCCCGGGGTAGTGTTTGATATGTTAGTTACGGTTCACTTTAATATGTGTTCCAAGCCACTTCTCATTGGCACTATCTCCAGATGAGTGAGTAGTTCTGATTTTCACAGACATGGAATCCATTCCTTCCTGCGGGAAGTAGAGAGACAGTCCCCTTGTTTGTTAGCCCTAAGAAAGTGATCGATCCCGGGAGTTCACATTTGACTAATTAGCTACTAGTCAGATATGTGTACTAATTGATCATTAGGGGGTTAATGGTAAATAAGGATAAGATATTCTGAGTCGGGTTCACGGAGACTTCCCACTCAGAATGGACAGTCTATGGAGGGTTAATCCGTATGTAGTGATTATATCAATGGACGCTTATTCGCTCTATGGGTTGAGTATAAGTATACATCTATAATCGGTAGAGTTCAGTTTCGGGTTTATGGTGGCGTAATCCCGGAATTAATAATTAATGTACTTTTACTCGATGAATAATTAATTATGGAGCTCTTGGTTATAGGTCCATGGTCCCCGATGTGGCTACGTAATTCGGACTAGTAATCTTGTTACTTGGGCCTCGATTATAATTAATTGGTGGGCTAATTAATTGATATGCAAAATATTATTTAGTTGGGCTAAATAATATAATACACATGAAAGACATTTTATGTGGGCTTAGTGAACCCCAAAGGTGGCGCCAATATTTGTTAATTAATTAGAGAGAAATTAGTTTTGTTGGATAATTATTTGACATGTGATTTATCATTTATTTGTTAAATGATAATTCATGGAATATTAGATAATAATAGGATTTATCCTAATTTGTTTGGGATAATCATTTTATTTATCTTTTATTTGGAAAAGGATTAATGTGATAATTATCACTTAATTATTTAATCCTTGGAGGACATTGATTACTCTCCTATATAAAGAGAGTTCTCCCAAGTCTAATAAAAGGTACTATTCACGTCACTATTCACGAGAGAAATTGGCCGAAAATTTTGGCCTCTATTCTTAGGGTTCGAGTTGGAAAAATCTTGGGATTTTTAGTTTGCATATCAAGGAGGCTCGTGTATCAAAAAGGGTGTCCACCAACCGCCGTTTGGAGAACACATCGGAAGATCAAGGCTTCTCTTCCCTATATTGGTAACATGATCTTAACCCCCTTGTAGTAGTTTAAGTCCTTTAATTATGTTTTATGATATGTAAATCGTGATCCGTCCGCTGCGTATAGATCTAATTTTGGTTAGATCTAAGAACCTGCATCCTTCATGTCGTTCCGTCAAAGTCTGTCGAAAAGACACCCAAAGAACTATGGAAAGGGAGTAAACCTAGTTTACGTCACTTTCGCATATGAGGATGTCCTGCCCATGTGCTGGAAGACAAGACTAGCAAATTGCAAGCACGTACGAAAGTATGTTGTTTGTGGGCTATCCTAAAGGAATGAGAGGAGGTTTGTTTTATGATCTAGAAGACAACAAGGTGATAGTTTCAACAAATGCCACATTTCTTGAGGATCAGTATATGACAGACTTCAAACCTCAAGTAAAATAGTACTCGAGGAGTTAATTTCTGACACGGTCAGACCACTGGTGACACCTCCTGTAACAAATAACACTAATAATGCCATTGTTGATCCAGAGAATCCTAGACCGCTCAGACGTACCGAAAGGGTGGTTTGGCCACCTACCCGGTACGGCATGCAAGAGGAGGCAAATATTGCCATCTCTGATGGAGTGGAGGATGATCCGCTGTCCTTTCGGAGGTCTATGGATGATTCTGATAAGGATAAATTGATTGACGCAATGAACCAAGAAATGGAGTCTATGCACTCTAACTCAGTCTGGAAACTTGTGGATTGCCCTGTGGGTGTACGACCCATAGGCAGTAAATGGATCTACAAGAGAAAAAGAGGCGTGTATGGGAAGGTTGAAACCTTCAAAGCTAGGCTAGGGGCAAACGGTTACACCCAAAGAGATGGAGTCGACTATGAGGAGACTTTCTCGCCTATGGCCATGATAAAGTCCATTCGTATTCTTCTTTCGATTGCTGCGTGCTTAGATTATGAAATCTGGCAGATGGATGTTAAGACGGCTTTTCTAAATGGCTATCTTGACGAGAAAATATATATGCAGCAACTAGAAGGTTTCATTGAGAAAGGCTAAGAGCAAAAAGTGTGCAGGTTGCTCAAATCCATTTATGGGTTAAAGCAAGCATCTCGGTCTTGGAACCACATATTTGATGAAACCATCAAGTCTTACGGTTTCGAACAAAATCCTGATGAGCCTTGTGTATACAAGCGCATTGTTAAGGAAAAGGTGGCATTCTTAGTGTTATATGTTGATGACATCCTGCTAATTGGAAACAATAAGGGATGTTGTCTGATGTTAAAATTTGGTTAGCCATGCATTTCCAAATGAAAGATTTAGGAGATGCAAGCTATGTTCTAGGGATCCAGCTCATTCGGGATCGGAAGAACAAAATGTTGGCTTTGTCCCAGGCATCTTACATTGATAAGATGATGTTGCGTTATAGTATGCAGAATGCAAAGAAGGGTTTCCTACCAACCCGTCATGGCATAGCTCTCTTGAAGAAATAGTGTCCTCAAATCCCTGAGGAACAAGAGAGCATGGGACGTATTCCTTACGCATCTGCAGTTGGAAGTCTGATGTATGCAATGTTGTGTACAAGACCGGACATCTTCTACGGCATGGGATTGGTCAGTTGTTTTCAGTCAAATCCAGGCATGGAGCATTGGACAGAATAAAGAATCTCCTCAAGTATATAAAGAGAACAAGGAATTATATGCTTGTATATTCAGGTGCAGACCTGAATATCGTAGGCTACACTAATTCTGACTTTCAGCCAGATAAGGATGATCGTAAGTCGATATCAGGCTCAATGTTTACTCTTGGAGGTGGAGCCGTAGTGTGGAGAAGTGTAAAGCAACCCAGCATTGCGGATTCAACTATGGAAGCTGAGTATATAGCAAGGAACCGCGAAGTCACAAGAGATCGAAGCATATAGAGAGAAAGTACCATCTGATCAGAGAGATCGGGCACAGAGGCGACGTTTCGGTCCTAAAGATCGCCTCGGCCGACAACCTAGCTGATCCGTTCACCAAGACGCTGGCATCTAATGTCTTCGACAAGCACTGGGAGAGTATAGGAGTGAGAGACATGTCTCATCTGCTTTAGAACAAGTGGAAGAAATATGTAATAGATAGATAAATGTAATAGGGTGTGCTCTAAAAACAATTGTTGCTTGTCATTACGGCCATGTGGGAGATTGTTAGGTGTATTGCCCGAAAGACAATTTATGTAATTGTTTTTATTTAATAAATGACAGATTTTATTTCATTTTATTATTTGCTTTGTGCTTATATTTAATACACTGCTGAAAATCCCAAGTCGTATCATATGTAGCCATATAACTTAGTGTGTGTCACACATGAGGATTAACTTTATGCTGATACACTTGAATTATTAGTCCGTGGTGAACTTAATCAAAGTATGGGGTCTATTGATTAAACCACCATTAATGCGCCCAGAACACTTTATGGTGTGACCGTCTTATCCGGGTTGTCGACATTATCTCACATAAATTATCAAACAAGAAAATAAATGCGAAAAATAAACCACTGAGATGGACTGTTGGTACCCCCGTATCTAATCTATAAATTAAGAAATAAACCCTAATTTATTGTGCAGCCGCCGACGGGTATAAGAATTCTCTGCTCCAAATCTTCAATAAAAACCCTTCTAGATGAGTTGGTTGAAGCTCTTTCTTCCTTCATCACCACCCGAGTTCGATTCCCCTTCCCTTTTTTCGGTTTTTTTTTATAATTTTTTTTTATTTCAGTTCAATTTTTTTCGTACATGATCAGGAAAAAAAAACGGAACCACAACAACAAAAAAAGAATCCAAAATTAATCCTGTGTCTGCCCACAATTGAACTTGTGTCTTGACCACTGTGTTGCATCTTTTTCTCTTATAATCTTGCTATGAATTAATTTATATGGTGCGGCCAAAATTAAATAAAACAGAAAAATAAATTACATGTCATCCTATACCCGGAAAAACGGGGTTACAATAGAAGTAAAGGTAAACAAGTACCAACCACAATCCATCTCGTCAACCAAAACATTCAATCGCATAAATTAAATTTAAAAGATGTAATATATATTCTATGCCACTCCTTATTAATTATTTATGCAATCATGATCGCAAAATCGCTTTAACCTGTCTTTGATACCACATGCTGGATATACAGAAACCCGAATCCGGATCCGATCCATAATTGGATCATCAGATCTGATTCTCATCACCGATCGAGACACTCGATCATGCACAGCGGAAGCTAAGAATAAATTTGTTTACGATTTTACCATGATTCGATTCGCATAAGTAATTAATAACTACAAGAAGGTTAGTAGATTTACCCAAACCGGAGCTAGAGAGACGATAAATCGACAGAGAGGGAGAAGCGTGATCTTTCGGGAGATTGTATCTCCAGCGGCGACGATGGTGGACGTCGATCCTCGCCATACAACCTCCTCGAATATGCCCAAGAAAATCCTAGATTTTCCTCCTCTTAATGACTAAGGAAAGAAACTAATTTTTCTTCCCTTTTATTTAGAATGTGGCGCCAATTGTGATATCAATTGTGTTGGGAGGAACTCTTTTATATAGAAAAATAATTAGTCAAGAGAGAGTTATCCTCTTCACACTACAATTACCTATTCCCATAATAAAAGATATTTTTGCCACAAAATAAGAGATAATTCCCACAAAAACCAATCTCTTATTTTTTCCATTAATTATCCAACAAATAGATAATTAATTAATTACACATATGAGATAATCTAGGAAAATTTCTTCTCCCAATTTATCCATAATAGGCGCCACCATTTTTAGCCAATTTAATAGAAAATGTCTTTTCTATTTTACATATTATTTACCAAATAAATAATATTGCATATTCATTCAATAGACCAACTATTTAATTTATTCTCGAGGTTCCATAAAACGAGAAAACACTCTTGTGTTAGAGCCAACCGGGGACCATGGACCTATAACCAAAGAGCTACAAAATTGAATAAAATATTCATCGAACAGAATATTTCTACTCAACTTATTATTTCCAGAATTACGCCACCATAAATCCGAAACTGAACTCTATCAATTATAGATATAACTTATTCTCAAAACGTCGAGTCGAGTCGATAAGTGTCCATTTATATAACCATTACATATAAACTAACCCTCCATAGACTATCCGTAATGAATTAGGATTATTTCCGTAAACCTTCTTCAATACATGAGAAGAAGAAGATTTGGAAGAGATCCCCGATAGGGATATAATGAAAGAATTGAGTAGTACTTGGCTTGGAAATTGGGTGATACACAAGCCGAATTATCCAACCTAGGAAAATGATTAAAGAAGAAAAGTGGTTTCACTCATTCTTGGGAATCACAAGCTTATTTCGCTTAATCAACAACATGAAGCTATGGCAGCTAATTGCAGATGCAACAACAAAATTAGGGCATTATGGCAAAGAAAAGGGAAATGATGATGACCATCAAGATGGTAGTGAAGATGGTCAGGACAGTGATGACAAGGATGATGATGATGAAGAAAAAAATATGACCATTCATGAGGCTGTACAACAGAGTGCAGTAAGTTAAAAAGGACAGCACAATAGACCAGCTGAAGGCACTGAGCCGGCTGATACTAGCCCAGTCCCACAAGCAGAGGGAAGCACACATTAAGGAGGGATGATAGACAGTCCACCACCTACTAAAGATAATACAGTGGGCTCAATGATTGATGCACTGGAGAAGGAGACACTCTACCTTAGAGATCACAAAATTACAATCCAGGACAATGGAACTTCTCTAGAAAAGTGATTTGAAGAAACTTTTACATATATGGAGATGCAGCTTGATATCATCAACAAACAGACAACCCTGATCAAGCAGAATGCCTGAAGTGGTAGATAAGATAACCCCGTGGCAGACAAATTTCATGAACATGATGAATGGATGAATCGATTGAAAGCAATCACGGATAAAGCGTCTCGAGACTTTTGATTGCATACTCTCCGTGTCTACAACAAAAATGACATACTGACAAAACAAAAAAGATGCTACCAAAAAGGGGGAAAGCAGTAAGCCTGAAGGAAGGTCTGGATGTTCAACTAGAGGCACAAGGAAAACAAAAAGTGGTTGAACACCTTGTAAATATTTATGAATATTGACCTATTATGTCTGAATTATGCCCTTTATGGATGAATTATATTTCTGAATTTTTTGATCTTTTATTCTATGAAAATGAGTATACTTATGTTCAGGCTTATGAGGGATTTGACATTATCAAAAAGGGGGGAAATAGTCATAAACATTTTATTGATTTGATGATGGCCATACTAACTGTTATAGCAAGCCTGAAATAGGTTGAAATATGATAGAAGTGATTGTATAGACTTTACTTAGAATACCGGCTCAGTAAAGATAGCCGCCCAGCAGAGTAAAGACAACCAAGGCACTAGCACAAACAAAGTGAAGACCTATGGGTGAGTTACAAACTGGGAAAGTCTGTGATGACCTAGGGTAAGTCTAAGATAAAGTACAAGTGGTGAAACTTAATTTTCTACAATTGGTGTACACTCGATCTCAAACAAATTAAGGATCGATCAAATAAATGGTTATAGGTGATAACCAACAAAGAAAGAAGTAACAACGAGAAAAAAACAGCGGCCGAGTAAAGCAGTCACTTGACCGGTGAAGTAACTAAGCAACGAGTCAAGTGAAGGAAAATTTGAACCATTTCGAGAAATGGAAAGCGTGAGAGTCAAGTAAGTTGTCTACACTGAATAAAAAACATGGAAAATATGGAAGATCAAGCAATCAATACAGAATCAAATAATGTCAGATTTTATGATGAAAGTTTGATGGAAATCCGGATCACTGAAATCAAGGAGGATTAAATTAAGACAGAATCAAGGATTATTTCGAGCATTAAATAGCCAACGGACGAAATTTCAAAATCAAGGGATTTATGTCTATAAGTAGACGGCATTGATAGAGATGAAAATATATAGAAAAAAATATGGACAATACTTCTATATGCCAAAACTCTGTCATAATCACAAGCCTTCTTTCTGAACTTCAAAGCAATATCTAGAAAATCCAAACCACATCTTTTTGTTTAGCAATTGAATCAGAGATTCCGAGAATGAATTGCACCACAATGTGATTACTATTGAAGGATTTTTTCCTAAGGAGTAGTGTGTGAAGACTGAGTCACTGAAACTTTTGTAGACAGGGATTGATAGTCTGTAGATTGTGAAGCTTGTGTAGCCAATGACAATCATAAATATTGTATTGGTGAAAGACAATAGTGAAATCCTCCAATCATCATAGGAGAAGAGCGGATTAAGGGATTTGCACAACCCTGAACCACTATGAACATTGTGTTATTTACTTACAACATTTTATTTTCTGCATTTACATTCTGATTTCCAGTATATCTATCGTGCTTGCTTAATTGATTTCAAAATACATTTAGAAGGGTTTTTAATTCCGTTGAACAAAGGCTTTCAATCAAGGAAAAGTTTTTTTAACTCCCAATATAGTTAATCACCCCCCTCTGACTATATTCTTACCCTTCTTTGGGACCAACAGATGTCATTGGGCCAAAGTCAGTAAAGTCTGTGAAGAGTCTGCTGGAAATGAAAGAAGGCAATCAGGCCCGTAATTGCAGAAACCCTAGCAGCAAGTTCGGCACCTTGGAAGACATGAAACTGGAGCTGCCATAATTTACATCCAGTCATCTAGGTTTAGGTTAACTAGGTCTGTTATAGCTCTATAAAACAGTTTTGGCAGTCTATTGTAACATATACTCGAGTACACACAATTCCAATTATTTTGCTTAATGAAATAAAGAAGTTATTGCTTTTATTTTGAGTTCATTGCTTGGTATCTTCTCCAATCCAACAACTAGCTTGAGTTGATCAAACTAGATCCACCATTGATAAAGGTATGAATCTTTGAACGTTCTTTTATGTTTTTATCAGGGTAGACAAGTTAGATTAGCGTGAAGTAATTAATCTGCATGTCTAAATGAACCGTAATTATCTAGAATTAATCAATACAGAATGATGTAATTCCAGAAGTAGGAACCACCGCTCATGTAGTTGCGGCGGTCTTTACCGCAATTGCAAGGCAATTTTATGTCACTCTAAGTCTTGAGATTCAGCGTCAGCTATGTTGATCGACAGGCTGAATTAGCAGTAGGTTATATCTTGCCAATCTACTTATTGTTCATCATAAATTAACATGAAGGATGATAAAGTGAAGTGTAAGTTTGGACATAGTCTGGATCAATCCATAGGAGCGTGCTAGTCAATCCACGATAGCTACTTAAGGAGGTTCTCGGTCTTGAGCCGGCACTTTTGGAACTTCTTGTGTGTGGGCTATTACAACAAAAAGAAGGAGGTTAACTCCACATCGATGTCTACTATCCTTTCAATGGAAGTAGATAAGGTTAGGAGATTGCACCTATAGCTAAAATTGAATTAGAAACACGTATTCTGGTTGAATCAGGGAATTACGGGTAAAAGTAGACATAATGATTAGTTACACCAAGTTTGGAGATCCGATAGGAGGGATAAACCAATTACTTTTATGTTCTTATGTTGGTCTAGGGACCGTTATTTGTCTTCTTAGCTAGATTTATGAATTTATTATATGTGTTGCATCATCTCTGTGGATCGACCTTGACTCACCCTTACTATACTATGATTGACCTAGTACTCTTACTAGTATTTCATGAGTAGAGTGGCTTACACAGCGGAACTTGGGATAATCAATTCCTTTGCTTCTCAGAATGTTCAATTCAACATTCAATATTTGAATTTCCACAACGAGAGACTCTTTTTCAGCTTTTAGGGCTACATATCCTGATTGGATCATGATCATCTGTTTCATCAGGATTTCTAAAGTTTCTTCCATCTCAGAAATCTTAGGATCTGAACCAGCTATAGAAGAACAAGCACTATATGCAAAGGTATATTTAGAGTTAGATTGAAATACCTCAGTTGAATCTTCCATGTGAGCACTCAGTACTATGTCATCTGATTCAGCAGCTGACAAAGCTTTCTCAGTTTCAACTTCATTGGCAGTTTCATCTCCAGCTACCATAGCTTTTCTGTCTAGCCTCTTCCGCTGATATCTTTTGTATTGTAAGTTTGGACAATCAGCTTTGAAGTTTCCAGGATTCTTACAGTTGAAGCACAGATACTCATCAACATTTTTCTTTTCTGGTACTTTCTTGATATACCTCTTGGTGTAAGATTGACCGGATTTCATCTTCCTTATTCTCTTCATCATTAAGCCATTTGCTGCTCCATTCATCCAATTCATCAGTTGTTGGATGGTTCTTCTTGTTGAGGTGCAACAGCAAGAACTGTAGTCTTAGTGTTAAGGGTGAATTTGTACGATTTATAACACTATGCTTTATGATAATTTCCCCATATTTGTATTAATTTGCATAAGAAGCGTGTGTTTAATGGAAATATTGAGTAAATGATATTTTAGATGAGTTAATCATAAAATAGGTTGATTTATGTGTTTTAATTGTGGTTTTATGATTATTTGGGCATTATTACATTTTGTGATGTTTTTATGTGTTACAGGTGCATGCTTGATGCTCAAATGATGATCAAAAAGAGATAAGAGTCGAAATATATGATGATAAAAGAGATAATGAAGGAATTGACAAGAAGAAAAAGAGATAGAGATCAAGAAATCGAAATTCGATCATATTGGGTGGCGTCGAGTCCCGTCCAGTGGGCGGGCGTCGATGAGACCGAAGCAGCGTCGATTGAGAGAAAGTTGATTCAGGATGTTTGACGCCGAAGTGGACGGCCATTTGAACGAGCAGCGTCTGGTCATGACTCGGCCCGATTTGAAGTTCTATTGAAGAGTGGGCGGGCGTTCAAGGAACCAGGCGGGCGTCCGGTAGCCGACTTCTTTGAAACCGACTTTAAAATCTATAAATAGTAATTTGTTTCTCAATACAAATCATACCATACACTCATTCTTCAAAACCCTAAACCTAAGGCGGCTCTAGAGCTGCGTTTTCTTCCTTTATTCAGTTTTTATGCACTTTAGATCTAGATTAAACTAGTTACTTTTTATGCTTTGTTTTTGCAAATTCGAGTTCTTGAGGATGTTTAGAGGCTAAAAGCTTCATCAAGCGAGTATTGTGAAGCCATCCAACGATTGTTGATTTCGTTTTCTTCGGTTGTCTTGTGAGTTTTTATTTAAAGGTTGTTTCTTATTCATGTTTATTACGTTTAATTGCTTTTACATCGGAAGATATGCATGTGTGATTGTTTATTGTTGATGGAAATCTTAATATACCCTAGATCATCATGAATAAGAATAGTAATTCGAATCTATCATAACGGAAGTTAATAGGTTTAATTGCTAGATTATAAACATAAAGTTTACACCCTTGATTAGTAAACGCGTTAATCTTACATCGGAAGATAATAGATTAATAGATGAACTTTCTAAGGAATTAGGGTTCATAATTAGATAAGGTGAATCACAACCTAGATAAAAACCACAATATAATCGAGATAGGAAATCAATGCTTGTTGGATAGGTGGATCAATCCTCGTTTGTTCGTTATAAACTTGATTTAAATCCTTAAAACTTGAATTTGTTTAGTTAGTTCACTTTTATTTGCATCTTAGATTAGTCTAGTTAAAGGTTCGCAACCCGTATTCTTCCTAGCTTTGGATTACATCCCTCTGTCTAGTTTTATTTTCTGTTTTGTTTTGTTTTATTATTTGCTTAGTTTAGTAATCGTGACATAGGTTAGTTAGTTAAACAAAAACTAGGGTTAGCAATCGCCAGTTCCCCGTAAGATCGACCCGGCATTAACCACTATTACTACGATCCTTATACTTGAGGTTAACCGGATTATTACTTGTTTATTTTGTGTTAATAAAATCCGTGACACTTAGGATCCTCTAATGCTGTCAATTCAGCAAAATCTTCGCTAAACTCATATGCTTTTAGATCGAGAATATCTTGAAAGTTTTTCAATTTTATATCTCTAGATTCATCCATATCATCACCTTTATTTGGTGTTGATTTCCTTTTTTGTATAGACAATGTTGAGAAGTGCAAGTTAAGTCTTGAATGGCTTTGAATCTCCTTCCATTTTCTCAATGGTTTCACCAAAATCCGTCTTAAACTCTTGGAATTTCTGTTTTGCATTTTTTTAATCGAGTCTAAGCCTTCACTGATTAGTTTCACTTGTCCCACAAAGCTTTCACAGTCTTGCAATCCTTGACTTTCAGATACATATTGCTATCCAAGGTCCTGTATATGATATCTACTACAATGTTGTCTAAGTTGGCCCTCTTTCTATCTTCAGCATTCCACAGATCTTTGGGCTTTGGAACTTTGACTTGTGTACCATCCTCAAGTGTCAGCATTTCATCATGAGTTGCTGCTAAGTAAGCCTGCAAATATCTTTTGTATTCATCAAAACAATCCATGCTACTAATCAACAATCTAGCATACTGATTGTTGTCCATGATGCAAGTTTTTCAAAAACTAAGTTTTTAAGTCTTTCAAAAAAAACAACAAGAGAATCTACTTAGAACATACTTCTGTTAAAGAATACTGCTCCGATACCAATTGTTGGTCCATTGTAAAGGCGTGTGACATGTTTATAGGGGTGGTGAATAAACTAGTCCTCTAAAAATCTTTTTGTTCTTTATGTAAACTGATAGATAAAATGATTACGGAGCTAAGTTAACTAAGCTGAGAAAAGTTCACTGACTTTTCTTGAAGCGAGTTAAATGCGTGGAATATATTAATTGGCCTTACACTACAAGAAAATCGGCTATTAATAAGGGTACTTCCCGTCATTAATTGATCATTTCCTTCATAAAAACCTTTTATAATGGGAAATTTCTGTTATGGCCCCTTATTCACGCCTCCACCATTAAAGGTATTCAATAACGGAAACTCAATCCCGTTATTAATAATATCGGAAATTAATAATGGTATTTTCCTGTTATTAAAAATCATTTTTAATAACAATCTAAACTCTTATTATAAGGTAATTTACCCCTCACAAATCATGATTTAATGACAGAAAAAACCCCTTATTATAGATTCATTTACCCCTTATTAAATTACGATTTGATAAAAAAAAATCCCCTCATTATAGATTATTTTCCTCTCATTAATCAGGATTCAATAACAACAAAATGCAAAATCAGGATTCAATAACAAATTGCCAATAGTAACTGCATTCAAGAACATGTACACTCACAGTACTATACAAACATCCACCTTTACACACTTTATATAAAGTCAAACTTCCATCAATAATTAGTGAAGAAAGACTATAATTTAATATCCGAAAATAGGAGAAATACATACACTTTCACCAGTATTATGAAGTTTCAGGTTTACGAGGAATTTGTTACGAAATCGACCATAGATCAATTGCCCCTTTTTATATATATTGGAATGGTGACTCCACTGAATTTCATGTTAGTCCCCAAGCGACATGTCGAGGACTAGGGCATCCCAATTAGATTATTGGGATGACAGTTTCTCATTCAAAAATGTAAAATAATAATTTTGATCAAATCACACACATCATGATATACTAGCCCCTCTAATTCTTCAAGGGATCTATCTAATTTTTTCAATACCTATGTTCACGCATAATCATTTCAATCTCCTTATGGGAAGCCATGATCTGCATTAATATCAAGGCATCAAAACTAGAGGAAAATAAAATAAAATCTGAAACAAGTTTATGGGGCTGGAAATGCCAACTTAAGTCTATGTAGAATCAAAATACTACTTTCCATCTGAAAGCTATTGAAAAAGGGTAACACGGTGCACTAAATCTCCTGGAGTATGAAAGGGGTATAAGGTAAGGCACCACTTTAGGGACACAAGTACCAGACCTAAGAATAGAAAAACGCAGTTCTGGAGCAACAACGCAAGTACTAAAACATAACTTAGGGAAAACCAAAAAGTTTCCAAGTCTTCAATATTTTCATCCACAATTTCAAGAACATGAGAAAGAACAAAGAAGAATAATCATGGTCTTTATAACACTTGTACAACAGACTACAAGAACTGAACATAATAGTCAACAAGTTTATGTCAGTCACAAGAGCAAATAGAATGCATACAAGATCATAGCATACTCATATTATGCAGGATGAATCATAGACTAAATAAAACTGAACTCACAGCAAACTTTAAAAAAGTCCAAGTCACTAGATAGATAGCATACGGGTAGATATACTACAACTAAGACTTGGACATAAACTTATAAAAGACGGGACACGAAGTTTACAACTTCAAGTGTGATGGTAATTAGAGATGATATCAAAGCAAAAGGCTTTAAAAAAGAAAACCTCGTCGCTACCCCTTTCCTTTAAAAAAAAGGGTTTTAAATTAAAAGAAAAAAATATTGTTAAAGTTGTGATTCAACAACAACTCAAGCTTTTAGATTGAATGATAATTTATCGAGTTGTATCATATCATTATAACAGTGACGGCCCAAGAAAAACAAAACTCCCACGTATCTTGAGTTGTTACCTCAGTGACCAAAGCATTGCAACTCCAAACAAAAGCTCCCTACAATAAATTGCATACCAAATGTCAGTTTTGTACAATATGTTGCATGCCAAATATTAGTTTTCACTATCATGTAGCATACAGCAAGACAAGATCCAGACTCAGATCAACAGGTTGGACAAGTCCTAGACATGTCTGGACAAGTTTTGGACATGTTCCGGACATGCCTGGACAAGTCTGGACAAGTCTGGACAAGTCCTAGACAAGTCTAGACAAGTCTAGACATGTCCTGGATAGACCCAAGGACACCCGGCACACAACAAACCAGACTTTCAGATCAGATCCATGACCTGGTCATAACGACAGTAACTTATATAGACTATAGCTTATGTCACTTACGGTAGTTACCGCATTGGTATATCACCACAATGGAAGAGTTGAGATTTTATATCGGCAAATCTGCACTGCATGATCTGATCCTCTAGGTACGTACATCCAGACTTGTTGGCATTCTCATGTCTACATGAAATAGCTTAATGTTTGCTTCCATACATATCATTCCATAGTTGTAGCTCATTCAGGTTTGCGAACTCTGGTGGCACACTTGCACACACCTTTCGTGAGAGAAAAAAACATAAGAAAGAAAGGGCATAATTTTTTAAAACACATGAACATACAGATAGCTGAACATGTCTTTAAGTATATAATGAATCCTAACAGGAAAATGTAAGCAAAAATAAAGGAGGAAAAATGAGAAGGGGGTGTAGGGGTGCAGGGAGGAGTACATGTTCATGATTAAAATCATCCATATTTAAAGGCCTTATATCTACCTATTTAAACTAATATGAACACATGGTTTTGTAACTACAATTCTAAGAACACATGCGAAAAAACAGCCCACAATCAGTAGCTTTGAAAATTGGTGTCAACTAATTCTTTGAATTCGATATTACATAAGAAATAACCATTTATGAAAATGACAACACTTTATAACATGTACATATTGTATTAAATTGTCTACCTTGTAATTGATGCTTCTCTTCTTTTCTTTTTGCCTTGGTTAAGAAATAACAAGCAGAGTAGAAAAGATGAGTTAATATGTTCTAGAAAGCTATCATGTGATATTCTTAATAAGCATAGTCAATGTGAACATAAGTTTGTTTCATGTCGTTACAAGTAGTTCATTTTCATAGCCGCAGAAAACATTTGTCAACTCTTTTATGCTGCTGACTGTAGCAGCATGAACTTCTTCCCCCATAATATCTTAGTTAGGAACAAAAATTTTAACCTGGTATTGCAAGATGTTGAAAGCCAAAATGAAGACCTACTCCGAGCCATAGGTATAAGAAACACCCTTTGGCAAGCTGCAAACATAAGAAAATCCATGAAACAAATGAATGAAGATTCATTATCAGTGGAAAACATGTTGTGCATGTTAAGACATATTTGGCACACAACTTGAGCAAAACTAGTAAGCTTTAAACTGCTCCAATGGATTCCATATTTTGGACATTCACTTTTTTATATGATCTTTATTCATTTACTCATTCGAATAAAAGTAAACAAACTGAAAACAAACAGATTGCACATTTTGCCTAAGTTTGCAAATTGTAAACTTAGGCAAACCATTATAGATAGCAACTAAGCTGAATGTTAGGCAACTGATCATACAAATAGACGTCTATAGTAGGCTGATCATGGCATGAATATGTGCATACAAACATGTTGAGTGTTAAGGGTGATTTTATGCGATTTATAACGTTATATTTTATAGAAATTCCCTCCATATTCATATAATTTGCATAGAAATTAAGTGTTTAATTGAATTATTGAGCAGATGAGTTTTTAAACGGTTTAGTCGCAAAATTGGTTAATTTATGTGTTTTATTGATGATTTTATGTTTATTTGGATATTATTACATTTTGCGATGTTTTAATGACTTGTAGATGCATAATTGCGGCTCAAAAGATGATTGAGTGAAGATAAATGTCGGATTTAATTGAAGAAAAGAGATAAAGATGGAGAAATCAAATTTCAAGTCAGCGAGCAGCGTTCAAGTCCCGTCGATTGGGCGGGCATCGCATATTGGACGGCGTCAGGATAAAAAATTTGATTCAGAGTTTTGAAGATTTTAGTGAACGAGCGTCCAAATTAAAGAAGGACGGGCTTTTGATCATGACTCGGCCCGATTCGAAATTTGCATTGAAGGTTGGACGGGCGTTTGACTCTTTGGACGGGCGTCCATAAACCGACTTAGCCAAACCGACCTTAGAATCTATAAATACCAGCATTTTCTCACACATAACAATCATATATTCGAACCCTAAACCCTAGGGGCGGCTCAACTGCGTTTTTCCTTAGTTAACACTTAGTTTTTATGCTTTTATTTTCTAGTTAGATTAAAACACTTCTATGTACTTTTACTCAAACAAATTCGAGCTTCAAAGTGATGTTTAGAGGCTAGACCTCCCTTGAACAAGCGTTGTGAAGCCATCCAACCAACGTATTGATTTCATCTTCGATTGTCTTGTGAGTTTTTAATTCAAAGTTGTATCTTTATTATGTTTATTTCATTCTTATGCAATTTATATCGAAAGATCTTTGCATGTATGATGTTTGATTTTGATGAGAATCGTGTTAAACCCTAGATCACCATAATAAAGATTAGACCTTTAATCTAGTTAACGAGAGTTATTAGGTTGAATCTCTAGGTTATAAACTTATAAACTTCACACCTTGGGTTAGAAAGCGTTAATCTTTAGGATCGAAAGATAGAAGATTAATAGGCGAACTTGTCTAAGAAATTTGGAGTTCATACTTTGGCTAGGTGAATCACAACTTGGTTAGAAATCACGAGATAATCTAGATAGAAATTGATAGTTGTAGGATAGGTGGTTCAATTGCTTGTTCGTTTGTTATTTCATTGATTAAATCACTTGTGTTCGTTTGCTTAGTAAATTTACAATCTTTATTTCATAATAGATTTAGTTTAGTTAATTTTGTTCGCAACCATATTTTCCTGGCTTTAGATCTCGATCTTCTGTCCAGTTATTCTTATTGTTAGCTTCGCCTTTTTGTTTTAGTTCTTCTCTGTTTTATTTTCGTATCTTTGTAGTAGTAATCGTGACATAGTTAGGTTAGATAATAAAAACTAGATTAAGCAACCCCGATTCCCCGTAAGATCGACCCGGTATCAACCTCTATACCACGATTCCTGCACTTGGGGTATACGGATTTATAAATTTATTACTTGTTTATTTTCATTGCAAAAATCCGTGACAAGTTTTTGGCGCCGTTCTTTGGGAACCGGACGGTTGTCTAGTTTTTATTTTAGTTAGTAATTTAATTTAGATATTTTGTTTTTAGTTTTATTTTCGTTTACTGTTCCCGATGCGGGCGCGTCAAGTAGTGGGCGCCCGTCCGGTCAAATTTTTATAACTCTTTTCGTATTTTACCCAGTCAGACGAGCGTCTGGTTAACCAGACGTCCGTCCTGTTCATCCTCCAGGCAGACGCCCGTCCAGTAATCCGGACGCCCGTCTGAGCTCTTTTTCTTTAAAATCTTTTCTTGGTTTTAACATTTGATTAAAAGGTTAAACAACTAGCTTTTGGTATCGGTTTATGCAAACTCGGAGTCAAAAGGGGCCACTACTCTATACCCCTGACCTCGAGCGGACCATAGTCCGACCAAATAGGAGAAGACTCCGTTTTGCGGACCTCCCTGACAAAGAGAACACAGTCGATCGAGATATCGAGCAAGATCTAGCTCAAGAGATCAAAAATATAGTCATTATGGCTGCTGAAGATAGACGTACGTTGGCTGATTACGCCATGCCTGGCGAAGTCAAGGTCATCCCGGCTATCGTTCTACCAACCATCAATGCACCTACCTTTGAACTGAAACCCGGGCTTATTCAAATGATGCAGCATGCATCTATCTTCCACGGTTTCCAGTCAGAAAATCCTCATACTCACTTACACACGTTTCTAGAAATATGCGGTACAACTCGCATCCAAGGAGTAAGTGAGGATGCTATAAAACTTAAACTGTTTCCATTTTCCTTACGAGGGGAGGCAAAAGAGTGGTATCACTCTCTTCCCTCTGAAACCATCACTACCTGGGCGGAACTCGAGAAAGAGTTCCTGAGTCAATACTTCCCACCTTCTAAGACGACCCAATGTTTAAGTGATATTTTCACATTACGCCGAGAAGGAAAATGAGTCATTTTCGAGTGTGGGAAAAGGTTTAAGTCTCTTCTTAGAAAGTGTCCCCATCATGGCTTGCCGTTACAAAGGCAAGTCAATACTTTTTTCAGTGGATTGACCGAGCTCACGAAGGGCATGGTCAATAGTTCTTCTGGTGGGGTATTTTGAAAGAAAACACCTGAAGAGGGGTGGGCATTATTTGAGGATATTGCCAAATACAATTATGCCCCCTCATATCAAGCTATCCAAGCACCTCCTTCTCCCAAGATCGAGGAGGTGAATATGCAAAGTCTGATCGCCATGCTGCAAAAGCAGATGGCAGCTTCTCAACTTTCTCCTAACCCGATCAATCAGAATTCTTCCTTTCAACAGAACTCTCAAGTTACAGATTTGGAAAAGTATTGTTGTCGGTGGCCATATGGTTGGCGGTGTCAATTTGTCTCCCCTCTACTTATCAAGTTAATCATCGCCCATGACAATGGGCGGTATAATCAAGTCACATGTCGAAGCTGTGACAATGTGGGTCATACATCTCGTTTACATCCTATGAGCGGACGAATCTTTGAAGTGAATGCTTTCTCTAGCCAGTCCAATCAGAGGTTTAACAATCAATTCTCTGGCCAGAGTAATCCACAAAACCAGAGTTTTAGTCAGAATCAAAATTTCAATCCAAATTCGAATTCTAGTCAAAATCAAAACTTCAATCGAAACCCTACTTACAACCAAAACCAGAACTCCAATTTTTCCAATCAGAATCAAAGGTTCAGTCAGAATTGGCCTAACAATTCTAATCCTACAATTCAGAATTGGTCCAGCCAGCCTTATCCACAGAACCTCCAAAACTCTCAAGGCCCCTCGCACTCGAATGATATCCAAGCTGAATGGAGCTCTTTTCGGGAGGAGCAAAATAAAAACATCCAACTCCTGATGAGCACAAACAAGAATCTTGAGAGGCAAATAGGGCAATTGGCTGAACAGTTAGCTTCTAGACCCTCAGGGCAGTTGCCCAGCTTCACAGAAAAGAATCCAAAGGGTTGTCAAGTAGCTCAGGCCGAATTGAATAATAGCCCATGCACTGACCTGGTACCTTCAATTCCGTACAGTAGAGAAGAGGCCAGTGCAATGAACTTAAGGTCAGGTACTCAAATGAGTGGTCTCCCTCACCAGGGAAACCACTAACCCCTCCTGCCAGCGATAAGGCAGGAGGGGAAGTCGAGCACCTACGTTCCCCTTGGCTGCAAAAGAATACTCAGGTGGCTGATCCCCTGAGAGGTGAAAGAGTTGGAAGACCTCGGTGCATTTGAACCCACGAGGAATGAAGAATCAAGTGAGAGTCAGGAGGCTGACCCCCTGACTAGTAAGAAGAATGAAAAAGTGGTGAGGTGGAAGGACTTGGAAGACAAAGCTGTCAGTTCATCCTCGAAGAAAGTCTTTTCTGAGAGTGACTTGAAAAAGCTTCCATTCCCTCCTAGAAAAAGCAACATCTCCTTGAATGAGGATAAAAATATGAAAAAGTGCTAAACTTTCTGAAAAATACTCAGGTTAATCTTCCATTATCCGAGGTTTTGGTTGAGATGCCTAAGTATACCAAATTCATCAAGGATGTTGTTTCTTCTAAGAAGAAGTTAGCAGACATGGATCGGTTGATTGGTGAGGATTGCTCTATGATCAATTATGAAGATCTACCAATCAAGAGGGTGACCACGGGAAATTTGTTCTCACATTCTTTGATGGGAGGCCTAGTATTCCCAAACTCTTTATATGACACAGGTGCATCCATAAGCTGATGCCATTGTGCATGCGCAAGCGACTTAGGTTAGACAATCTTCTAGAACCCTCCACCATGAATCTTCAATTCGCGGATAGATCTTCCAAGAAAGCTGCGGGAATATTAAAGGACGTGTTAGTTCAAATTGATAGATTTACCTTCCCGGTTGGTAGTACGTTACGGACATAGAGAAAGATGAGAATGTCCCTCTAATTCTTGGAAGACCTTTTTACATCTCGGCGGCCGAGCCCTCATTGATTGTGATGGTGGGCAAGTGGCGATCTGAGTTGGTGATCAAGAGGTGAGTTACAATGTTTCCAAAGCTATCCGAAACCTCTCGAAATACCAACCGGCTTCTCCATTGACAATATGTCCGCGACTTCAACGATTTCATGGAAAAGCAAGTCATGGCCATTTGCAGCTGAATCTGGCGACTAGTTGAGAAATTTGAATAATCATGGTGTGGTGAATCTAGAACAGTTAGAAGCTAAATTTGAGGATGAGTTGTTGGAAGGAGAAGCTTTGGCAGTAGGACCACTAAGTAAACCCAATGATGTTGAGTTGAAAAGTGGAAATCTTAAATCAAGTTTGGAAGACCCCCTGCAGATCTGGTACTGAAGCCGTTGCCTAAACATCTAAAGTATGTGTTTTTAAGAGAAGGTGACAAGCTTCCATTAATTATATACGCCAAATTTGTCTCGATTAGAAGAAATGAAGGTAGTAAGCGTCTTGAGGAAAAATGAGAAAGCCTTTGGTTGGCAAGTAGGAGACATCGAGAGGATATCTCGACATCTGTATGCATAAAATCAAGGCGAAGAGGGTGCGAAATGTGTTAGACAGCCCCAGAGGAGGCTCAACCCTCATATGCAAGAGGTGGTCAAGAAGGAAATTATCAAGCTTTTAGATATGGGTATCATATACGCAATCGCTGACAGTGAATGGGTATCCTCTACTCAGGTAGTTCCCAAAAAAGGAGGAATTACTATTGAGAAGAATGATAAGGGAGAAGAAATAGCATTGAGGCTTATTCTTGATTCTGAGTCGCATTGATTACTGTGAAACTCAATGAGGTAACAATGAAAGATCATTTCCCCCTTCCTTTCATTGATCTGATGCTTGAGCGTCTGGCGGGACATGCATTCTACTGTTTCCTGGATGGATACTCAGGATATTTTCAGATACCCATCGATCCAGTTGACCAAGAAAAGACCACTTTCACCCTGCCCTTATGGTACATTCGCTACGAGCGGATGCCATTTAGTCTTTGCAATGCCCAGCTACATTTCAAAGATGTATCTTTGGCTATCTTTGACGGGCTAGTTGAAAAGTGTATGAAAATTTTCATTGATGACTTTTCGGTCTTTGGTCAATCCTTCGATGATTGTCTTGACAATCTTGACCAAGTCTTATCTAGATGTGTAGAAAAGAACTTAGTCCTAAACTGGGAAAAGTGCCATTTCATGGTAGATGAGGGAATAGTTCTTGGCCACAAGATCTCCGCCAAAGGTATTGAGGTAGACAGGGCCAAAGTAGAAGTTATCGAGAAGATGAGTTATCCTAAGAATGTGCGTGAAGTCAGAGGTTTTCTTGGACATGTCGGTTTCTATAGGAGATTCATTCAAGACTTTTCCAAGATAGCCGAGCCCCTGTCTACACTACTTAAAGAAGACGTTGTATTCGATTTTGATGCAAGTTGCAAGCAAGCGTTTGAGGAGCTTGAAAGTCGATTGATCTCTGCGCCGATCCTTATTTCACCTGACTGGAATCTCCCCTTCGAGCTTATGTGCGATGCATCGAACTATCTTTGTTTAGCGTGATCTTAGAGGGACGAGAGAATAAAAGGGAAATTCCAGCCAATCTATTACGCCAGTCACACACTAAATCCGTTTCAAGTAAACTACACGATGACTGAAAAGGAACTATTGGCCGTAGTCTTTGCTATGGACAAGTTTCGTAGTTACTTGTTGGGTGCTCAAGTGGTTGTGTGGACTGATCATGCTGCTTTGCGATACTTGATGACAAAGAAAGACGCCAAACCGCGCTTACTACGTTGGATACTGATCCTACAAGAGTTTGATGTCCAAATTAAAGACAAAAAGGGCAGTGAAAACGTAGTGGCTGATCATGTTTCAAGAATGTTGAGTGAGGAAAAGGATGACCCTGACGATATAGATCTTTACTTTCCTCTGGAGAATGTCATGCTTATCGACGGTTGTGCTCCAGAAGTTCCATGGTATTCTTCCATCGTAAACTACCTTCATTCCCAATATCTTGATCTAGAACTGTCCTACCAGGAGAAGAAGAAATTCTTCTCTGATTTGAAAACATTCTTTTGGGATGAACCTTACCTCTTCAAGATTTGTAAAGATGGTTTGCTGAGAAGACGTGTTCCTGAATCTGAGCAACATGATATTATTGAGCAATGCCATAGTGGACCCACTGACGGTCACTTTGGTCCTTGGAAAACCGTTGCTAAGATCTTTCAATCTGGTTTCTATTGGCCCACGATCTTCAAGGATACATAAACTTTCTGTAAAGCTTGTGATAGGTGTCAAAGAACCGGAACTTTAACAAGGCGTTTCGACATGCCATTGAAACCCATCCTAGAATGCGAAGTCTTTGATGTATGGGGTATCGATTTTATGGGACCATTCCCATCATCTTGTGGAAATAAATACATCTTAGTCTGCGTGGATTATGTATCGAAATGGGTGGAGGCTCAAGCCACGTCTCACAAAGATCATAAGACGGTCATGAAGTTTCTAAAGAAAAACATCTTCGTGAGATTCGGTGCCGCGTGCCTTGATTAGTGATGAAGGACACCTGCAACCGACCTCTGTCGAAGCGCTTGAGAAATATGGTGTCCGGCATAAAGCGGCACACCATATCATCCTATGACTAGTGGTCGAGGTTGAAAAAGCAACCAAAGTTTAAAGAAGATCCTGAGAAAGCAAGATTATGATCATAGAAAAGGCTGAGTCTAAAGTTGGATGATGTCTTTGTGGGCATATCGAAGCGCCTATAAGACCACTGTGGGTACATCACCCTATCAAATGGTTTATGGTAAACCGTGCCACTTGCCGATTGAGTTAGAGCATAGAGCGTATTGGGCCACTAAGTTTTAAAACCGATACCCAATCTTGTGGAAAACATCAATTGCTTGATTGCATGAGTTAGGCAATTTAGACTTGAGGCCTCTGAAAGCGCCAGGATAAGTAAGGAAAAGACAAAACTCCTTCATGATGCCAAAATCAAGAAGCGAGAATTTCACGTAGTGGAACAAGTTTTATTGTACAACTCCAGGTTGCATCTGTTCCCTGGTAAGCTGAGGACACGATGGTCCGGTCCCTTTGAAATTCTCCAAATCATTCCTGGAGGTGTTTTAGAACTACGAGGTTATGGTGACCAGCCGTTCCGAGTGAATGGTCAAAGGTGCAAGCATTACATTGGTCAAGCGAAGGAAAAGCCTTTGATTGTTCGATTCCTCGATATCCTCGGGTGTGGTACTTCAGAAGTCGATGAATTTGACGAGTTTTCGCCCGATTTGTTTTCTGAGGATGACGGTAGTGGCCCTTCTAAAGAAGTTCTAGCAGGTAGTTGGGACATGGAAGAGTTTGAAAAAGAGCAACAGTTGAAGCGTCGTCGAGAAAAGAAGAAATCAACCGTGGGGAGGATTAAACGTGTGTGGAAGGCAATTAAAGAATTAACCCCATGTGTTAGATGCTGTTTACTGCGACCACACTCTCGATCAAAGCCTACACGAGGTAGTGGTGGCGAGAGAAAAGTTAAATGGCTTTGATCTAGGGTGAGCTAAAAGAGTGTCGAGCTAACGACATTAACCAAAAGCGCCACTAGGGGGCATCCTAGATATCCTTTATTATATTAGGACTCTCTTTTATGTTTTTTTTTCTTTGATTTAGTTTTTATCTTAAGTCTAATTAAGATTTTGTTTGAATCTGTTCAGTTTATCTGTTTTTTTAGATATGGATTACGGAGTTCTACCACAGGAGTTTCCTTTCATTAGTAGGATCCCACTTATCACTCTAGGTGACGGACCCGGAGGGACTATCATTTTGGACGTAGACTTTGATATTAGTACCCGCATCAGGACCGTTACATATGTTCTCATTGTACCCCGATCTTCGGGAGGTGGAGATTTTAGCTCGAGAGGTCTGCATGAGACTTTAGGGCGACCGTATACAATCCTCAATGATCGATCTTGGCCCGACTTGGTGCTAGTGCTACAAGGTGAGCATTTCGAGGAGTGGATGTTCTTTGGCGAGGCCTGGGCTTTCTGGGGCGAGTATGATTTTCCCCTGCTATTGACATGCTCCGCCCCGTCGATCCGGATTGTGGATTGGGCGGAGATTTACGATGACTAAGCGTCGTTAGGCCGTTTGTCGAGCAAGCAGCGTAAACCAAAAGCGCTCGGTGGGAGGCAACCCACTATTTTCTAGTGTTTTTTTATGTGTTTTCTATTTTTATTTGTTATTTGAAGTTTTGTATGAATTTTTATAATAAAATAAGAATTTGAATTTCATTTGAAGGAAATTTTTTTAAGTTTTTGTTAAATTTTGCCTTGGACGTGCGTCCATGCCTTTGGACGCCCGTCTGCTATGTGTCTGCCTTGGACGAGCATCCACCCTTCCTGAACGCCCGTCCGTCCTTTGGAAATACTGGACGAGCGTTCACTTTAAGTGAACGCTCGTCTGATAATTTCCCTCCAACTCTGTTCTTAATTTGAACATCTGAACGAGCATCTGGTTATTTGAATGCCCGTCCAGTTCATAGGATCTCCAGCTGAACGCCCGTCCGGTTTCCTGGACGCCCGTTCGGACATGTGCCTATAAATACCCCTGCTTCCGAAATTTATTTCGAATATGAATTTTCAAATTGCAAACCCGACTTTGCAACCTCTTTTGCCCTAAATTCTTTGTTTCTAAACCAAATTGGGTGATTCAAGGCTCTATCAACATCTCTCAATCCCCTCTTTTCGATTTTTCACTCCAAATCCTCCAACAAACACCATTTAATCGGATTCAGTGACCTTTATAGTCCGACTTTTTGAAGAAAAGATTCAATTTTTTGGGTCAATTTGGCATTGTTAGGACTTCTAATCATCATCATCATCATCCCTTCAACGTACTTGGTAAGATTTTATAAACTTTTCTTAGATTATTGCACGTTTTTCTGAGTTCGATCTTCGAGTCGACTCTTTTTACTTGAAATTCACCTTATTGGCTTTTTCTTCTTGTTTTCTTTTTCTTTATGCCTTTGTTGGTGATCTGGGATGGTAATGGATGATAATGGGTGGTTTGCATTGTGGTTGTGATGTTGGTTTGGTGTTGATTTGTTTGGGAAATCCCGTTTGGACGATAAATGGGTGGTTTGTTTGAATTGTGGTTTGGGATTCTTTGTTTGTAGACCCTTAGTTACAATGGTGCATAAAGTAGTACAGAAAAGGCATGGTAAGGGGTTTCCAATGAACCTCCTAAGAAGAAAAGGTTGTAGACCCCACTTTCGACAATCCGAACCAAGGCATCCGTATTGGTGGCGTCAAAATCCTCTATAGGTCAATCCGGGGTTCCTTTACGTGATGAGTGCAGATCGGGTCGACAGCGATGATGAGCCATTAGTGAGAAAGATGACTAGGGTGACGGAGGCTCCAGGTTGAGAGAGGTGGAGAGGAGCATAGGGCTAGAACCGAGGAAGCATCGGAGAGAAGCGAGCCGGCTAGGCAGAATGTGAGACCCCTGTCCCTATTCCATTGGCTCGTAGGTTCATTAATCCTAAGGCTTTTGAGGTATATAATAAGCACTATGTTACGAGGACGATGTTAATAGAGCGAGCCGTCCTTGAGGCCAAGGTTGATCCCGTTTTTGTTAAAATGCTTATGGATAGAAAGTGGGGGGCATTGATGAAGACCCCGAGGACTCCGGTGAATGCAACGTTAGTGCGAGAATTTTATGCAAATTGCTCAGAAACGGATTTGGAAGCCGGAGTTGTGATGGTAAGGGGAGTAAAGGTGCCGTTTATGCCTAAGGTTATTAACGAGAAGTACAACTTGGCACCTTTTGAGGGGTTGGACTATAAAGAGGCAATTAAAGCTTAGCAGGATGCCGGTGAGGATCTGTTGGAGGAGTTAAGGTTGTTAGTGTGCCTGGAGGTTCCGTGGACACTTAGACCGGGTGGAGATAGGAAGGAATTGGTCACTACAAGTTGGACGGAGGATTGGAAGGTCCAATGTCGGTTTATTCAGAACAGGTTTTTACCTAAGAACAACCTGACTCATTTTCACATTGGTGACCTCGGGATGTTGTATGCCTTGAATTTTGAGCTGAATGTGGATGTCGGTCAAGCCATTTTCGATGAGATAGCCATGAATCAGAGAGTATATGCAAGATGTTTGATATGTCCGCATTTGATCCACAGTCTCTGTCAGGATGCTAGGGTTCCCGAGTACAAGACTGATCACAAACCGAAGAATGCAAGGTTCTTACAGTGGGAGAAATTGAGGTCTATAGGTCAGTCTGAGGAGGAGGCAGCACATGAGCCCGGTTCGTCTTCGGCACCGCCTCCGGCATCTTCCCTTCCGTCTTTATCTCCCTCAGTCCGGATGAGGTTGAGTTTGGCTAATAGTATACGGAACTGGATGGAGGATATTAGGACTTCTCAGAATAATATCTTGTCTATTTTGCGGTGTATGAGTGAGGGCCGTCCTCTGAGGGACGATAGAGTCTTCAACCCCAGAATTATAGATTATGTTTATTCGGATGAGATTGAAGCGAGGCCATTGCGGATGTTCTTCATAATCTTGAGTCGTCATCGATGAGAAGCGGCCCGACACGGCGGCGAGGGCTCTACATCACACTGGACCTTCTTACTACTACTCCTACGGGTGGAGCACCTCCTGGCGATGATTCTACACTCCGGGGCAGCCCCTAGCGATTTCCGATTCTGTATTTCATATTTTCATCTTCGATTTGGTTGTATTGTCCTACTACTTTCATTACTTGATTCATTGTATTCTTTTCATGATTAGCTCTTTATCGGTTCGTTCTTTGTATTTTTCTGGATGAATCATGTAAGCCTTAAGGCATTCCGTACTTTCATTTGACTTTACTATGCTTTAAATTTTCATTGTATTGAATGCTTCATCTTTTGATATAATTCGATTTTACTGTATCCTTTCATTATGGTATAATTTCCCCGTTTTCCCCGAGATTTTTCCGTGTTTGTCAGGTAGTGCAGATATCTTTCTAGCCGTTTTGTCGAGGTTACATTTGAGTCATATTGGAACAAGTTCTATACGCCTTCGAGAGCGTTGGCCTTTTCATGCACCGGCGACCAAGCGGCTCGAATATCTACATAATCGACTAAGTACTTCATTTCTTTTTAAATTACGCACAACTTTGAGGACATGTTGTGGTTTAAGTGTGGGGGAGGAATGGTTATGTGTATCAATCATTTGCTTGCCGTTATGTTTCTATGCAAAAGAGCTAAATTTTTTGAAATTTTTGTTACTGTCCCGAGTAAGCAATGCATAATCTTTGTTCATTTTTTAGTCATTGATGCTATATACTGTATGTTCAGTAAGTTAGTTGTTTCACCCGATATATATATTTTTCACGAGCCATAGTGAATGATGAGCTAAATTATAAAGCTATACCCCTTTTGATTAGTGATTTTTGTTATCTTATAAGTCATGTGCTTAGTGCTAACGTATGTATCGTGACGATTATGATAGTTTGTGTTTAGAGCCGGAGTATGACATACTGTGAATATCTGAGGTTTGAATGTGATAATTAAAGCGTAACTAAAGTTGTTGAAAAAGTTGAATTTAAAGTGAATTAATTGTGTGTGTCGAAAGCTGGTCGATGATTTGAGTGCGGTAGGGCGTATCTCGAATGTCCTATACCACTATGATGACCAAAAGCTCACGACAGTCAGAAGAAGCTGCCTTATGATTTGAGTAAGGTAGGGTATATCTTGAATATCCTATTCTGCTATGACAGGGCAAGAGCTCATTCTGATGTGCGTTTAAATGTGATAATAGTTAAATCAACTTATATGAGGAATCTAGTATGAAATGAATAAAAGACTTAGTTATCGTATACCTTATCCCCAGTATAAACCGGCAGATATGTTGTAGGGATTATCCTCTGAGTATGTCAGAAAGGTCATAAATACCTTCTATCATCTTTTTCGGGATATGTCACGTTTGTAGGGTACATCTTATAAGTGTCATTCATTTCTAGTTTGAAGGGGGTATTAGCTAGTTTGCTTTGAAATTTTCAAGTTTGGACTTAGTGGAAGTTTGTTATGGCTTTGCACACACACCGGGGTGAACCTCTAAGTTATTGCATATGTGTTATATGTGCTGAGATGTCTATCTTTTTTCCGAGCTTTGGTTTTGTCTTGTTTTTCTCGGGACGAGCAAAAGCTATGTGTGGGGGAGTTGTTAAGGGTGATTTTATGCGATTTATAACGTTATATTTTATAGAAATTCCCTCAATATCCATATAATTTGCATAGAAATTAAGTGTTTAATTGAATTATTGAGCGGATGAGAGTTTTAAGCGGTTTATTCGCAAAATTGGTTAATTTATGTGTTTTATTGATGATTTTATGTTTATTTGGATATTATTACATTTTGCGATGTTTTAATGACTTGTAGATGCATAATTGCGGCTCAAAAGATGATTGAGTGAAGATAAATGTCGGATTTAATTGAAGAAAAGAGATAAAGATGGAGAAATCGAATTTCAAGTCTTCGAACGAGCAGCGTTCAAGTCCCGTCGATTGGACGGGCGTCGGCATATTGGACGAGCATCCAGGATAAAGAATTTGATTCAGAGTTTTGAAGATTTTAGTGAACGAGCGTCCAAATTAAAGAAGGACGGGCGTCTGATCATGACTCGGCCCGATTCGAAGTTTGCATTGAAGGTTGGACGGGCGTTTGACTCTTTGGACGGGCGTCCATAAACCGACTTAGCCAAACCGACCTTAGAATCTATAAATACCAGCGTTTTCTCACACATAACAATCATATATTCAAACCCTAAACCCTAGGGGCGGCTCAACTGCGTTTTTCCTTAGTTAACACTCAGTTTTTATGCTTTTATTTTCTAGTTAGATTAAAAAACTTCTATGTACTTTTACTCAAACAAATTCGAGCTTCAAAGTGATGTTTAGAGGCTAGACCTCCCTTGAACAAGCGTTGTGAAGCCATCCAACCAACGTATTGATTTCATCTTCGATTTTCTTGTGAGTTTTTAATTCAAAGTTGTATCTTTATTATGTTTATTTCGTTCTTATGCAATTTATATCGAAAGATCTTTGCATGTATGATGTTTGATTTTGATGAGAATCGTGTTAAACCCTAGATCACCATAATAAAGATTAGACCTTTAATCTAATTAACGAGAGTTATTAGGTTGAATCTCTAGGTTAGATACTTATAAACTTCACACCTTAGGTTAGAAAGCGTTAATCTTTAGGATCGAAAGATAGAAGATTAATAGGCGAACTTGTCTAAGAAATTAGGAGTTCATACTTTGGCTAGGTGAATCACAACATGGTTAGAAATCACGAGATAATCTAGATATAAATTGATAGTTGAAGGATAGGTGGATCAATTGCTTGTTCGTTTGTTATTTCATTGATTAAATCACTTGTGTTCGTTTGCTTAGTAAATTTACAATCTTTATTTCATAATAGATTTAGAATAGATTTAGTTTAGTTAATTTTGTTCGCAACCTTATTTTCCTGGCTTTAGATCTCGATCTTCTGTCCAGTTATTCTTATTGTTAGCTTCGCCTTTTTGTTTTAGTTCTTCTCTCTTTTATTTTCGTATCTTTTTAGTAGTAATCATTACATAGTTAGGTTAGATAATAAAAATAGATTAAGCAACCCCGATTCCCCGTAAGATCGGCCGGTATCAACCTCATACTACGATCCTGCACTTGGGGTATACGGATTTATAAATTTATTACTTGTTTATTTTCATTGCAAAAATCCGTGACATTCACGATGGACTAAGCATAAAGCGAGCGGTGTAAAATAGGAACATGGACCATATTGAAGGTACATACTTAGATGCATCACACCAAGGATTATGCCGCAGAATAGAAGCATATAGGATATGTGCATGACCTGGACATAAGCATGCCAACAGACATAATCTTATAAGCATATATCAGGTTACTAAACAAGACTATCAGAACTTTAATTGTACAAAGACTGGGACAGTTGGACTAGGACCTGAACTCGGATTGAATCAAAACAGGAAGAAAAAATATATTCCAATGAAGCAATAGTGTACCAGGTTTGTTTCAAACATGTTGACATCATCAAATTCAAGGCCAACTGATTTCACTTCAACATCAATTGCAACTGCAGGAGTGATTCCCATCATTGCAGGATCCACCTAGAAACAGCTTTGTGAAAGGCTTGCACATTTTCCTCACCGGTGGCAGGATGTAGAAAACCATTTGGTTTGGCAGGCCCAATGGAAGTCTCAATAGTCTGCCTTGGATGTTCCACAATCTAAAATTTATTTCTCCTCCATCTTTCCTCTTACACGTCTTTTGTGTTCCATAATCTTTGCTCTCTGGTTCGAGCAATTGTTCCCACTAGTCTAGTAAGATTGCTCCATTTTAGGAGGATGAGATTGCCCAAAAACTGTAAATCCCAAACCAAATTGATAGAAAATACACAAAACATAAAGACAAATTATAGTACTACAATATGCAATGTAATTTCAAAAAAAATTGCCAAGATATACTCTAATATGTGAATCATAAAAGTGTATCTAATCTTTTCCACAAGAAAAATCACTCTCTCTTCAAGGAAAATCATCAAGGTGTATAAAAAAATTTCTTGTCCTCAATTTCATTATCAGAAAGAAATCTCATCGGTATATTACCGTTTTCCGAGCGAGGGAGTTTCAACAAGGCTGGCGGTTGTATTTGCGGGTATCCACTCCAACAATAATCCCGTATTAATCTAAGAGCACAAATTAATACATAAACCTTGTGAATATATTCCAATCCAATAGAATTCATTCGACAGATAAAATGCTCACATATTCTTGGCGAGCATCGGTGAGCATAAGAGAGATGTAGGCGGAGGCGGAGATGTAGAGAGGCGAGAGAGGTGGATGGATTGTGAGAAGAGCGGCGGAAGAAAGAACCCTAGCCTCATATATGAGCGGATGATGGTGAGGAATGCAAGAGATCGATTTTTATTTTTAGTTTTAGTACATTTTAAAATTCTTGGAATAAAACTGTTTTACAAACAATATTTTTTATACAATAATAAGGGGATTTTGTTTTATATAAGGCTTAATAAGGGGATTTCGTCATCATTAATGAGGGGAATAAAATTTGGTCATTCAATCATTGACCCACAATAAAACTACACTTTTAGTGAGGAGATTTGTCTCCCCTTATTACATTCCCCTTATTATAAGTCCGTTTTCTTGTAGTGTTAGTTATGTTATTCATGTTGAAATTTGTTGAACTGAGTTTAAGTGAAACTCATATTTTTGTCAAGTGTGAGTTCAATCAGTTTGTATGCAAGAGTTCGATTGCTTGATAAGATAAAAATGTAAAGTAAATAAAGCTGAGTAAAGTAGATTTCTTGAAAGTAAATCTGAGAAATAAAAACACGAGTTTTCATAGTGATTCTAGGTGGTGTAATTATGTGAGTCCACTCTTTCCCTTGTGATATAGGAGGAAAATTTCCACTAGTCTTCTTGAGGTTACAAGCGGTTACAAAAGCCCTAGTTGGTTGTCTCGACTAATCCATAGCTTCACAATCTAAGCACTTGAAAAACAGATAGGTTTGCTGCTCTCCAAATGCTTCACTAGTACTTGAAGGGTGTGAATTTCCACTTCACCAGCTCCACCACGAACACAGTCTTCCTGACTGCAAAAAACTGTCCTTGACACCCTAGACCGGATGTTTCACAGTCCAAACCTTTGTTAAACACAAAGTTGGGTCTGAATAAAGTAAGTGATTTGGACTTGTTGAATCTTCAAGTGTTAGTTCTTGATTGATCTTGTATTCTTGAACACTTTGAAGATTTTCTGCATTGTAACTTGTAAGCTCAAATGATAGCAATTTACTTCAAAAACATGAATGCAAAAACATCTAGGACTTAGGTTCTCTTAGTGTGCAAAGGTGTTTGATCCTTGTTTCTAAGTCATCTATTTATAGGATGAAATCCAACGGTCATATTTTGAATTCCTTAATGTTCGAATTAGATTCCTTAGAATATGCTATCATTGTCTGATATGTCAGTGTCCTTTTTGACAAGTCAGATTGTCAACAATTCAGGTAGCTTGATCTTCAACATTCTTATTTCATAAAACTGATAAGCTGACTTGATTTAGTTGGCGGAGTCTTTTGAGTTTTCGGTTTCTACATGTCAAAAGCATTAACTCAGTTTCTACCCTCTTTCAAACAAAGTACTCCTAGTTCATCATATGATTCTTTGTTGTGAGAATAAAGTAAACCATATACATCTCATTAACTAAGTTTAAATTGTCCTTATATAACTTAGATCTTTAATACAAGATCTATTCCGTCAGTTCAGGCCGTCACAGACTTACCTCAATTCTAACCTTATAGATTCGGCTTATAGTCTTCATAAAATGAGTTTGAAACCTATTCGTTCTAGAAAAGGGTGAAAATATAGTCAGAGGGTGGAAGTTGAATGACTACATTGGAGTTTCAAAAACTTTTATTCTATCAAAACCTTTTGGCAGCGGATAAGTCCCTTCTTTAAAAGTTGTTTCAAAGCAGTTCAAGCATAGCAAGTACGTGAACACAAAGATTTATATTGGTTGTGGGTGGTGTAATCCCTTAATCCACTCTTCTCCTATGATTATTGAAGAAATTCAGTATTGTCTTTTTCAAATACAATAGTTATGATTTTCCTTGGCTACACAAGCTTCGCAATCTCTAGACTATCACTCCCTGGCTACAAAATCTTCAATGACACAGTCTTCCACACTGCACCTTGGGAACAAATCCTTCAGCAGCTATCACTCCAAGGGTGTAATTCCTTCTCCGAAAACATGATTCAATTGCTTCAGTTTGTTGTGAAATGGATTCACAGAGAGATGATCAGACTCAATACTTGATATAGATTTGATTCTTTGTTTTCCGAGTTTGATCTTCTGGATTTTTCTTTTCAGTCCAGAAAGAAGTCTAGTGAAATTGATAGAGTTTCAGCACTTTGATCTATCTGTGTGTATGTGTTGTGTTTTTTTTTTGTCAATTCCTTCTATTTGTAGCCTTGATTTCATTGATTCAAAAATTCGTCCATCGGCTATTTAATTCTCAGAATCATCCTTGATTCTGGCTTGATTTAATCATCCTTGATTTTGTTGATCTGGATTTACTTCAAATGTTCATCATAAAATCCATCCTTGATTTATTCTGCATTAATTGCTTGATCTTTGATTTAATTATATTGTAGATGTCATGGGTATTACATTTGACTTACTTGGATGTTCTGATCATTACTTCACCATAGAAATACTCTTCACCGTTATCCTTTGGTCAGCTGGTAGAACTTTCTCTTATCCAGTTTGCTATTTTTCGTTTTACATTGATTTCTGATATCCAATGTATCTTTACACGTCACTAATCCTTGACATGCGTGAGATCAGTGTACACCATATTAAAAAGTAGATTCATCATTTGTAAAAAGTCTTAGACTTGCCCAAGGTCATCTGAGACTTCCTTGGTTGTAAGTCAATCCAGGTCTTCACTTCATTGTCTTTGGTTCCTTGGTTTGTCTTTCTTGTTTGCTCCAATGTCTTTCTTGAGCCATGCAATCATGTCTATTATAGTGCTTGTGCATTGAACTCATACAACATGTTAGACTCTAAGTAAAGCCTATACAAACATTATGTTAAGGGTGAAATTTATGATTTATATGACGTTATTCCCATAACAATATCCTTGGTATTTTAGTACTTTTTATAGAAAAGTGTTGGTTTTATCGAATTATTGAGTAAGCGAGTTTTAAATGTGTTTAAATGCAAAATCGAGATATTTACGTGATTTTATCGGTGTTTTATGTTTATTAAGTATGATGTTACATTTTGCATGTTTCTATCATGTTGGTAGATACGTTTTCGTGATGAGTAAGGAGCTTAAGCGATGATCACATGAAGATGGAAGAGTTGGAAGATGTTTAAGTGAAGAATCATTGAAGAAACCGGAACCAGGCACTTCATGGGGATTTTGTCCACACTTGTAGGCACTTTCAGGAAAGTTGTCTTGATGAAAGTTGTAGAGGATTGAAATAGCTTTCCAGCGCATGTTGAATCACCTCATTTGGAGCCCTAGAAGTGAAGTTATGAGCAAAATACTGGAGCTGAGTAGTGGACGGGCGTCCATAAAAGTGAAGCGGCGTCCAACATCGTATTTTACATTCGAGAGAGTTCGAGACAGCGTCTTGAGCAGCGTCCAAGATAGTGGGACGGGCGTCCACGGCACCGACTCAGCGAAACCGACCTAAAAATCTATAAATAGGCGCGATTTCTCCAACCCAGGGCGATTTTTCGACCCTGGCGGCCCTAAGCCCCCTTGGGCGACTTTTTTTTGTTATTTTGAGTCAAAAACATCTTTTATTCCTTTTATTTTGTTGATCGATTTTCGATGATGATTAGAAGCTAAGGCTTCCTTGAACAAGCATGTGAAGCCAATCTCCATAGCGTTTTCAATTTCAATCTTTGGATGTTTGTGAGTATTTAAATTAAAGTTGTTTCTTTTCGATGTTTATTTGTTATGTTGCAATTTAAATCGAGAGATATGTTGCATGTTGATGTTTACTATATGATGGAAATCGATGTAAACCTAGATCACCATGATAAAGTTTGGATCTTTAACCTATATATAACGAGAGTTGTTAGGTTAGAAATCTAGGTTGCTAGATTGAATAAATCTTACACCTTTGGTTTGAGGGCGTTAATCTTTAAGATCGAGAGATAAAAGATTGCAAAACGAATTATCTACGAGAGTAGAAGTTCATACCTTTGATAGGTGAACCACAACCTTTATTTAATCTTCACCAAACGATCTAGGGTAGAAGTTGAGAGTTGTGAGATAGGTGGATCTATGCTTGTTCTTCGTTAAATTAATTGAGTTGTTTCCTTAGTTTATAGATTACAATTAGTTTAGTTAGTTTGGTTACTTAGCGATCTTTCCTGGCTTTGGATTGTTGATCCTCTGTCGATTTATTTGTTTGTTTTCGTTTTTAGTTTTGTTTTGTTTTGTGTTGTGGCGTTCTTAGGAAGAATTAATAAAACTAGATTAAACAACCTCGATTCCCCTGAGATCGACTCGGTATCAATCGCTATACTACGATCCCTGCACTTGGGGAATACCGGATTTATAAATTATATTACTTGTTTGTTTTGCATAGATAAAATCCGTGACACATTACTACTCTTTTGGACTTATTTCAGGCTTGATATAACAGCTAGTATGGCCATCATCAAAAAAATAAAATGTTCCTAACAATTTACCCTTTTTTGATGATTCCAAAACCATCATAAGACAGAATATTAAGTCAAACACTTAATGATAAAAATTAGAATAAAACTCAACAATATTATTCATCCATGAAGGGCATGAAAGGTTGTTCAAAATAAAACCTAAAGAGGGAAAAGCATTATAGTCTACTTGTTCCCTAAAATCCTGATGTTTTTCCATGTGTTTCCAGTGCCCTTACCTCAAGAACTCTCAGGCTTATCACTACCTTCCCCCTTTTTGGTAGCATCATGTCTTTCTTTGAGAATCTTGTTTTTAGCCTAAGACACTGTTATGATTGTGTCAAAGCTCTTTGGATGGCATGATCTAGATTACTATCAAGAGCACATGTATCTAATGTGAGTGGGTTTCTAGTGTGTCAATCTTCAGGTTAAGCTTTGTCATCAAGCGCACTTGCAGGTGCTCCAGATTTGTGTGAACATGATATGTGATCATTGTATTCAGTTGAATTATCATGTCTCTCGGCTTTTCCATCACAGCATCTTGAACCTCAATGTGACTAATCAGAGCCTCAAACTTTTGCTCCATGGAGGTATACCGACTTCTCAGTGCTGTTTGGAGATTTTCCCTACTACGATTTTGCTTCTCCATATCCACAATTAGAGGATCAATATCCAGATGAAATGATTTGTCTGGATTGTCAGTGGTAGGTTGCGCATGTGCTGGTGCAGTTGTACCAGCTGGTTATTCTTCAATCTCCATGTCAGATAGAGATTGTTGTTGGTTGCTAGATTTCAAGTAGGTAGGGACTTTGCTTCATCTGCATCTACTACAACTTCAACTTCCTCATCTTTCATTCCCCCTTGAACCATGTTGGGGGTCCTTGTTGAGTCTTCTCGTGATGCGCTCTTAGTTGGTCCTCTCAGCCTTACTCATTTGAATAACATCCTAGAGTGTTAGATTATCATTAGAATCTTCTTTTTCTTCTTGATCATCAATGTGATGATCATCTTCTGCCTTTTCCTCTTTATCTTCGTCTTCATCTGAGGTCAGATGGTAAGCTTCCTCATCCTCATCCTCATCCTCTTCTTCTTAATCAAAAATTGTTATTTGACCATAAACAATTCTTGGTCCTCCAGCATTTCTTCTTACATTCCTGGTACTGGATTTTGTCCTTCACCTAGATCCAGAGCTGCTTTCCTCAGCTTGTTTCCTTTTCTTGTCTTCCTTTACATAAGTGAACATCACTTTTGCCTTATGCAATTTGTGCAGTTGAATGGGTTTTACCTTCATCTGATCAAATAGAAATAGTAGAGGAATTCCAAAGAATTTCCTCTCCCAGAAAAGACTTTTCTTCTATTGTCCTTTCTTAATTTGCTGCCAGCTTGCCAGTATCAATTTCCCGTTGTATTTGCTCCTTTAATCTGTTGAAAAAGAAAAATGACCAATTCAACTCAAGGCCCTGATAGATAATGGCCATTAGTTTGGTCCTTACTTCCATCATGCCATGCATGGATTATTTCTTCCCTTCAATACTTTTGATGATCAAGTGACAAAATTCTTCAAGCGGCTGCTTATGTTCCAATATTGGACAGTTAAATTTCTTGGTTGCAAGACTGGGATTCTTGCCCGTCTCCTTCCAGAATGTATCAGTGTTGATTTCCACGTTCTTTATTTCTGATGGTCCAGTGTTAGAGAGTTTGAAACACCTATTGAGGAGACCTGGTGTGATTACCAGTTCCCATCCAAACACTTTGCTTGTGATCTTTGTCCGGTGATCCTTTCGCCCTAAGCCCTTGGGGCGACTTTTTGCTGTTTATTTTCAGTCAAAAACATCTTTTATTCCTTTTATTTTGTTGATCGATTTCGATGATGATTAGAAGCTAAGGCTTCCTTGAACAAGCATGTGAAGCCAATCTCATAGCGTTTTCAATTTCAATCTTTGGATGTTTGTGAGTATTTAAATTAAAGTTGTTTCTTTTCGATGTTTATTTGTTATGTTGCAATTTAAATCGAGAGATATGTTGCATGTTGATGTTTACTATATGATGGAAATCGATGTAAACCTAGATCACCATGATAAAGTTTGGATCTTTAACCTATATATAACGAGAGTTGTTAGGTTAGAAATCTAGGTTGCTAGATTGAATAAATCTTACACCTTTGGTTTGAGGGCGTTAATCTTTAAGATCGAGAGATAAAAGATTGCAAAACGAATTATCTACGAGAGTAGAAGTTCATACCTTTGATAGGTGAACCACAACCTTTATTTAATCTTCACCAAACGATCTAGGGTAGAAGTTGAGAGTTGTGAGATAGGTGGATCTATGCTTGTTCTTCGTTAAATTAATTGAGTTGTTTCCTTAGTTTATAGATTACAATTAGTTTAGTTAGTTTGGTTATAGCGATCTTTCTGGCTTTGGATTGTTGATCCTCTGTCGATTTATTTGTTTGTTTTCGTTTTTAGTTTTGTTTTGTTTTGTGTTGTGACGTTCTTAGGAAGAATTAATAAAACTAGATTAAACAACCTCGATTCCCTGAGATCGACTCCGGTATCAATCGCTATACTACGATCCCTGCACTTGGGGAATACCGGATTTATAAATTATATTACTTGTTTGTTTTGCATAGATAAAATCCGTGACAAGTTTTTGGCGCCGTTGCCGGGGAATCGGTACGGTTGTCTAGTTTTTATTAGTTTTTCTAAGTTGTTCTGTTTTCTTGTTTTAATTTATTTTTATTTCTCGGTTTTAGGTAGATTAGAGTTTAGGATTTAGGGTTTTTCATAGTTTTTCTTTTATAGTTATCATTAGTTTTCCCACCCGTTTTCCCCTGGTGTTCTTCCTCGGTTTCTGTTCCCGTTCGCAATGATCAGACAGCGTCCATTTTATCTCGGGCGCCCGTCGATTCTTCAGACCTTTAAGACGAAAGCGTCCGGATTTCCAGGCAGACGTCTAATTCGATTTTCCAGGAGGGCGTTCGCGTCGATAAAGTGAACGCCCGTCTGTATTCCTGTTTCATGTCTTTTCTTGTATCTATCTTTTTGTCTCCATCTTTTCTTGTTCCTACATTGATTTGGGGACATCTAGGGTTGATTTATCTGACTCCAAGTTTTCAACGATCAAATTTTTGGATAAAAGGGTTCGTTTTAGCACTTGATAGTATTTTGGCCATAACTTTCGGCTCGAGTGTCGGATTGGCGCGCAGGACCCCAATTCGGAAAGCTCGTTCCGACGCCGACGACGTGGATATTCTATGCCACTCCTTATTAATTATTTATGCAATCATGATCGCAAAATCGCTTTAACCTGTCTTTGATACCACATGCTGGATATACAGAAACCCGAATCCGGATCCGATCCATAATTGGATCATCAGATCTGATTCTCATCACCGATCGAGACACTCGATCATGCACAGCGGAAGCTAAGAATAAATTTGTTTACGATTTTACCATGATTCGATTCGCATAAGTAATTAATAACTACAAGAAGGTTAGTAGATTTACCCAAACCGGAGCTAGAGAGACGATAAATCGACAGAGAGGGAGAAGCCGTGATCTTTCAGATTGTATCTCCAAGCGACGACTGGTGGACGTCGATCCTCGCCATACAACCTCCTCGAATATGCCCAAGAAAATCCTAGATTTTCCTCCTCTTAATGACTAAGGAAAGAAACTAATTTTTCTTCCCTTTTATTTAGAATGTGGCGCCAATTGTGATATCAATTGTGTTGGGAGGAACTCTTTTTATATAGAAAAATAATTAGTCAAGAGAGAGTTATCCTCTTCACACTACAATTACCTATTCCCATAATAAAAAGATATTTTTGCCACAAAATAAGAGATAATTCCCACAAAAACCAATCTCTTAATTTTTTCCATTAATTATCCAACAAATAGATAATTAATTAATTACACATATGAGATAATCTAGGAAAATTTCTTCTCCCAATTTATCCATAATAGGCGCCACCATTTTTAGCCAATTTAATAGAAAATGTCTTTTCTATTTTACATATTATTTACCAAATAAATAATATTGCATATTCATTCAATAGACCAACTATTTAATTTATTCTCGAGGTTTCATAAAACGAGAAAACACTCTTGTGTTAGGAGCCAACCCGGGGACCATGGACCTATAACCAGTAGCTACAAAATTGAATAAAATATTCATCGAACAGAATATTTCTACTCAACTTATTATTTCCAGAATTACGCCACCATAAATCCGAAACTGAACTCTATCAATTATAGATATAACTTATTCTCAAAACGTCGAGTCGAGTCGATAAGTGTCCATTTATATAACCATTACATATAAACTAACCCTCCATAGACTATCCGTAATGAATTAGGATTATTTCCGTAAACCTTCTTCAATACATGAGAAGAAGAAGATTTGGAAGAGATCCCCGATAGGGATATAATGAAAGAATTGAGTAGTACTTGGCTTGGAAATTGGGTGATACACAAGCCGAATTATCCAACCTAGGAAAATGATTAAAGAAGAAAAGTGGTTTCACTCATTCTTGGGAATCACAAGCTTATTTCGCTTAATCAACAACATGAAGCTATGGCAGCTAATTGCAGATGCAACAACAAAATTAGGGCATTATGGCAAAGAAAAGGGAAATGATGATGACCATCAAGATGGTAGTGAAGATGGTCAGGACAGTGATGACAAGGATGATGATGATGAAGAAAAAAATATGACCATTCATGAGGCTGTACAACAGAGTGCAGTAAGTTAAAAAGGACAGCACAATAGACCAGCTGAAGGCACTGAGCCGGCTGATACTAGCCCAGTCCCACAAGCAGAGGGAAGCACACATTAAGGAGGGATGATAGACAGTCCACCACCTACTAAAGATAATACAGTGGGCTCAATGATTGATGCACTGGAGAAGGAGACACTCTACCTTAGAGATCACAAAATTACAATCCAGGACAATGGAACTTCTCTAGAAAAGTGATTTGAAGAAACTTCTACATATATGGAGATGCAGCTTGATATCATCAACAAACAGACAACCCTGATCAAGAAGAATGCCTGAAGTGGTAGATAAGATAACCCCATGGCAGACAAATTTCATGAACATGATGAATGGATGAATCTGATTGAAAGCAATCTGGATAAAGCGTCTGAGACTTTTGATTGCATACTCTCCGTGTCTACAACAAAAAATGACATACTGACAAAACAAAAAAGATGCTACCAAAAAGGGGGAAAGCAGTAAGCCTGAAGGAAGGTCTGGATGTTCAACTAGAGGCACAAGGAAAACAAAAAGTGGTTGAACACCTTGTAAATATTTATGAATATTGACCTATTATGTCTGAATTATGCCCTTTATGGATGAATTATATTTCTGAATTTTTTGATCTTTTATTCTATGAAAATGAGTATACTTATGTTCAGGCTTATGAGGGATTTGACATTATCAAAAAGGGAGGAAATAGTCATAAACATTTTATTGATTTGATGATGGCCATACTAACTGTTATAGCAAGCCTGAAATAGGTTGAAATATGATAGAAGTGATTGTATAGACTTTACTTAGAATACCGGCTCAGTAAAGATAGCCGCCCAGCAGAGTAAAGACAACCAAGGCACTAGCACAGCAAAGTGAAGACCTATGGACTGAGTTACAACCTGGGAAGTCTGTGATGACCTAGGGTAAGTCTAAGATAAGAGTACAAGTGGTGAAACTTAATTTTCTACAATTGGTGTACACTGATCTCAAACAAATTAAGGATCAGTCAAATAAATGGTTATAGGCTGATAACCAACAGCAAAGAAGTAACAACAGAATAAAAGAACAGGCAGCCGAGTAAAGCAGTCACTTGACCGGTGAAGTAACTAAGCAACGAGTCAAGTGAAGGAAAGGCTGAACCAGCTCAGAAATGGAAAGGCGTAGAGTCAAGTAAGTTGTCTACACTGAATAAAAAACATGGAAAATATGGAAGATCAAGCAATCAATACAGAATCAAATAATGTCAGATTTTATGATGAAAGTTTGATGGAAATCCGGATCACTGAAATCAAGGAGGATTAAATTAAGACAGAATCAAGGATTATTTCGAGCATTAAATAGCCAACGGACGAAATTTCAAAATCAAGGGATTTATGTCTATAAGTAGACGGCATTGATAGAGATGAAAATATATAGAAAAAAATATGGACAATACTTCTATATGCCAAAACTCTGTCATAATCACAAGCCTTCTTTCTGAACTTCAAAGCAATATCTAGAAAATCCAAACCACATCTTTTTGTTTAGCAATTGAATCAGAGATTCCGAGAATGAATTGCACCACAATGTGATTACTATTGAAGGATTTTTTCCTAAGGAGTAGTGTGTGAAGACTGAGTCACTGAAACTTTTGTAGACAGGGATTGATAGTCTGTAGATTGTGAAGCTTGTGTAGCCAATGACAATCATAAATATTGTATTGGTGAAAGACAATAGTGAAATCCTCCAATCATCATAGGAGAAGAGCGGATTAAGGGATTTGCACAACCCTGAACCACTATGAACATTGTGTTATTTACTTACAACATTTTATTTTCTGCATTTACATTCAGATTTCCAGTATATCTGTCTGTGCTTGCTTAATTGATTTCAAAATACATTTAGAAGGGTTTTTAATTCCGTTGAACAAAGGCTTTCAATCAAGGAAAAGTTTTTTTAACTCCCAATATAGTTAATCACCCCCCTCTGACTATATTCTTACCCTTCTTTGGGACCAACAGATGTCATTGGGCCAAAGTCAGTAAAGTCTGTGAAGAGTCTGCTGGAAATGAAAGAAGGCAATCAGGCCCGTAATTGCAGAAACCCTAGCAGCAAGTTCGGCACCTTGGAAGACATGAAACTGGAGCTGCCATAATTTACATCCAGTCATCTAGGTTTAGGTTAACTAGGTCTGTTATAGCTCTATAAAACAGTTTTGGCAGTCTATTGTAACATATACTCGAGTACACACAATTCCAATTATTTTGCTTAATGAAATAAAGAAGTTATTGCTTTTATTTTGAGTTCATTGCTTGGTATCTTCTCCAATCCAACAACTAGCTTGAGTTGATCAAACTAGATCCACCATTGATAAAGGTATGAATCTTTGAACGTTCTTTTATGTTTTTATCAGGTGAAGACGTCTAAAATCCTCACGGGTGTCCTTGCGGTGTTCTGACGGTGGATATCTGGCTGTATTTAAGGTGTGGTGATGCTCCGGCGGGTGGTGGAGTGGAGAGTTAGAATGGAGAGAGCTTTTGCTTGGGAATATAGTGTGTATTTCATATATCTCATCATGTCTTTAGTTTACAATGACCACCCCTTTTATAGAGGTGGTTAACTTAGGGGGTAAGTAATCTATTAGATATTTTACTAGTAGATAGGTCTTACTTAGATATTAAGCAAGATGAAATATCTAAGTTACAAGTGGGGAAAAGATCTGGATCAATCGGCGACCACTTCTCTGGGGTCGCAAGGAGCAAGCCCTCTTTGGCCTCGCCCTGGCGACCCTTCTGGACTCGCCTGGATGAGATTTCACAGGGTCCGTTGCCTTTGCCTGAGGCCGCAGATGCCTTGATCGCGGCGAGGTGAGACACTGGCCGCCCATTTTGCGATCTCTCTTGTCATGCCGGAGGGTGGCTGCGGTGGGTTGTCTCCTACTGTTGAGGTGGTGGAATTATTTATACCCATCAATGGCCCCCTACTCCGTGCTTTAATGACATTCCCTGAGGATATGAAGGATGGAGTAATTATCAACACTTATTATCCCATCGTCTGATGCGACTTGTTCGCTAAGAGCCGTGCTTTCAAAACATGCGACCTCAAAGCAACTCTGGGTCTATTTTGCGACCTTGTCGTCTGATGCGACTTGTTCGCTAAGAGCCGTGTTTTCAAAACATGCGACCTCAAAGCAACTCTGGGTCTATTTTGCGACCTTGTCAAATCGATGCGACTTGTTCGCTAAGAGCCGTGTTTTCAAAACATGCGACCTCAAAGCGACTCTGGGTCTATTTTGCGACCTCGTGCCTCGATGCGACTTGTTCGCTAAGAGCCGTGTTTTCAAAACATGCGACCTCAAAGCAACTCTGGGTCTATTTTGCGACCTCGTAAATGCGATGCGACTTGTTCGCTAAGGGCGTGCTTTCAAAACATGCGACCTCAAAGCAACTCGGGTCTATTTTGCGACCTTGTCGTGCGATGCGACTTGTTCGCTAAGAGCCGTGTTTTCAAAACATGCGACCTCAAAGCAACTCTGGGTCTATTTTGCGACCTTGTCGCCGATGCGACTTGTTCGCTAAGAGCCGTGTTTTCAAAACATGCGACCTCAAAGCAACTCGGGTCTATTTTTTTTTGCGGGCGAGGCCATCAATCGCGGTCGACGTCGACCCTCCAGGTCTTTTGTCTGCGGAGTGATGCGGCCGCTTCGGCAAAGAATGCAGGTAGTTATACGTGGGTATTGATGGGACGCCAGTATTTCAAAATCGACAACCGCCGCCTCTAATCGAACCGTTGGATGAAGCGTTCCCAACCGTTCGATCGTGGGCCCCTTGCCTATATAAAGCCTTCGCTTCTCACCCCTTCACACTTTTAGTGTTTCTTATTTTCTCCGTTGTTTGTTGCTTTTAGAATTCTCGAGTTTTGGGCGAGCTTTGAAGGTTCAACGGCGTTCTGCGGTGGTTCTAGGATTTCACGGCGGCTCTTTTGAAGATTCCGCCACCTCTTTGAGTATTTCCCGAGTTTTCAAGCGGTTTTCCATTTTTCTCAAACAAATCGGGTAAGAAATCCTTCTTGTTAACTTGTTTACTCATCCATCCTGCCTTGTTCTTCCATATATATCAATTTTGCCATTCTTTTGCTACGGAGATGCAAGATCGCCTTGTTTTTGATTAAAAACGGGATTTTTTTCTGAGGAGAGATTTATGACTTTTTTCGGGAAAATTGGGGTTTCACCCGCGCCCCTGCTATCCTCTGTGATTTTATTTGCGATCTCTTGTAAAACGGAGGAGGCGGTATTGAAGTGGGTGCGATCACCTTCCTGGGTTAATTTATCATTATACCAGTCCAAAGCTCCACCTTTTTCCTCCCTTGTTTTGCAGGATGTCGGAAATGACAATTCTGGCGACGACTCTACGGAAAGGGAGGTTTACGATCTTACTGAAGATGACCCCGTACTATCCGCTGCCTCGGTTGGCGATCTGTTGGACGAGGTTGAGGTGGAAAGTAGTCGCGCAGATATTGGCGAGATTACCGCTGATGAGGTCGCACATATGGATGTCGACCCTTTTGAGTTGGAGGCCTTCATCTCTACCCGAAATCCGCCGCGCAGGGTGAGTCTTAAGGAGAAGGAGCGGGCCCAAAAATCTCCAACAGTTCGTGAGGCTGAAGAAATTGCTTTCCCGATCGAAGAACAAACTGCGGCTCCGAGCACTAGCGGCGCTCCTGATCATGACGAGGCTTATGTTCAGGACGCCGCGGTTCACGAGCTAATGGGGTCCAGCGAGGACGAAAATGCGGAATTGCCCCGGAAGGATGTCTGGATGCCTGCGAAAAAGCAGAAGAAAAAGAAAACTGCGAGCCCAACCATGACCGTTGGTGAAGCCGCCGCGGCTGATTCCCAGCCGAAGAGTTCTCGTCCTAATAATCCCGAAGCTATGCGAGAGTTTGCGCTCGGGGCGGCGTTTGAGAAGGACGTTGACAAGAAATGGACCCGACTGTGCAAGAATAGCGATCTCAACAAGACCATTAATCGCATATTCGGAATCGACACCAGCGTGTATCGGTTTTCTTTTTTCGATTATGGGAAGGAGTCCGATAAATTTAAACCCGGGGACCATAAGGATTATGTATGCGCGCGTCGATCCGAGGACACCCTTATCCTCCATTTCCATCATTTATGTGCGGGTCTGAGGCCTCCTTTCGATCCTTTCTTTGTGAAGATCTGCAGGGAGATGGAGGCGCTTCCCTCCGATTTTGCCGTCGGGGCTATCATCCAGTTGATGGCCTTCATCGTTATGTGTCGGATCCTGAAGATCGAGCCGACGTTGACTTTATTGGGGCAGTTTTATTCCTTTTGTGGGACGTCTATTCCTGGGCAAATCTCTCTGAGGTCGCAGACTCCTCGCCTACTATTCTCGCTTCCCAATAAGTTTCACAAATGGGGCGTGGTGCGAAAGTTGAGTCGAAGGTAGGTGGCCTTTTCCTAAAGCGAGGAGTTCGTGGAGGCAAATCCACGCTTGTACTCTTTGACCCCTCGTGAGTGAGCGGCGCGCACGTAAAGGGGGCGATGACGTTGATTGACCGGACGGGCGGCGCCATCTCGGAGAAACGCTTCTGGTCGATCTTCTTGATCTAGCCGAGCCCTTTGCATGCATGGCGGGCCTGGTGGGCGGAGAGGAATGCCGTGCCCATGGTACAAATGGGTCCAGAGCCGTGATCCGGACTGGATTGGGGTTGTCATATCAACAAATGTTTCCCCTCTGAGTGTTTGGAATGTGGGGGCGATCCTATACTTAGGCCGCATAGTAACTTTCTTTGTCCACTTGTATTTATCTGTAAATGCTCATTTTGTTTTCCGGGGTTCTAAACCGCTCTCTTTTTGTAGGTATGGATCCAAATGCTCGCAGGGCTCACCGAAACAAGCTTAATGCGGAGGCGCATAAAGCGCCAAGACTCGGCAGGAGGCTTTGAAGAAAGCTCTAGGGAAGGTGCCTCGAACTGTAGATGCCTCGATTGTCGAAGAGACACCTAACCCGGAAGCTGCGACCTCTTCTGCCCTTGTTGCAACTTCCTCTGCCGTTGTTGCGGGCCCAGGTCAGGCTGGTGCCTCAAAAAAGACTCATCCCCCTACCAAAGAGTCACATGGCCAGAAGCGACCTCAAACAGAGAAGGCGAAGGATGATCGCCCACCCAAACGGTCCGCTCCCAGCCCGGCGCATCTTGAAGAGGTTGAAACTCCCGCGGAGAAGAGCGACTGGCCGAGACGCCGCCGCAAAGGACTTTGCCCCGAGGTTACTCTGGGAAAGAGGCCCTGTGGTTGGATCCGAGCTTTACCCAGGAACTTGACCTATCCAAAGCTCGCCGGGTTGGCGAAGCAATTGCTGACGTGATTCCTCTCGGGCCGATCCCTCTCGGTTATCCTGATCATGTTCAAGTGGAGATTGGCCGGGCATATTGGCCCGCTTTATGCTCAAGACGACTCTCCGCCTCAAGATGAGATTCTTTGAGATCGAGAGATTTGAGCGGACGATTTGGGATTGCAGCTTCTCTGGTAAGAAGACTTTTTTTCTTTTTTTCTTTTTTTTTTTTTTTTTTTTTTTTTTTTTTGCTAATCATCCCTTGTTTTCCCTACTCGGTGCTCGTTTAAACAGTGGTACTTGAGGCCGCTGAACGCGCGATCAGAGGTGAAGAAGGTGACGGCGCAGTTGGGAGCAACTCGATAAAGCGAGGATTACCGAAAAGAAAGCTAAACAACATCTTGGTGGCGAGGTGGAGAAGATGAAGGCGATCATGGAGGAGCACTCTAGATTGGATTCGAGATCAATGAGAAAGTTGCATCTTTGACAAAGGATTATGCGGGGCGCAGGAGGAGATCGCGCGTTGAGGGTTAAGCTTCGAGGCGGAGACGTTTGCCAAAGAGGCACGCCGAAAGCTATGGAGGAAGGCTGCGAAGAAAGCGGCCGAGGCCGTCGAGAGGCCAAGTGCAGGGCCGTCGCCGCCTATAAGAATTCGGATGACTTCTTCGACTGATGGAGAATAGCTTTGACCAGGGCTTTAGCCACCTAGCTCGTCAGATCTGGGCCGATCGAGGCAGGGGCACATCACTCTGGAGGATATCTTTGCGGTGGGTGAACACGCATCAAGGTCATCCCAATTCATCGCCTTTCATCCGAAATCCCCTATGCAAGCGAGCTCATTACCTCGATTGATGAGGCGACTTAAACGTAGCGAGCCTGTTTGGGATCCCGCCCTGTCAAATCCTGTGAATTTTGAGATGTTGAAGAAGCCGCCGCCTCTCCGAGCAAGGCGACGAGTTTATCGACACCCGCTTACTCCGCATGCTCTCTAGATTTCTCGGACTTTTCTGCGAGCTCTTTGAAAATTTGATTTGTAACTTTGACTATTTACTTTGTGATTTGGTGAACCTTGATTTGTAATAGCTTGACAATTTATTTTACGCATTTTTCAATTTATACAACTTGACTTTTCTTGTCGCCGATTCGATCTGGCGGCCTTTCGCGAGGCCGTGATGTGCTATTTTGTTCTCTGTGCTTTCTTGATTAAATGCGAAGTCGCTTAATAGTTTGGCGACGTCGATCTGTCATGAGACGTCGTCGTCTTGTTCTAACCATAGTCGCTACGCGACGCTAATTTTTCAAGGTTTCAGCGGCCTTATTGAGCAGTGCTTTTGTCAGAAGATAGAGCTCAGCACATGCCAGCCTTTGACTTGTGTCATTAACGCAGAGTTATGACCCACAATGACTAGGTGTCGCTTGTAATCAGTAGCCATAAATTTCGGTCTCTTTATGGTCTCAGCGCTCTGTTGCCTTGGTCTTGGTCGCTTTGCATATCCGGCCCTAGGATCCAATTAATCCCAACCGTTGATCATACCCTTCTCTAGTATAAAAAGGGGTTATTCGGAACTCACTTTACCTCTTGCCTCATCTCGAATTTTGCTTTCTTTCCTCAATCGTTCATTATCCCTCTTCACTTTGTCAATCCTCCAAACTCTATGTCTCATCCAGGAAAGCGGCCAGTTCGGATATTCAAAGCTCGTCCCATCCGGGATGTTTCCCTTTTTCACCCACGCTTCCCCCCACAGCCAAGGATTATTTCTGGGATTTTTTTGAGTGGCGTGATATTATGGGGGAGAGGGGCTTACATGAACAACGAATAGAAGACGGCTCCATGTTGCGCGTTCGGCTTTCTGGCTGGTGGGAATTTATTGCCGAGCCTCTGGGAGCGGTTAATGTTACCATGATACGGGAATTTTACTCCGTGTTGTCTGATGTAGCCTCCGGCGCGGGCGTTGAGAGCAGCATTTCTCTCCGGGGTGTTCCCGTTATCTTTACTCCGGAGAGAATTAACCAAGTTTTTAACATGCCCGCGATAAATCCCTCCTCCCATTATGAGATCGCCTGGGACCTTGCGGATGAGGAAAATAGGCAGATTCGTCTGGGTATTGCAATGTGCGATTTGTTCCCGAGAATCGCGGGTTTGGTCTTGGGAGGATCTGCGTCCGACCTCTCTCGCAGCGACCGTGAGTGGAAGAAGTTTATAAATTCCCGCGCTCTTATCACTGCCGATGCTGATGTTGTTAGTGAGAGCGAAGCGCTCCTTCTGCACGCCATTCGCGACCATAGAGTGGATATAGACTGGGGAGTGTTGATCCATCGCGAAGCACAAGGATATGCGTGCTCGGCGGTTCAAGGTCGCCGTGGTACTGGTCGCCGCATGCCTTTCGCATCGCTGATATCCAAATTATGTAGCGGCGCCAGGGTCCCCTTCCATACACTCGACCGATATGTTTGAAAAAACTTATCCGGTGGAGCTTTTTGCAGGCATGATGCCGTTTTTGGACCTCCACACATGTGATCGGAGGAAGATAATCCTCCTGCAGTTGATGGAAGTTTGTCCAGGCTTGATCGATATGTTTGAAAAAACTTTTCATCGTCATTTTTTTTTTTTTTTTTTTTTTTTTTTGACGATGACGACGAAAAGACAAGGATGTAAATACAATTTGGAAGAACAGCTTTATTTGAATTGTCTCTTTACATATAGTATTTTTTCAGATTGTCTGCATGCCATGGCCTATTATACTCGCGGCCCTCCTTGTCACTTAGCATGTATGTCCCCTTTTTGATAACTCGCGAAATCCGTAGGGGGCCCTCCCAGTTTTCGGATAGCTTTCCTTTTTTCGCTTCGTGGCCCGTGGCTTGTCTTTTTTGTAGAACGTAATCCCCGACGGCGAAGTGATGATTGCGAATACGTTTGTCGTGATGACGCTTTGCCGCCTGTTTATAGTTGACCAGACGACTGTATGCCTGCATGCGCCGCTCTTCTACTAGATCGAGCTCGAGTTTACGCGCCGCTGTGTTATTGACCTCGCTGTAGAAAACGACCCTTGGGCTTGGTAAGGCCATTTCCACAGGTGCCATAGCCTCAGACCCATATGTTAGAGCAAAAGGAGTTTCCCTCATTGTGATTTTTCGCGACGTCCTGAGTGCCCATAGAGCCGCTGGAAGGTGATCCGGCCAGTGGCCTGCCTTCTCACCCAGGCTCTTCTTTAACACACTCAGGACCTGTTTGTTGGCATTTTCGGCTTGCCCATTTCCTTGCGGGTAGCACACGGATGATTGCCAATGTTTAACATTGTTCTCTTCACGTAATCGCCGAATTCGTCTCTGAATTGAGGTCCGTGATCGGAAACCATCACTCTTGGAACACCAAATCTTGTCCATATTTGATCGAGCAAAAAGTATGTTATGTCCCTGGTATTGGTTTTTACCAAGGCCTTAGCCTCGACCCATTTAGTAAAATAATCAACCGCGACGACAACGTACTCGCATCCTGAGCGACCCTTCTTCAAAGGTCCGATGAGGTCGATTGCCCACATGTCGAAAGGCCAGGCAGCTACCACTATGCTTTGTTCGACTGAGGGTAGCCTGGGGATATTTGCGAACCTCTGGCAAGCATCGCACGCGCGGGTATGAGCTTTGGCGTCTTCATCTAATTTTGGCCAATAATATCCGGCTAGAAGTACCTTCTGTGCTAGTGTTCGATTGGAGAAATGGCCGCCGCACATTCCCTCATGTAACTCTGTTAGGATTCCCGTCACCTCCTCAGGTCGTACGCATCGTAGAAGGGGTTTCGAGAATGAATGACGGTAAAGCACGTCGTCCATAATTGTATATCTTGCGGCCCTTCTTACTAAGGCCCTATCCGCAAGGGTCGCTCGGAAGCTCTCCTAACTCAATATAGGACTTTATGATGTCGATCCAACAAGTGTTACTGGGTTGGAAATCCATGATCTCGCCCTAGGAGATGGCGGGCTCTGATAGATGTTCGACCATGATCTTTGGGATCGCACTGGCGCCTTCGTTGGTTAATTTGGACAAGTAGTCGGCCCTATGATTGTCCTCTCGAGGATGTTTTTGAATTGACAATATGTGAAGTCGCCTTCGAGTCTTTTGACGAGGTTAATATACCTTTGTAAAATTTCGCAATGAATGCCATATGACCCTTTGATTTGATTTACTACCAACTGTGAGTCACAAAATACTTGTATATTTTCGACTTTCATGGCTTTGGCGAGTTTTAACCCAGCAATGACGGCCTCAGATTCGCGCCTGGTTGTTAGAGGCGGTGAAATCAAATCTCGAGCCTCGCTCAATTTCTTCGATGTTCCTGGTTCTAACAGATTATTCCAGCGCCGCCGCACTTTGTGATTAGCGGAGCCATCAACGTAGAGTCGCCAACAGTGACTTGGCACGATAGGCTCGTCCTCCTGTGGTGACCCTATCTTGGTCGTGTTCGAGCAGAGAGCCGCTCTTTCACCTCTTCGTTGAAGCTTGTTTTCGCTATGAAATGGGAGAGCTTGGGCCTTTACAGCCTTCCGGGGCTCATATCGGATATCGAACTCAGTAAGCTCGATGGCCCATCGGAGTAATCGACCGGACAGGTCTGGCTTGTGAAGAACCTGTCTTAGCGATGCATTCGATAACACTACGATGGTGTGCGATGAAAAGTAAGCCCTTAATTTGCGGGCAGCTATAACAACACAATAAGCCAACTTTTCTATATTAAAATAACGACTTTCAACGGGGCTTAGAGCTTTGGAAACATAAAAAACAGGCTTCTGCGAGCCTTCCTCCTCTTTTACGAGTGCTGCGGCTACGGCCCTATCTGAGGCTGCCAAATATAAAAACAGAGTATCCCCGAGCCTCGGGCTAGTTAGCAACGGCGGTCTTGATAAGTATTCTTTGAGGTCTTTAAATGCTTGGGAGCATTCCGCTGTCCAAGAGAAGGTGCCAGCCCCTTTCAGAATTTTGAAGAAAGGCAGACTTCTTTCTGCAGATTTCGAGACAAACCTACCCAAAGCTGTGATCCTGCCGTTGAGCCGCTGTACTTCTTTAATACTGGTAGGCTCGCTCATGTTGACCAGGGCCTCGATTTTTTCGGGATTTGCCTCGATCCCCCTTTGACTTACCATAAAGCCCAGAAATTTCCCTGCCTGGACCCCAAAAGTGCATTTCGTAGGGTTCAGTTTCATCGAGTGATTCTTCACGTTTGCAAAGGTTTCGCGAAGGTCCTCCAAGTGATCTTGGCGACTTGATTTCACGACCATGTCATCAATGTAGGCCTCCATGTTCTTGCCTATCGTGTCGTTGAAAACTCTGTTTACCATCTCTCGATAGGTTGAGCTGCGTTTTTAGGCCAAACGGCATCATCTCATAGTAATATAGTCCGCGGCGCCCTACGAAGGCCGTCGGCTCCTTATCTTCATCGGCCATTCGACTGGTGGTAGCCGGAATAGGCGTCGTAAAGCTTAAGGTCTCAAAACCCGCGATCCCATCCACCATTTTATCGATTCGAGGGAGTGCGTAGGGGTCCTTTGGGCAAGCTTTGTTTAGATCAGTGAAGTCGACGCACATCCGCCACTTGCCGTTGTGTTTTTTCACCATTACTACATTTGCCAGCCAGGTGGGGTATTGAAGTTCTTTGATTATGCCTGCTGCTAAAAGTTTCTCAACCTCAATTTTTATTGCGACCTCCTTTTCTGTAGAGAATTGGCGCGCCCTTTGTTGTATTGGCCTGAAGTTGGGATCGACACTTAGGTTATGTAAGGCGACCTCCGATTCTACACCTCTCATATCAGTTACCTCCCAGGCGAATGCGTCCAAGTTTGCTTTCAGAAGCTTGATCAGCTCTTCCCTTTCTTCCTCGGTAGTCCTCGATCCTATTTTTATCCTTTGATCGGGATATTTGAGGTTTATTATAACTTCGATCAACTCGTCTTCGGCAGTGAAGTCGGGTTCGTCCCGAACTTGCAATGTTTCTACCTCTACGGCCTTCTCGGAGACTTCTTTCATCATAGCAATCTGATCCGTAGCTGTGTTAAGACCATCCAGTCGTGGTCGCTTAGAGTCGACCCTGTTTTTGGTCATATAGTCGAGGAAAGCTCCAGGTCGGCTGATGGCGACCCCAACTTCTTCCCCTACGTGAAATTTGACACGTTGGTGGGGAACGGACGCCACCATTTGGAACTTTTTCATAGCTGGGATTCCCAAAATCATGTTGTAGTAAGAGGGCAGGTCGATTACCAAGAAAGTTATTATCTCCGTTCTACAGGGCTCATAGTCGCCCAAAATGATATTGAGGTCGATCGTGCCTTTGACCCGTACTGTGTCGTTGGTAAAACCTTCGAGGACCCCAAGGTAGGGTTTTAACTTGGCCTCCCCGAATCCGATCTGTTTTAAACAGTCGAAATAGATGACATCGCGGCCGGCCCCTGTATCGACCATTACTCGGTTGACGCCGTGTTTGTCGTTCACCCCCACTTTTAGAATGAGGGGTATCTCCATAGGGCCACTGACTGTTGTTAGCTCGCTTTTTGTGAATATGATTCCCTTCTCATTCTCTCCCAATACAATCTGCTTTTCGAAGCCGCGGGTATTGATTTGATTTATCTGAGATTTCAGTTGATGGTTGCTGGGAATATTCCCGTGGATGACCTGAACCTCTCTCTGATAGACGCGAGGTTGGCGTCCTTGACCGGAAGTGTTGTTCCCCTCGCGTTTATATTTACTGGCTGGTCCCTCACGGATCAGCCTTTCTATCTCGCGCCTCAGGGTGAAGCATTCATCGGTGATGTGGCCATGGTCCTTGTGATAGTCGCAGTATTTGGATTTATCGCGGCTATCAGGATCGCCCCTCATAGGCTTTGGTTTGTCGAAATGTTCACGAATTTCAAACAGTATTTGGGATGCTTTGGTGTTGAGCGGGGTAAAATTATCCTCGCTAAACTTGTACGGCTTCTTTACCTCACGATCGCGATTAGCATCTCGTCCCTTTTCTTTTTTACGGTCATCCACGCGATCCTCCTTCGGCGAACGTGGCTCTGTCTTAGGCTTTGCTTTCCCGGCAGACGGCGCCTCGCTGACCCCCATCATTCTGGCTCTTTCTAACATCTCCCTGAGACCCGCTTTGGGGGGCCGCAGATTGAATTCAGTTTTCATCGGGCCTTTGGCGATTCCGGTGAGGAAACATGTTATGACCGCATCGTCCGGAATGTTCCTTGTTTGATCATATATTACGGCGAACCGTTCGTAATATTCTTTTCCAGATTCATGTCCTCCCATACGAACCTCATATAGGTCCTCAATGGTTTTCTTCGGCCTGCTTGCCGACTCAAACTCTCTGACAAACTTTTCCGACAAGTCCTCCCAACTTTCAACAGAGCCGCGAGGGAGCCAGCGTATCGGGGCCGCGCAGCCCTATCCCGCATCTTCGCCAACCAATGCGATGCACCAGGCGGATTTATTTTGTGTAGCAAGGGTGATGCGCGACCAGGAGCGGTGAGCCGATCGTTTGGGCATGAATTTCCATTGTAATAGTTGTAACTGGGATAACTAACCTTCTCTCTGCTGGGAGGCAATGTTTCGGTAATCCCTTTAGCGAGTACGTCGATCCCCGAAATAGGGGCGATTTTCTCGACGGGCCTCGACTTTTTTAATTCTGCAAGCTCTTTTCTCATTACCTCCATCTGTTCTGCCAAGATAGGGTCGATTCTGGGTCGTGACTGTGCTTGCGTATCGGCTCGCTCCGTTCTACGCTCTGATTCCCTACGATTTTGTGATCCCTCTTGGCGGGCCCTTTTCTCCCTGATAATTGTGCGAGCATCTTGTGCGGGTCTATCCTGATGGATAGGCATCTCCTCTCTAGGAAGGCTGAGACGACTTGGGGCTAAAGCCTTGTCCTTCTCACCCAACCTATTAAACGCGGACCCTTTGTCGATCTTCTTTCCTTTTTGATGGTCGCGATCTTGGGGGGCCGAGGTTCGTGGAATTTCTTTCCTCGGTCCATAGCGACCTGAAGAGTGCACGCTCTCTTCTACGTCGATTTGCTGAATTTGGCTCTGGCGGCCCTGGTCTGCGACCGCAAGAGGGATTTCGTTTCTGGGAGGATTCTGGGGTCGAATCGTCATAGGGGCCTGGCCCTTAGCCACCAGGCGGGAATTGGTGAGATACATAGTTTCAGCGTACCTGGCGTATTCCCTCATTTCGGCGACCTCTGGGTCCTCCTGAAAGCCCGGTTGTATTTAGGATCGATCTTTGGCTTTCTTTGTGACTCTCTCTGCGAGTTCCATCCAGGGCAACAATAGCCTCTTTCGACTTGGTTTTTTGATTAATGACATTTCGAGCATCGCTAGGTGCTAAGACCCCTCTCTGGGATCCTTCTCCTTCTGCAGGGAGATTGTCTAGTGTTTCTCCTGCGCCTTCCCCACGAGCTTGATGTAGCATAGTACCTTTTGCGGGGGTTTGGGGTGTTAGATGCCCTTTACTTCCAGCCATCTCTACGTGGTGGCTTTTTGAGCGCTTTCTTTGGTAAAGGGAAGAAATAAAGGCAGTTTGAGGACTTTTCTTTGTAAGATGATCACCTCCTGAATGAGAGCTCTAGGTGATTTTTTACACAATCGCTTTCCCGGTAACGGAGCCAACTGAAGACGTCTAAAATCCTCACGGGTGTCCTTGCGGTGTTCTGACGGTGGATATCTGGCTGTATTTAAGGTGTGGTGATGCTCCGGCGGGTGGTGGAGTGGAGAGTTAGAATGGAGAGAGCTTTTGCTTGGGAATATAGTGTGTATTTCATATATCTCATCATGTCTTTAGTTTACAATGACCACCCCTTTTATAGAGGTGGTTAACTTAGGGGGTAAGTAATCTATTAGATATTTTACTAGTAGATAGGTCTTACTTAGATATTAAGCAAGATGAAATATCTAAGTTACAAGTGGGGAAAAGATGCGGATCAATCGGCGACCACTCTCTGGGTCGCAAGGAGCAAGCCCTCTTTGGCCTCGACCTGGCGACCCTTCGGACTCGCCTGGATGAGATTTCACAGGGTCCGTTGCCTTTGCCTGAGGCCGCAGATGCCTTGATCGCGGCGAGGTGAGACACTGGCCGCCCATTTTGCGATCTCTCTTGTCATGCCGGAAGGTGGCTGCGGTGGGTTGTCTCCTACTGTTGAGGTGGTGGAATTATTTATACCCATCATCAGGGTAGACAAGTTAGATTAGCGTGAAGTAATTAATCTGCATGTCTAAATGAACCGTAATTATCTAGAATTAATCAATACAGAATGATGTAATTCCAGAAGTAGGAACCACCGCTCATGTAGTTGCGGCGGTCTTTACCGCAATTGCAAGGCAATTTTATGTCACTCTAAGTCTTGAGATTCAGCGTCAGCTATGTTGATCGACAGGCTGAATTAGCAGTAGGTTATATCTTGCCAATCTACTTATTGTTCATCATAAATTAACATGAAGGATGATAAAGTGAAGTGTAAGTTTGGACATAGTCTGGATCAATCCATAGGAACGTGCTAGTCAATCCACGATAGCTACTTAAGGAGGTTCTCGGTCTTGAGCCGGCACTTTTTGGAACTTACTGTGTGTGGGCTATTACAACAAAAGAAGGAGGTTAACTCCACATCGATGTCTACTATCCTTTCAATGGAAGTAGATAAGGTTAGGAGATTGCACCTATAGCTAAAATTGAATTAGAAACACGTATTCTGGTTGAATCAGGGAATTACGGGTAAAAGTAGACATAATGATTAGTTACACCAAGTTTGGAGATCCGATAGGAGGGATAAACCAATTACTTTTATGTTCTTATGTTGGTCTAGGGACCGTTATTTGTCTTCTTAGCTAGATTTATGAATTTATTATATGTGTTGCATCATCTCTGTGGATCGACCTTGACTCACCCTTACTATACTATGATTGACCTAGTACTCTTACTAGTATTTCATGAGTAGAGTGGCTTACACAGCGGAACTTGGGATAATCAATTCCTTTGCTTCTCAGAATGTTCAATTCAACATTCAATATTTGAATTTCCACAACGAGAGACTCTTTTTCAGCTTTTAGGGCTACATATCCTGATTGGATCATGATCATCTGTTTCATCAGGATTTCTAAAGTTTCTTCCATCTCAGAAATCTTAGGATCTGAACCAGCTATAGAAGAACAAGCACTATATGCAAAGGTATATTTAGAGTTAGATTGAAATACCTCAGTTGAATCTTCCATGTGAGCACTCAGTACTATGTCATCTGATTCAGCAGCTGACAAAGCTTTCTCAGTTTCAACTTCATTGGCGTTTCATCTCCGCCTACCATAGCTTTTTATTTCAGCCTCTTCCGCTGATATCTTTTGTATTGTAAGTTTGGACAATCAGCTTTGAAGTTTCCAGGATTCTTACAGTTGAAGCACAGATACTCATCAACATTTTTCTTTTCTGGTACTTTCTTGATATACCTCTTGGTGTAAGATTGACCGGATTTCATCTTCCTTATTCTCTTCATCATTAAGCCATTTGCTGCTCCATTCATCCAATTCATCAGTTGTTGGATGGTTCTTCTTGTTGAGGTGCAACAGCAAGAACTGTAGTCTTAGTGTTAAGGGTGAATTTGTACGATTTATAACACTATGCTTTATGATAATTTCCCCCATATTTGTATTAATTTGCATAAGAAACGTGTGTTTAATGGAAATATTGAGTAAATGATATTTTAGATGAGTTAATCGCAAAATAGGTTGATTTATGTGTTTTAATTGTGGTTTTATGATTATTTGGGCATTATTACATTTTGTGATGTTTTTATGTGTTACAGGTGCATGCTTGATGCTCAAATGATGATCAAAAAGAGATAAGAGTCGAAATATATGATGATAAAAGAGATAATGAAGGAATTGACAAGAAGAAAAAGAGATAGAGATCAAGAAATCGAAATTATCATATTGGATGGCGTCGTGTCCCGCCCGGTGGACGGGCGTCGATGAGACCGAACGAGCAGCGCCCGATTGAGGAAAGTTGATTCAGGATGTTTGACGCTGAAGTGGACGCCGCTGAACGAAGCAGCGTCTGGTCATGACTCGGCCCGATTTGAAGTTCTATTGAAGAGTGGACGGGCGTTCAAGGAACCAGACGGGCGTCCGGTAGCCGACTTGCTGAAACCGACTTTAAAATCTATAAATAGGCGGCTGTTTCTCAATACAAATCATACCATACACTCATTCTTCAAAACCCTAAACCTAGGGGCGGCTCTAGACTGCGTTTTTCTTCCTTTATTCCAGTTTTTATGCACTTTAGATCTAGATTAAACTAGTTACTTTTTATGCACTGTTTTTGCAAATTCGAGTTGCTGAGGATGTTTAGAGGCTAAAAGCTTCATCAAACGAGTATTGTGAAGCCATCCAACGATTGTTGATTTCGTTTTCTTCGGTTGTACTGTGAGTTTTTATTTAAAGGTTGTTTCTTATTCATGTTTATTACGTTTAATTGCTTTTACATCGGAAGATATGCATGTGTGATTGTTTATTGTTGATGGAAATCTTAATATACCCTAGATCATCATGAATAAGAATAGTAATTCGAATCTATCGTAACGGAAGTTAATAGGTTTAATTGCTAGATTATAAACATAAAGTTTACACCCTTGATTAGTGAACGCGTTAATCTTACATCGGAAAATAATAGATTAATAGATGAACTTTCTAAGGAATTAGGGTTCATAATTAGATAAGGTGAATCACAACCTAGATAAAAACCACAATATAATCGAGATAGGAAATCAATGCTTGTTGGATAGGTGGATCAATCCTCGTTTGTTCGTTATAAACTTGATTTAAATCCTTAAAACTTGAATTTGTTTAGTTAGTTCACTTTTATTTGCATCTTAGATTAGTCTAGTTAAAGGTTCGCAACCCGTATTCTTCCTAGCTTTGGATTACATCCTCTGTCTAGTTTTATTTTCTGTTTTGTTTTGTTTTATTCGCTGCTTAGTTTAGTAATCGTGACATAGGTTAGTTAGTTAAACAAAAACTAGGGTTAGCAATCGCCAGTTCCCCGTAAGATCGACCCGGCATTAACCACTATTACTACGATCCTTATACTTGAGGTTAACCGGATTATTACTTGTTTATTTTGTGTTAATAAAATCCGTGACACTTAGGATCCTCTAATGCTGTCAATTCAGCAAAATCTTCGCTAAACTCATATGCTTTTAGATCTGAGAATATCTTGAAAGTTTTTTCAATTTTTATATCTCTAGATTCATCCATGGCTGTCACCTTTATTTGGTGTTGATTTCCTTTCTTGTATAGACAATGTTGAGAAGTGCAAGTTCGTCTTGAATGGCTTTGAATCTCCCTTCCATTTTCTCAATGGTTTCACCAAAATCCGTCTTAAACTCTTGGAATTTCTGTTTTGCATTTTTTTAATCGAGTCTAAGCCTTCACAGATTAGTTTCAGCTTGTCCCACAAAGCTTTCACAGTCTTGCAATCCTTGACTTTCAGATACATATTGCTATCCAAGGTCCTGTATATGATATCTACTACAATGTTGTCTAAGTTGGCCCTCTTTCTATCTTCAGCATTCCACAGATCTTTGGGCTTTGGAACTTTGACTTGTGTACCATCCTCAAGTGTCAGCATTTCATCATGAGTTGCTGCTAAGTAAGCCTGCAAATATCTTTTGTATTCATCAAAACAATCCATGCTACTAATCAACAATCTAGCATACTGATTGTTGTCCATGATGCAAGTTTTTCAAAAACTAAGTTTTTAAGTCTTTCAAAAAAAAACAACAAGAGAATCTACTTAGAACATACTTCTGTTAAAGAATACTGCTCCGATACCAATTGTTGGTCCATTGTAAAGGCGTGTGACATGTTTATAGGGGTGGTGAATAAACTAGTCCTCTAAAAATCTTTTTGTTCTTTATGTAAACTGATAGATAAAATGATTACGGAGCTAAGTTAACTAAGCTGAGAAAAGTTCTGCTGACTTTTTCTTGAACTGAGTTAAATGCAGCGGAATATATTAATTGGCCTTACACTACAAGAAAATCGGCTATTAATAAGGGTACTTCCCGTCATTAATTGATCATTTCCCTTCATAAAAACCTTTTATAATGGGAAATTTCCTGTTATGGCCCCTTATTACTGCCTCCACCATTAAAGGTATTCAATAACGGGAAACTCAATCCCGTTATTAATAATATCGGAAATTAATAATGGTATTTTCCTGTTATTAAAAATCATTTTTAATAACAATCTAAACTCTTATTATAAGGTAATTTACCCCTCACAAATCATGATTTAATGACAGAAAAAACCCCTTATTATAGATTCATTTACCCCTTATTAAATTACGATTTGATAAAAAAAAATCCCCTCATTATAGATTATTTTCCTCTCATTAATCAGGATTCAATAACAACAAAATGCAAAATCAGGATTCAATAACAAATTGCCAATAGTAACTGCATTCAAGAACATGTACACTCACAGTACTATACAAACATCCACCTTTACACACTTTATATAAAGTCAAACTTCCATCAATAATTAGTGAAGAAAGACTATAATTTAATATCCGAAAATAGGAGAAATACATACACTTTCACCAGTATTATGAAGTTTCAGGTTTACGAGGAATTTGTTACGAAATCGACCATAGATCAATTGCCCCTTTTTATATATATTGGAATGGTGACTCCACTGAATTTCATGTTAGTCCCCCAAGCGACATGTCAGGACTAGGGCATCCCAATTAGATTGACTGGGATGACAGTTTCTCATTCAAAATCTGTAAAATAATAATTTTGATCAAATCACACATCGCAGTATACTAGCCCCTCTAATTCTTCAAGGGATCTATCTAATTTTTTCAATACCTATGTTCACGCATAATCATTTCAATCTCCTTATGGGAAGCCATGATCTGCATTAATATCAAGGCATCAAAACTAGAGGAAAATAAAATAAAATCTGAAACAAGTTTATTATAATGGAAATGCCAACTTAAGTCTATGTAGAATCAAAATACTACTTTCCATCCAAAGCTATTGAAAAAAGGGTAACACGGTGCACTAAATCTCTGGAGTATGAAAGGGGTATAAGGTAAGGCACCACTTTAGGGACACAAGTACTGAGATCTAAGAATAGAAAAACGCATTCTGGAGCAACAACGCAAGTACTAAAACATAACTTAGGGAAAACCAAAAAGTTTCCAAGTCTTCAATATTTTCATCCACAATTTCAAGAACATGAGAAAGAACAAAGAAGAATAATCATGGTCTTTATAACACTTGTACAACAGACTACAAGAACTGAACATAATAGTAAACAAGTTTATGTCAGTCACAAGAGCAAATAGAATGCATACAAGATCATAGCATACTCATATTATGCAGGATGAATCATAGACTAAATAAAACTGAACTCACAGCAAACTTTAAAAAAGTCCAAGTCACTAGATAGATAGCATACGGGTAGATATACTACAACTAAGACTTGGACATAAACTTATAAAAGACGGGACACGAAGTTTACAACTTCAAGTGTGATGGTAATTAGAGATGATATCAAAGCAAAAGGCTTTAAAAAAGAAAACCTCGTCGCTACCCCTTTCCTTTAAAAAAAAGGGTTTTAAATTAAAAGAAAAAAAGTATTGTTAAAGTTGTGATTCAACAACAACTCAAGCTTTTAGATTGAATGATAATTTATCGAGTTGTATCATATCATTATAACAGTGACGGCCCAAGAAAAACAAAACTCCCACGTATCTTGAGTTGTTACCTCAGTGACCAAAGCATTGCAACTCCAAACAAAAGCTCCCTACAATAAATTGCATACCAAATGTCAGTTTTGTACAATATGTTGCATGCCAAATATTAGTTTTCACTATCATGTAGCATACAGCAAGACAAGATCCAGACTCAGATCAACAGGTTGGACAAGTCCTAGACATGTCTGGACAAGTTTTGGACATGTTCCGGACATGCCTGGACAAGTCTGGACAAGTCTGGACAAGTCCTAGACAAGTCTAGACATGTCCTGGATAGACCCAAGGACACCCGGCACACAACAAACCAGACTTTCAGATCAGATCCATGACCTGCACATGGACTAAACACCCATACAGACCAAGACCTGGTCATAACGACAGTAACTTATATAGACTATAGTTTATGTCACTTACGGTAGTTACCGCATTGGTATATCATCACAATGGAAGAGTTGAGATTTTATATCGGCAAATCTGCACTGCATGATCTGATCCTCTAGGTACATACATCCAGACTTGTTGGCATTCTCATGTCTATATGAAATAGCTTAATGTTTGCTTCCATACATATCATTCCATAGTTGTAGCTCATTCAGGTTTGCGAACTCTGGTGGCACACTTGCACACACCTGTCGTGAGAGGAAAAAAAACATAAGAAAGAAAGGGCATAATTTTTTAAAACACATGAACATACAGATAGCTGAACATGTCTTTAAGTATATAATGAATCCTAACAGGAAAATGTAAGCAAAAATAAAGGAGGAAAAATGAGAAGGGGGTGTAGGGGTGCAGGGAGGAGTACATGTTCATGATTAAAATCATCCATATTTAAAGGCCTTATATCTACCTATTTAAACTAATATGAACACATGGTTTTGTAACTACAATTCTAAGAACACATGCGAAAAAACAGCCCACAATCAGTAGCTTTGAAAATTGGTGTCAACTAATTCTTTGAATTCGATATTACATAAGAAATAACCATTTATGAAAATGACAACACTTTATAACATGTACATATTGTATTAAATTGTCTACCTTGTAATTGATGCTTCTCTTCTTTTCTTTTTGCCTTGGTTAAGAAATAACAAGCAGAGTAGAAAAGATGAGTTAATATGTTCTAGAAAGCTATCATGTGATATTCTTAATAAGCATAGTCAATGTGAACATAAGTTTGTTTCATGTCGTTACAAGTAGTTCATTTTCATAGCCGCAGAAAACATTTGTCAACTCTTTTATGCTGCTGACTGTAGCAGCATGAACTTCTTCCCCCATAATATCTTAGTTAGGAACAAAAATTTTAACCTGGTATTGCAAGATGTTGAAAGCCAAAATGAAGACCTACTCCGAGCCATAGGTATAAGAAACACCCTTTGGCAAGCTGCAAACATAAGAAAATCCATGAAACAAATGAATGAAGATTCATTATCAGTGGAAAACATGTTGTGCATGTTAAGACATATTTGGCACACAACTTGAGCAAAACTAGTAAGCTTTAAACTGCTCCAATGGATTCCATATTTTGGACATTCACTTTTTTATATGATCTTTATTCATTTACTCATTCGAATAAAAGTAAACAAACTGAAAACAAACAGATTGCACATTTTGCCTAAGTTTGCAAATTGTAAACTTAGGCAAACCATTATAGATAGCAACTAAGCTGAATGTTAGGCAACTGATCATACAAATAGACGTCTATAGTAGGCTGATCATGGCATGAATATGTGCATACAAACATGTTGAGTGTTAAGGGTGATTTTATGCGATTTATAACGTTATATTTTATAGAAATTCCCTCCATATTCATATAATTTGCATAGAAATTAAGTGTTTAATTGAATTATTGAGCAGATGAGTTTTTAAACGGTTTAGTCGCAAAATTGGTTAATTTATGTGTTTTATTGATGATTTTATGTTTATTTGGATATTATTACATTTTGCGATGTTTTAATGACTTGTAGATGCATAATTGCGGCTCAAAAGATGATTGAGTGAAGATAAATGTCGGATTTAATTGAAGAAAAGAGATAAAGATGGAGAAATCAAATTTCAAGTCACTGAACGAGCGTTCAAGTCCCGTCCAGTTGGACGGGCATCTGGCATATTGGACGAGCGTCCAGGATAAAGAATTTGATTCAGAGTTTTGAAGATTTTAGTGAACGAGCGTCCAAATTAAAGAAGGACGGGCTTTTGATCATGACTCGGCCCGATTCGAAATTTGCATTGAAGGTTGGACGGGCGTTTGACTCTTTGGACGGGCGTCCATAAACCGACTTAGCCAAACCGACCTTAGAATCTATAAATACCAGCATTTTCTCACACATAACAATCATATATTCGAACCCTAAACCCTAGGGGCGGCTCAACTGCGTTTTTCCTTAGTTAACACTTAGTTTTTATGCTTTTATTTTCTAGTTAGATTAAAACACTTCTATGTACTTTTACTCAAACAAATTCGAGCTTCAAAGTGATGTTTAGAGGCTAGACCTCCCTTGAACAAGCGTTGTGAAGCCATCCAACCAACGTATTGATTTCATCTTCGATTGTCTTGTGAGTTTTTAATTCAAAGTTGTATCTTTATTATGTTTATTTCATTCTTATGCAATTTATATCGAAAGATCTTTGCATGTATGATGTTTGATTTTGATGAGAATCGTGTTAAACCCTAGATCACCATAATAAAGATTAGACCTTTAATCTAGTTAACGAGAGTTATTAGGTTGAATCTCTAGGTTATAAACTTATAAACTTCACACCTTGGGTTAGAAAGCGTTAATCTTTAGGATCGAAAGATAGAAGATTAATAGGTAACTTGTCTAAGAAATTTGGAGTTCATACTTTGGCTAGGTGAATCACAACTTGGTTAGAAATCACGAGATAATCTAGATAGAAATTGATAGTTGTAGGATAGGTGGTTCAATTGCTTGTTCGCTTGTTATTTCATTGATTAAATCACTTGTGTTCGTTTGCTTAGTAAATTTACAATCTTTATTTCATAATAGATTTAGTTTAGTTAATTTTGTTCGCAACCATATTTTCCTGGCTTTAGATCTCGATCTTCTGTCCAGTTATTCTTATTGTTAGCTTCGCCTTTTTGTTTTAGTTCTTCTCTGTTTTATTTTCGTATCTTTGTAGTAGTAATCGTGACATAGTTAGGTTAGATAATAAAAACTAGATTAAGCAACCCCGATTCCCCGTAAGATCGACCCGGTATCAACCTCTATACCACGATTCCTGCACTTGGGGTATACCGGATTTATAAATTTATTACTTGTTTATTTTCATTGCAAAAATCCGTGACAAGTTTTTGGCGCCGTTGCTGGGGAACCGGACGGTTGTCTAGTTTTTATTTTCGTTAGTAATTTAATTTAGATATTTTGTTTTTAGTTTTTATTTTCGTTTCTGTTCCAGTAAACGGGCGTCTAGGGTAGTGGACGCCCGTCCGGTCAAATTTTTATAACTCTTTTCGTATTTTACCCAGTCAGACGAGCGTCTGGTTAACCAGACGTCCGTCCTGTTCATCCTCCAGGCAGACGCCCGTCCAGTAATCCGGACGCCCGTCTGAGCTCTTTTTCTTTAAAATCTTTTCTTGGTTTTAACATTTGATTAAAAGGTTAAACAACTAGCTTTTGGTATCGGTTTATGCAAACTCGGAGTCAAAAGGGGCCACTACTCTATACCCCTGACCTCGAGCGGACCATAGTCCGACCAAATAGGAGAAGACTCCGTTTTGCGGACCTCCCTGACAAAGAGAACACAGTCGATCGAGATATCGAGCAAGATCTAGCTCAAGAGATCAAAAATATAGTCATTATGGCTGCTGAAGATAGACATACGTTGGCTGATTACGCCATGCCTGGCGAAGTCAAGGTCATCCCGGCTATCGTTCTACCAACCATCAATGCACCTACCTTTGAATCGAAACCCGGCTTATTCAAATGATGCAGCATGCATCTATCTTCCACGGTTTCCAGTCAGAAAATCCTCATACTCACTTACACACGTTTCTAGAAATATGCGGTACAACTCGCATCCAAGGAGTAAGTGAGGATGCTATAAAACTTAAACTGTTTCCATTTTCCTTACGAGGGGAGGCAAAAGAGTGGTATCACTCTCTTCCCTCTGAAACCATCACTACCTGGGCGGAACTCGAGAAAGAGTTCCTGAGTCAATACTTCCCACCTTCTAAGACAGCCCAATGTTTAAGTGATATTTTCACATTCTGCCAGAAGGAAAATGAGTCATTTTCGAGTGTGGGAAAAGGTTTAAGTCTCTTCTTAGAAAGTGTCCCCATCATGGCTTGCCGTTACAAAGGCAAGTCAATACTTTTTTCAGTGGATTGACCGAGCTCACGAAGGGCATGGTCAATAGTTCTTCTGGTGGGGTATTTTGAAAGAAAACACCTGAAGAGGGGTGGGCATTATTTGAGGATATTGCCAAATACAATTATGCCCCCTCATATCAAGCTATCCAAGCACCTCCTTCTCCCAAGATCGAGGAGGTGAATATGCAAAGTCTGATCGCCATGCTGCAAAAGCAGATGGCAGCTTCTCAACTTTCTCCTAACCCGATCAATCAGAATTCTTCCTTTCAACAGAACTCTCAAGTTCTGTACTGTGAAAATTGTTGTCAGACTGGCCATATGGTTGGCCAGTGTCAATTTGTCTCCCCTCTACTTATCAAGTTAATACTGTCCATGACAATGGACAGTATAATCAAGTCACATGTCAGAACTGTGACAATGTGGGTCATACATCTCGTTTCTGTCCTATGAACGGACATAATGCTGAAGTGAATGCTTTCTCTAGCCAGTCCAATCAGAGGTTTAACAATCAATTCTCTGGCCAGAGTAATCCACAAAACCAGAGTTTTAGTCAGAATCAAAATTTCAATCCAAATTCGAATTCTAGTCAAAATCAAAACTTCAATCGAAACCCTACTTACAACCAAAACCAGAACTCCAATTTTTCCAATCAGAATCAAAGGTTCAGTCAGAATTGGCCTAACAATTCTAATCCTACAATTCAGAATTGGTCCAGCCAGCCTTATCCACAGAACCTCCAAAACTCTCAAGGCCCCTCGCACTCGAATGATATCCAAGCTGAATGGAGCTCTTTTCGGGAGGAGCAAAATAAAAACATCCAACTCCTGATGAGCACAAACAAGAATCTTGAGAGGCAAATAGGGCAATTGGCTGAACAGCTTAGCTTTAGACCTCAGGCGCTTGCCCACCTTCACGTAAAAGAATCCAAAGGGTTGTCAAGTAGCTCAGCCGAATTGAATAATAGCCCATGCACCGACTGGTACCTTCAATTCCGCATGCAGAGAGAAGAGGCCGGTGCAATGAACTTAAGGTCGTACTCAAATGAGTGGTCTCCTCACAGTGGAAACCACTAACCCTCCCCGCCAAATGATAAGGCAGAGAGGGAAGTCGGGCACCTACGTTCCCCTTGGCTGCAAAAGAATACTCAGGTGGCTGATCCCCTGAGAGGTGAAAGAGTTGGAAGACCTCAGGTGGCTGAACCCCTGAGGAATGAAGAATCAAGTGAGAGTCGAGAGGTGATTTTCGACTAGTAAGAAGAATGAAAAAGTGGTGAGGTGGAAGGACTTGGAAGACAAAGCTGTCAGTTCATCCTCGAAGAAAGTCTTTTCTGAGAGTGACTTGAAAAAGCTTCCATTCCCTCCTAGAAAAAGCAACATCTCCTTGAATGAGGATAAAAATATGAAAAAGTGCTAAACCTTCTGAAAAATACTCAGGTTAATCTTCCATTATCCGAGGTTTTGGTTGAGATGCCTAAGTATACCAAATTCATCAAGGATGTTGTTTCTTCTAAGAAGAAGTTAGCAGACATGGATCGGTTGATTGGTGAGGATTGCTCTATGATCAATTATGAAGATCTACCAATCAAGAGGGGTGACCCTGGGAAATTTGTTCTCACATTGCTGATGGGAGGCCTAGTATTCCCAAACTCTTTATATGACCTGGGTGCATCCATAAGCCTGATGCCATTGTCTGTCTGCAAACAGCTTGGGTTAGACAATCTTCTAGAACCCTCCACCATGAATCTTCAATTCGCGGATAGATCTTCCAAGAAAGCTGCGGGAATATTAAAGGACGTGTTAGTTCAAATTGATAGATTTACCTTCCCGGTTGACTGGTACGTTCTGGACATAGAGAAAGATGAGAATGTCCCTCTAATTCTTGGAAGACCTTTTCTGTCTACGGCCAGAGCCCTCATTGACTGTGATGGTGGGCAAGTGACGATACGAGTTGGTGATCAAGAGGTGAGTTACAATGTTTCCAAAGCTATCCAGAAACCCTCTGAAATACCAACCGGCTTCTCCATTGACAATATGTCTGACGACTTCAACGATTTCATGGAAAAGCAAGTCATGGCTGTTGCAACTGAATACGAGCGACTAGTTGAGAAGCTGAATAATCATGGTGTGGTGAATCTAGAACAGTTAGAAGCTAAATTTGAGGATGAGTTGTTGGAAGGAGAAGCTTTGGCAGTAGGACCACTAAGTAAACCCAATGATGTTGAGTTGAAAAGTGGAAATCTTAAATCAAGTTTGGAAGACCCCGCAGATCCTGCATCAAGCCGTTGCCTAAACATCTAAAGTATGTGTTTTTAAGAGAAGGTGACAAGCTTCCATTAATTATATCCGCCAAGTCGTCTCGATTAGAAGAAATGAAGCCGTAAACGCCTTGAGGAAAAATGAGAAAGCCTTTGGTTGGCAAGTAGGAGACATCGAGAGGATATCTCCCGACATCCTGTATGCATAAAATCAAGATCAAGAGGGTGCGAATGTGTTAGACAAACCAGAGGAGGCTCAACCTCATATGCAAGAGGTGGTCAAGAAGGAAATTATCAAGCTTTTAGATATGGGTATCATATACGCAATCGCTGACAGTGAATGGGTATCCTCTACTCAGGTAGTTCCCAAAAAAGGAGGAATTACTATTGAGAAGAATGATAAGGGAGAAGAAATAGCATTGAGGCTTGTTACTGGTTACAGAGTCTGCATTGATTACAGGAAACTCAATGAGGTAACAATGAAAGATCATTTCCCCCTTCCTTTCATTGATCTGATGCTTGAGCGTCTGGCGGGACATGCATTCTACTGTTTCCTGGATGGATACTCAGGATATTTTCAGATACCCATCGATCCAGTTGACCAAGAAAAGACCACTTTCACCTGCCCTTATGGTACATTCGCTTACAGGCGGATGCCATTTGGTCTTTGCAATGCCCCAGCTACATTTCAAAGATGTATGCTGGCTATCTTTGACGGGCTAGTTGAAAAGTGTATGAAAATTTTCATTGATGACTTTTCGGTCTTTGGTCAATCCTTCGATGATTGTCTTGACAATCTTGACCAAGTCTTATCTAGATGTGTAGAAAAGAACTTAGTCCTAAACTGGGAAAAGTGCCATTTCATGGTAGATGAGGGAATAGTTCTTGGCCACAAGATCTCCGCCAAAGGTATTGAGGTAGACAGGGCCAAAGTAGAAGTTATCGAGAAGATGAGTTATCCTAAGAATGTGCGCGAAGTCAGAGGTTTTCTTGGACATGTCGGTTTCTATAGGAGATTCATTCAAGACTTTTCCAAGATAGCCGAGCCCCTGTCTACACTACTTAAAGAAGACGTTGTATTCGATTTTGATGCAAGTTGCAAGCAAGCGTTTGAGGAGCTTGAAAGTCGATTGATCTCTGCGCCGATCCTTATTTCACCTGACTGGAATCTCCCCTTCGAGCTTATGTGCGATGCATCGAACTATGCTGTTGGCGCAGTCTTAGGACAGAGAATAAAAGGGAAATTCCAGCCAATCTATTACGCCAGTCACACACTAAATCCGTTTCAAGTAAACTACACGATGACTGAAAAGGAACTATTGGCCGTAGTCTTTGCTATGGACAAGTTTTCAGAGTTACTTGTTGGGTGCTCAAGTGGTTGTGTGGATCGATCATGCCGCTTATGATACTTGATGACAAAGAAAGACGCCAAACCGCGCTTACTACGTTGGATACTGATCCTACAAGAGTTTGATGTCCAAATTAAAGACAAAAAGGGCAGTGAAAACGTAGTGGCTGATCATGTTTCAAGAATGTTGAGTGAGGAAAAGGATGACCCTGACGATATAGATCTTTACTTTCCTCTGGAGAATGTCATGCTTATCGACGGTTGTGCTCCAGAAGTTCCATGGTATTCTTCCATCGTAAACTACCTTCATTCCCAATATCTTGATCTAGAATCGTTCTACTGTGAGAAGAAGAAATTCTTCTCTCGATTTGAAAACATTCTTTGGGATGAACCTTACCTCTTCAAGATTTGTAAAGATGGTTTGCTGAGAAGACGTGTTCCTGAATCTGAGCAACATGATATTATTGAGCAATGCCATAGTGGACCCACTGACGGTCACTTTGGTCCTTGGAAAACCGTTGCTAAGATCTTTCAATCTGGTTTCTATTGGCCCACGATCTTCAAGGATACATAAACTTTCTGTAAAGCTTTGTGATAGGTTCAAAGGAACCGAACTTTAACAAGGCGTTTCGACATGCCATTGAAACCCATCCTAGAATGCGAAGTCTTTGATGTATGGGGTATCGATTTTATGGGACCATTCCCATCATCTTGTGGAAATAAATACATCTTAGTCTGCGTGGATTATGTATCGAAATGGGTGGAGGCTCAAGCCACGTCTCACAAAGATCATAAGACGGTCATGAAGTTTCTAAAGAAAAACATCTTCGTGAGATTCGGGTGCCCGCGTGCCTTGATTAGTGATGAAGGGACACCCTCTGTCGAAACTGCTTGAGAAATATGGTGTCCGGCATAAAACTGGCACACCATATCATCCTATGACTAGTGGTCAGGTTGAAAAAAGCAACCAAAGTTTAAAGAAGATCCCGAGAAAAGCAGATTAATGATCATAGAAAAGACTGGAGTCTAAAGTTGGATGATGTACTGTGGGCATATCGAACTGCCTATAAGACCCCTGTGGGTACATCACCCTATCAAATGGTTTATGGTAAACCGTGCCACTTGCCAGTTGAGTTAGAGCATAGAACGTATTGGGCCACTAAGTTTTTAAACTTCGATACCCAATCTTGTGGAAAACATCAATTGCAACAGTTGCATGAGTTAGACGAATTTAGACTTCAGGCCTACGAAAGCGCCAGGATAAGTAAGGAAAAGACAAAACTCCTTCATGATGCCAAAATCAAGAAGCGAGAATTTCACGTAGTGGAACAAGTTTTATTGTACAACTCCAGGTTGCATCTGTTCCCTGGTAAGCTGAGGACACGATGGTCCGGTCCCTTTGAAATTCTCCAAATCATTCCTGGAGGTGTTTTAGAACTACGAGGTTATGGTGACCCACTGCTCCGAGTGAATGGTCAAAGGTGCAAGCATTACATTGGTCAAGCGAAGGAAAAGCCTTTGATTGTTCGATTCCTCGATATCCTCGGGTGTGGTACTTCAGAAGTCGATGAATTTGACGAGTTTTCGCCCGATTTGTTTTCTGAGGATGACGGTAGTGGCCCTTCTAAAGAAGTTCTAGCAGGTAGTTGGGACATGGAAGAGTTTGAAAAGGAGCAACAGTTGAAACGTCGTCAGAAAAAGAAGAAATCAACCGTGGGGAGGATTAAACGTGTGTGGAAGGCAATTAAAGAATTAACCCCATGTGTTAGATGCTGTTTCTGCAGCCACACTACTGATCAAAGCCTACACGAGGTAGTGGCTGGCAGAAAAGTTAAATGGCCTGATCTAGGCTGAGCTAAAAGAGTGTCGAGCTAACGACATTAACCAAAAGCGCCACTAGGGGGCATCCTAGATATCCTTTATTATATTAGGACTCTCTTTTATGTTTTTTTTTCTTTGATTTAGTTTTTATCTTAAGTCTAATTAAGATTTTGTTTGAATCTGTTCAGTTTATCTGTTTTTTTAGATATGGATTACGGAGTTCTACCACAGGAGTTTCCTTTCATTAGTAGGATACTACTTATCACTCTAGGTGACGGACCCGGAGGGACTATCATTTTGGACGTAGACTTTGATATTAGTACCCGCATCAGGACCGTTACATATGTTCTCATTGTACCCCGATCTTCGGGAGGTGGAGATTTTAGCTCAGAGGTCCTGCATGAGACTTTAGGACGACCGTATACAATCCTCAATGATCTGATGCTGACTGACTTGGTGCTAGTGCTACAAGCTGAGCATTTCCGAGGAGTGGATGTTGCTGGCGAGGACTGGGCTTTACAGGACGAGTATGATTTTCCCCCTGCTATTGACATGCTCCGCCGTCTGATCCGGATTGTGGATTGGGCGGAGATTTACGATGACTAGCGTCGTTAGGCCGTTTTGTCGAGCAAACGACGTAAACCAAAAGCGCTCGGTGGGAGGCAACCCACTATTTTCTAGTGTTTTTTTATGTGTTTTCTATTTTTATTTGTTATTTGAAGTTTTGTATGAATTTTTATAATAAAATAAGAATTTGAATTTCATTTGAAGGAAATTTTTTTAAGTTTTTGTTAAATTTTGCCTTGGACGTGCGTCCATGCCTTTGGACGCCCGTCTGCTATGTGTCTGCCTTGGACGAGCATCCACCCTTCCTGAACGCCCGTCCGTCCTTTGGAAATACTGGACGAGCGTTCACTTTAAGTGAACGCCGTCTGATAATTTCTCCAACTCGTTTTAATTTGAACATCCGAACGAGCATCTGGTTATTTGAATGCCCGCCCGCTTCATAGGATCTCATTTGAACGCCCGTCCGGTTTCCTGGACGCCCGTTCGGACATGTGCCTATAAATACCCCTGCTTCCGAAATTTATTTCGAATATGAATTTTCAAATTGCAAACCCGACTTTGCAACCTCTTTTGCCCTAAATTCTTTGTTTCTAAACCAAATTGGGTGATTCAAGGCTCTATCAACATCTCTCAATCCCCTCTTTTCGATTTTTCACTCCAAATCCTCCAACAAACACCATTTAATCGGATTCAGTGACCTTTATAGTCCGACTTTTTGAAGAAAAGATTCAATTTTTTGGGTCAATTTGGCATTGTTAGGACTTCTAATCATCATCATCATCATCCCTTCAACGTACTTGGTAAGGTTTTATAAACTTTTCTTAGATTATTGCACGTTTTTCTGAGTTCGATCTTCGAGTCGACTCTTTTTACTTGAAATTCACCTTATTGGCTTTTTCTTCTTGTTTTCTTTTTCTTTATGCCTTTGTTGGTGATCTGGGATGGTAATGGATGATAATGGGTGGTTTGCATTGTGGTTGTGATGTTGGTTTGGTGTTGATTTGTTTGGGAAATCCCGTTTGGACGATAAATGGGTGGTTTGTTTGAATTGTGGTTTGGGATTGCTGTTTGTAGACCCTTAGTTACAATGGTGCATAAAGTGGTACAGAAAAGGCATGGTAAGGGGGTTTCCAATGAACCTCCTAAGAAGAAAAAGGTTGTAGACCCCACTTTCGACAATCCGAACCAAGGCATCCGTATTGGTGAGCGTCAAAATCCTCCTATAGGTCAATCCAGGGTTCCTTTACGTGATGAGTCTGAATCGGGGTCTGACACTGATGATGAGCCATTAGTGAGAAAGATGACTAGGGTGACGGAGGCTCCAGTTGAGAGAGGTGGAGAGGAGCATAGGGCTAGAACCGAGGAAGCATCGGAGAGAGCAGAGCCGGCTAGACAGAATGTGAGACCCCCTGTCCCTATTCCATTGGCTCGTAGGTTCATTAATCCTAAGGCTTTTGAGGTATATAATAAGCACTATGTTACGAGGACGATGTTAATAGAGCGAGCCGTCCTTGAGGCCAAGGTTGATCCCGTTTTTGTTAAAATGCTTATGGATAGAAAGTGGGGGGCATTGATGAAGACCCCGAGGACTCCGGTGAATGCAACGTTAGTGCGAGAATTTTATGCAAATTGCTCAGAAACGGATTTGGAAGCCGGAGTTGTGATGGTAAGGGGAGTAAAGGTGCCGTTTATGCCTAAGGTTATTAACGAGAAGTACAACTTGGCACCTTTTGAGGGGTTGGACTATAAAGAGGCAATTAAAGCTTAGCAGGATGCCGGTGAGGATCTGTTGGAGGAGTTAAGGTTGTTAGTGTGCCTGGAGGTTCCGTGGACACTTAGACCGGGTGGAGATAGGAAGGAATTGGTCACTACAAGTTGGACGGAGGATTGGAAGGTCCAATGTCGGTTTATTCAGAACAGGTTTTTACCTAAGAACAACCTGACTCATTTTCACATTGGTGACCTCGGGATGTTGTATGCCTTGAATTTTGAGCTGAATGTGGATGTCGGTCAAGCCATTTTCGATGAGATAGCCATGAATTAGAGAGTATATGCAAGATGTTTGATATGTCTGCATTTGATCCACAGTCTCTGTCAGGATGCTAGGGTTCCCGAGTACAAGATTGATCACAAACCGAAGAATGCAAGGTTCTTATAGTGGGAGAAAGTGAGGTCTACAGGTCAGTCTGAGGAGGAGGCAGCACATGAGCCCGGTTCGTCTTCGGCACCGCCTCCGGCATCTTCCCTTCCGTCTTTATCTCCCTCAGTCCGGATGAGGTTGAGTTTGGCTAACAGTATACGGAACTGGATGGAGGATATTAGGACTTCTCAGAATAATATCTTGTCTATTTTGCGGTGTATGAGTGAGGGCCGTCCTCCGAGGGACGATAGAGTCTTCAACCCCAGAATTATAGATTATGTTTATTCGGATGAGATTGAGCAGGCCATTGCGGATGTTCTTCATGATACTGAGTCGTCATCTGATGAGGAGCAGACTGACACGGCAGCAGGGGCTCCTACATCACAGCCTGGACCTTCTTCTACTACTCCTACGGGTGGAGCACCTCCTGCTGATGATTCTACACTCCCGGGGCAGCCCTAACTGATTTCCGATTCTGTATTTCATATTTTCATCTTCGATTTGGTTGTATTGTCCTACTACTTTCATTACTTGATTCATTGTATTCTTTTCATGATTAGCTACTGTCAGTTCTCGTTGCTGTATTTTTCTGGATGAATCATGTAAGCCTTAAGGCATTCCGTACTTTCATTTGACTTTACTATGCTTTAAATTTTCATTGTATTGAATGCTTCATCTTTTGATATAATTCGATTTTACTGTATCCTTTCATTATGGTATAATTTCCCCGTTTTCCCCGAGATTTTTCCGTGTTTGTCAGGTAGTGCAGATATCTTTCTAGCCGTTTTGTCGAGGTTACATTTGAGTCATATTGGAACAAGTTCTATACGCCTTCGAGAGCGTTGGCCTTTTCATGCACCAGCCTGACCAACGGCTCGAATATCTACGCAATCAGCTAAGTACTTCATTTCTTTTTAAATTCTGCACAACCTGAGGACATGTTGTGGTTTAAGTGTGGGGGAGGGGAATGGTTATGTGTATCAATCATTTGCTTACTTCGTTATGTTTCTATGCAAAAAGAGCTAAATTTTTCGAAATTTTTGTTCTGTTCCGAGTAAGCAATGCATAATCTTTGTTCGTTTTTTTAGTCATTGATGCTATATACTGTATGTTCAGTAAGTTAGTTGTTTCACCCGATATATATATTTTTCACGAGCCATAGTGAATGATGAGCTAAATTATAAAGCTATACCCCTTTTGATTAGTGATTTTTGTTATCTTATAAGTCATGTGCTTAGTGCTAACGTATGTATCGTGACGATTATGATAGTTTGTGTTTAGAGCCGGAGTATGACATACTGTGAATATCTGAGGTTTGAATGTGATAATTAAAGCGTAACTAAAGTTGTTGAAAAAGTTGAATTTAAAGTGAATTAATTGTGTGTGTCGAAAGCTGGTCGATGATTTGAGTGCGGTAGGCGTATCTCGAATGTCCTATACCACTATGATGACCAAAAGCTCACGCATAATGTAAGAAGTCGCCTTATGATTTGAGTAAGGTAGGTATATCTTGAATATCCTATTCTCGCTATGACAGGGGCAAGAGCTCATTCTCGATGTAATGCTTAAATGTGATAATAGTTAAATCAACTTATATGAGGAATCTAGTATGAAATGAATAAAAGACTTAGTTATCGTATACCTTATCCCCAGTATAAACCGGCAGATATGTTGTAGGGATTATCCTCTGAGTATGTCAGAAAGGTCATAAATACCTTCTATCATCTTTTTCGGGATATGTCACGTTTGTAGGGTACATCTTATAAGTGTCATTCATTTCTAGTTTGAAGGGGGTATTAGCTAGTTTGCTTTGAAATTTTCAAGTTTGGACTTAGTGGAAGTTTGTTATGGCTTTGCACACACACCGGGGTGAACCTCTAAGTTATTGCATATGTGTTATATGTGCTGAGATGTCTATCTTTTTTCCGAGCTTTGGTTTTGTCTTGTTTTTCTCGGGACGAGCAAAAGCTATGTGTGGGGGAGTTGTTAAGGGTGATTTTATGCGATTTATAACGTTATATTTTATAGAAATTCCCTCAATATCCATATAATTTGCATAGAAATTAAGTGTTTAATTGAATTATTGAGCAGATGAGTTTTTAAACGGTTTATTCGCAAAATTGGTTAATTTATGTGTTTTATTGATGATTTTATGTTTATTTGGATATTATTACATTTTGCGATGTTTTAATGACTTGTAGATGCATAATTGCGGCTCAAAAGATGATTGAGTGAAGATAAATGTCGGATTTAATTGAAGAAAAGAGATAAAGATGGAGAAATCGAATTTCAAGTCACTGAACGAGCGTTCAAGTCCCGTCCAGTTGGACGGGCGTCTGGCATATTGGACGAGCATCCAGGATAAAGAATTTGATTCAGAGTTTTGAAGATTTTAGTGAACGAGCGTCCAAATTAAAGAAGGACGGGCTTCTGATCATGACTCGGCCCGATTCGAAGTTTGCATTGAAGGTTGGACGGGCGTTTGACTCTTTGGACGGGCGTCCATAAACCGACTTAGCCAAACCGACCTTAGAATCTATAAATACCAGCGTTTTCTCACACATAACAATCATATATTCAAACCCTAAACCCTAGGGGCGGCTCAACTGCGTTTTTCCTTAGTTAACACTCAGTTTTTATGCTTTTATTTTCTAGTTAGATTAAAAAACTTCTATGTACTTTTACTCAAACAAATTCGAGCTTCAAAGTGATGTTTAGAGGCTAGACTCTCCTTGAACAAGCGTTGTGAAGCCATCCAACCAACGTATTGATTTCATCTTCGATTTTCTTGTGAGTTTTTAATTCAAAGTTGTATCTTTATTATGTTTATTTCGTTCTTATGCAATTTATATCGAAAGATCTTTGCATGTATGATGTTTGATTTTGATGAGAATCGTGTTAAACCCTAGATCACCATAATAAAGATTAGACCTTTAATCTAATTAACGAGAGTTATTAGGTTGAATCTCTAGGTTAGATACTTATAAACTTCACACCTTAGGTTAGAAAGCGTTAATCTTTAGGATCGAAAGATAGAAGATTAATAGGCGAACTTGTCTAAGAAATTAGGAGTTCATACTTTGGCTAGGTGAATCACAACATGGTTAGAAATCACGAGATAATCTAGATATAAATTGATAGTTGAAGGATAGGTGGATCAATTGCTTGTTCGTTTGTTATTTCATTGATTAAATCACTTGTGTTCGTTTGCTTAGTAAATTTACAATCTTTATTTCATAATAGATTTAGAATAGATTTAGTTTAGTTAATTTTGTTCGCAACCTTATTTTCCTGGCTTTAGATCTCGATCTTCTGTCCAGTTATTCTTATTGTTAGCTTCGCCTTTTTGTTTTAGTTCTTCTCTCTTTTATTTTCGTATCTTTTTAGTAGTAATCATTACATAGTTAGGTTAGATAATAAAAATAGATTAAGCAACCCCGATTCCCCGTAAGATCGACCCGGTATCAACCTCTATACTACGATCCCTGCACTTGGGGTATACCGGATTTATAAATTTATTACTTGTTTATTTTCATTGCAAAAATCCGTGACATTGCGACAGACTAAGCATAAAGCAGAGCAGCTGTAAAATAGGAACATGGACCATATTGAAGGTACATACTTAGATGCATCACACCAAGGATTATGCCGCAGAATAGAAGCATATAGGATATGTGCATGACCTGGACATAAGCATGCCAACAGACATAATCTTATAAGCATATATCAGGTTACTAAACAAGACTATCAGAACTTTAATTGTACAAAGACTGGGACAGTTGGACTAGGACCTGAACTCGGATTGAATCAAAACAGGAAGAAAAAATATATTCCAATGAAGCAATAGTGTACCAGGTTTGTTTCAAACATGTTGACATCATCAAATTCAAGGCCAACTGATTTCACTTCAACATCAATTGCAACTGCAGGAGTGATTCCCATCATTGCAGGATCCACCTAGAAACAGCTTTGTGAAAGGCTTGCACATTTTCCTCACCGGTGGCAGGATGTAGAAAACCATTTGGTTTGGCAGCCCAATGGAAGTCTCAATAGTCTCGCCTTGGATGTTCCACAATCTAAAATTTATTTCTCCTCCATCTTTCCTCTTACACATCTTTTGTGTTCCATAATCTTTGCTCTCTGGTTCGAGCAATTGTTCCCACTAGTCTAGTAAGATTGCTCCATTTTAGGAGGATGAGATTGCCCAAAAACTGTAAATCCCAAACCAAATTGATAGAAAATACACAAAACATAAAGACAAATTATAGTACTACAATATGCAATGTAATTTCAAAAAAAATTGCCAAGATATACTCTAATATGTGAATCATAAAAGTGTATCTAATCTTTTCCACAAGAAAAATCACTCTCTTCAAGGAAAATCATCAAGGTGTATAAAAATTTCTTGTCCTCAATTTCATTATCGTAAAGAAATCTCATCGGTATATTACCGTTTTCCGAGCGAGGAGTTTCAACAAAATTTGGCGGTTGTATTTATGGTATCCACTCCAACAATAATCCCGTATTAATCTAAGAGCACAAATTAATACATAAACCTTGTGAATATATTCCAATCCAATAGAATTCATTCGACAGATAAAATGCTCACATATTCTTGGCGAGCATCGGTGAGCATAAGAGAGATGTAGAGGCGGAGAGGCGGAGATGTAGAGAGGCAGAGAGGTGGATGACTGTGAGAAGAGCGGCGGAAGAAAGAACCCTAGCCTCATATGAACGGATGATGGTGAGGGAATGCAAGAGATCGATTTTTATTTTTAGTTTTTAGTACATTTTTAAAATTCTTGGAATAAACTGTTTTACAAACAATATTTTTTATACAATAATAAGGGGATTTTGTTTTATATAAGGCTTAATAAGGGGATTTCGTCATCATTAATGAGGGGAATAAAATTTGGTCATTCAATCATTGACCCACAATAAAACTACACTTTTAGTGAGGAGATTTGTCTCCCCTTATTACATTCCCCTTATTATAAGTCCGTTTTCTTGTAGTGTTAGTTATGTTATTCATGTTGAAATTTGTTGAACTGAGTTTAAGTGAAACTCATATTTTTGTCAAGTGTGAGTTCAATCAGTTTGTATGCAAGAGTTCGATTGCTTGATAAGATAAAAATGTAAAGTAAATAAACTGAGTAAAGTAGATTTACTGAAAGTAAATACAGAAATAAAAACACAGTTTTCATAGTGATTCTAGGTGGTGTAATTATGTCAGTCCACTCTTCCCCGTGATATAGGAGGAAAATTTCCACTAGTCTTCTTGAGGTTACAACGGTTACAAAAAGCCCTAGTTGGTTGTCTCTGACTAATCCATAGCTTCACAATCTAAGCACTTGAAAAACAGATAGGTTTGCTGCTCTCCAAATGCTTCACTAGTACTTGAAGGGTGTGAATTTCCACTTCACCAGCTCCACCACGAACACAGTCTTCCTGACTGCAAAAAACTGTCCTTGACACCCTAGACCGGATGTTTCACAGTCCAAACCTTTGTTAAACACAAAGTTGGGTCTGAATAAAGTAAGTGATTTGGACTTGTTGAATCTTCAAGTGTTAGTTCTTGATTGATCTTGTATTCTTGAACACTTTGAAGATTTTCTGCATTGTAACTTGTAAGCTCAAATGATAGCAATTTACTTCAAAAACATGAATGCAAAAACATCTAGGACTTAGGTTCTCTTAGTGTGCAAAGGTGTTTGATCCTTGTTTCTAAGTCATCTATTTATAGGATGAAATCCAACGGTCATATTTTTGAATTCCTTAATGTTCGAATTGGATTCCTTAGAATATGCTATCATTGTCTGATATGTCAGTGTCCTTTTTGACAAGTCAGATTGTCAACAATTCAGGTAGCTTGATCTTCAACATTCTTATTTCATAAAACTGATAAGCTGACTTGATTTAGTTGAAACTGAGTCTTTTGAGTTTTTCAGTTTCTACATGTCAAAGAGCATTAACTCAGTTTCTACCCTCTTTCAAACAAAGTACTCCTAGTTCATCATATGATTCTTTGTTGTGAGAATAAAGTAAACCATATACATCTCATTAACTAAGTTTAAATTGTCCTTATATAACTTAGATCTTTAATACAAGATCTATTCCGTCAGTTCAGGCCGTCACAGACTTACCTCAATTCTAACCTTATAGATTCGGCTTATAGTCTTCATAAAATGAGTTTGAAACCTATTCGTTCTAGAAAAGGGTGAAAATATAGTCAGAGGGTGGAAGTTGAATGACTACATTGGAGTTTCAAAAACTTTTATTCTATCAAAACCTTTTGGCAGCGGATAAGTCCCTTCTTTAAAAGTTGTTTCAAAGCAGTTCAAGCATAGCAAGTACGTGAACACAAAGATTTATATTGGTTGTGGGTGGTGTAATCCCTTAATCCACTCTTCTCCTATGATTATTGAAGAAATTCAGTATTGTCTTTTTCAAATACAATAGTTATGATTTTCCTTGGCTACACAAGCTTCGCAATCTCTAGACTATCACTCCCTGGCTACAAAATCTTCAATGACACAGTCTTCCACACTGCACCTTGGGAACAAATCCTTCAGCAGCTATCACTCCAAGGGTGTAATTCCTTCTCCGAAAACATGATTCAATTGCTTCAGTTTGTTGTGAAATGGATTCACAGAGAGATGATCAGACTCAATACTTGATATAGATTTGATTCTTTGTTTTCCGAGTTTGATCTTCTGGATTTTTCTTTTCAGTCCAGAAAGAAGTCTAGTGAAATTGATAGAGTTTCAGCACTTTGATCTATCTGTGTGTATGTGTTGTGTTTTTTTTTTGTCAATTCCTTCTATTTGTAGCCTTGATTTCATTGATTCAAAAATTCGTCCATCGGCTATTTAATTCTCAGAATCATCCTTGATTCTGGCTTGATTTAATCATCCTTGATTTTGTTGATCTGGATTTACTTCAAATGTTCATCATAAAATCCATCCTTGATTTATTCTGCATTAATTGCTTGATCTTTGATTTAATTATATTGTAGATGTCATGGGTATTACATTTGACTTACTTGGATGTTCTGATCATTACTTCACCATAGAAATACTCTTCACCGTTATCCTTTGGTCAGCTGGTAGAACTTTCTCTTATCCAGTTTGCTATTTTTCGTTTTACATTGATTTCTGATATCCAATGTATCTTTACACGTCACTAATCCTTGACATGCGTGAGATCAGTGTACACCATATTAAAAAGTAGATTCATCATTTGTAAAAAGTCTTAGACTTGCCCAAGGTCATCACAGACTTCCTTGGTTGTAAGTCAATCCAGAGGTCTTCACTTCATTGTGCTGGTTCCTTGGCTGTCTTTACTGAGCTGCTCCAATGTCTTTACTGAGCCATGCAATCTGTCTATTATAGTGCTTGTCTGACTGAACTCATACAACATGTTAGACTCTAAGTAAAGCCTATACAAACATTATGTTAAGGGTGAAATTTATGATTTATATGACGTTATTCCCATAACAATATCCTTGGTATTTTAGTACTTTTTATAGAAAAGTGTTGGTTTTATCGAATTATTGAGTAAACGAGTTTTAAATGTGTTTAAATGCAAAATCGAGATATTTACGTGATTTTATCGGTGTTTTATGTTTATTCGTATGATGTTACATTTTGCATGTTTCTATCATGTTGGTAGATACGTTTTCGTGATGAGTAAGGAGCTTAAACGATGATCACATGAAGATGGAAGAGTTGGAAGATGTTTAAGTGAAGAATCATTGAAGAAACCGGAACCAGGCACTTCATGGGGATTTTGTCCACACTTGTAGGCACTTTCAGGGAAAGTTGTCTTGATGAAAGTTGTAGAGGATTGAAATAGCTTTCCAACGCATGTTGAATCACCTCATTTGGAGCCCTAGAAGTGAAGTTATGAGCAAAATACTGGAGCTGAGTAGTGGACGGGCGTCCATAAAAGTGAACTGGCGTCCAACATCGTATTTTACATTCAGAGAGTTCAGACGCGTACTGAACGAGCGTCCAAGATAGTGGACGGGCGTCCACGGCACCGACTCAGCGAAACCGACCTAAAAATCTATAAATAGGCGCGATTTCTCCAACCCTAAGGACGATTTTTCGACCCTAGGCGGCCCTAAGCCCCTTGGGGGCGACTTTTGCTGTTTATTTTCAGTCAAAAACATCTTTTTATTCCTTTTATTTTGTTGATCGATTTCGATGATGATTAGAAGCTAAGGCTTCCTTGAACAAGCATGTGAAGCCAATCTCCGCAACGTTTTCAATTTCAATCTTTGGATGTTTGTGAGTATTTAAATTAAAGTTGTTTCTTTTCGATGTTTATTTGTTATGTTGCAATTTAAATCGAGAGATATGTTGCATGTTGATGTTTACTATATGATGGAAATCGATGTAAACCTAGATCACCATGATAAAGTTTGGATCTTTAACCTATATATAACGAGAGTTGTTAGGTTAGAAATCTAGGTTGCTAGATTGAATAAATCTTACACCTTTGGTTTGAGGGCGTTAATCTTTAAGATCGAGAGATAAAAGATTGCAAAACGAATTATCTACGAGAGTAGAAGTTCATACCTTTGATAGGTGAACCACAACCTTTATTTAATCTTCACCAAACGATCTAGGGTAGAAGTTGAGAGTTGTGAGATAGGTGGATATATGCTTGTTCTTCGTTAAATTAATTGAGTTGTTTCCTTAGTTTATAGATTACAATTAGTTTAGTTAGTTTGGTTCATAGAAACGATCTTTCCCGGCTTTGGATTGTTGATCCTCTGTCCAGTTTATTTGTTTGTTTTCGTTTTTAGTTTTGTTTTGTTTTGTGTTGTGACGTTCTTAGGAAGAATTAATAAAACTAGATTAAACAACCTCGATTCCCTGAGATCGACTCCGGTATCAATCGCTATACTACGATCCCTGCACTTGGGGAATACCGGATTTATAAATTATATTACTTGTTTGTTTTGCATAGATAAAATCCGTGACACATTACTACTCTTTTGGACTTATTTCAGGCTTGATATAACAGCTAGTATGGCCATCATCAAAAAAATAAAATGTTCCTAACAATTTACCCTTTTTTGATGATTCCAAAACCATCATAAGACAGAATATTAAGTCAAACACTTAATGATAAAAATTAGAATAAAACTCAACAATATTATTCATCCATGAAGGGCATGAAAGGTTGTTCAAAATAAAACCTAAAGAGGGAAAAGCATTATAGTCTACTTGTTCCCTAAAATCCTGATGTTTTTCCATGTGTTTCCAGTGCCCTTACCTCAAGAACTCTCAGGCTTATCACTACCTTCCCCCTTTTTGGTAGCATCATGTCTTTCTTTGAGAATCTTGTTTTTAGCCTAAGACACTGTTATGATTGTGTCAAGCTGCTGGATGGCATGATCTAGATTACTATCAAGAGCCTGTATCTAATGTGAGTGGGTTTCTAGTGTGTCAATCACTGGGTTAAGCCTGTCATCAACTGCACTTGCAGGTGCTCCAGATTTGTGTGAACATGATATGTGATCATTGTATTCAGTTGAATTATCATGTCTCTCGGCTTTTCCATCACAGCATCTTGAACCTCAATGTGACTAATCAGAGCCTCAAACTTTTGCTCCATGGAGGTATACCGACTTCTCAGTGCTGTTTGGAGATTTTCCCTACTACGATTTTGCTTCTCCATATCCACAATTAGAGGATCAATATCCAGATGAAATGATTTGTCTGGATTGTCAGTGGTAGGTTGCGCATGTGCTGGTGCAGTTGTACCAGCTGGTTATTCTTCAATCTCCATGTCAGATAGAGATTGTTGTTGGTTGCTAGATTTCAAGTAGGTAGGGACTTTGCTTCATCTGCATCTACTACAACTTCAACTTCCTCATCTTTCATTCCCCCTTGAACCATGTTGGGGGTCCTTGTTGAGTCTTCTCGTGATGCGCTCTTAGTTGGTCCTCTCAGCCTTACTCATTTGAATAACATCCTAGAGTGTTAGATTATCATTAGAATCTTCTTTTCTTCTTGATCATCAATGTGATGATCATCTTCTTCGCCTTTTCCTCTTTATCTTCGTCTTCATCCGAGGTCGATGGTAAGCTTCCTCATCCTCATCCTCATCCTCTTCTTCTTAATCAAAAATTGTTATTTGACCATAAACAATTCTTGGTCCTCCAAAGATTTCTTCTTACATTCCTGTGTAATGGATTTTGTCCTTCACCTAGATCCAGAGTCGCTTTCCTCGCCTTGTTTCTTTTCTTGTCTTCCTTTACATAAGTGAACATCACTTTTGCCTTATGCAATTTGTGCGATTGAATGGGTTTTACCTTCATCTGATCAAATAGAAATAGTAGAGGAATTCCAAAGAATTTCCTCTCCCATAAAAGACTTTTCTTCTATTGTCCTTTCTTAATTTTGTCGCCGACTTGCGATTATCAATTTCCGTTGTATTTGCTCCTTTAATCTGTTGAAAAGAAAAATGACCAATTCAACTCAAGGCCCTGATAGATAATGGCCATTAGTTTGGTCCTTACTTCCATCATGCCATGCATGGATTATTTCTTCCCTTCAATACTTTTGATGATCAAGTGACAAAATTCTTCAAACGGCTGCTTATGTTCCAATATTGGACAGTTAAATTTCTTGGTTGCAAGACTGGGATTCTTGCCCGTCTCCTTCCAGAATGTATCAGTGTTGATTTCCACGTTCTTTATTTCTGATGGTCCAGTGTTAGAGAGTTTGAAACACCTATTGAGGAGACCTGGTGTGATTACCAGTTCCCATCCAAACACTTTGCTTGTGATGCTGTCCGGTGATCCTTTCGGCCCTAAGCCCCTTGGGGGCGACTTTTGCTGTTTATTTTCAGTCAAAAACATCTTTTTATTCCTTTTATTTTGTTGATCGATTTCGATGATGATTAGAAGCTAAGGCTTCCTTGAACAAGCATGTGAAGCCAATCTCCGCAACGTTTTCAATTTCAATCTTTGGATGTTTGTGAGTATTTAAATTAAAGTTGTTTCTTTTCGATGTTTATTTGTTATGTTGCAATTTAAATCGAGAGATATGTTGCATGTTGATGTTTACTATATGATGGAAATCGATGTAAACCTAGATCACCATGATAAAGTTTGGATCTTTAACCTATATATAACGAGAGTTGTTAGGTTAGAAATCTAGGTTGCTAGATTGAATAAATCTTACACCTTTGGTTTGAGGGCGTTAATCTTTAAGATCGAGAGATAAAAGATTGCAAAACGAATTATCTACTTAGAGTAGAAGTTCATACCTTTGATAGGTGAACCACAACCTTTATTTAATCTTCACCAAACGATCTAGGGTAGAAGTTGAGAGTTGTGAGATAGGTGGATCTATGCTTGTTCTTCGTTAAATTAATTGAGTTGTTTCCTTAGTTTATAGATTACAATTAGTTTAGTTAGTTTGGTTATAACGATCTTTCACGGCTTTGGATTGTTGATCCTCTCTGTCCAGCTTTATTTGTTTGTTTTCGTTTTAGTTTTGTTTTGTTTTGTGTTGTGACGTTCTTAGGAAGAATTAATAAAACTAGATTAAACAACCTCGATTCCCTGAGATCGACTCCGGTATCAATCGCTATACTACGATCCCTGCACTTGGGGAATACCGGATTTATAAATTATATTACTTGTTTGTTTTGCATAGATAAAATCCGTGACAAGTTTTTGGCGCCGTTGCCGGGGAATCGGTACGGTTGTCTAGTTTTTATTAGTTTTTCTAAGTTGTTCTGTTTTCTTGTTTTAATTTATTTTTATTTCTCGGTTTTAGGTAGATTAGAGTTTAGGATTTAGGGTTTTTCATAGTTTTTCTTTTATAGTTATCTGTTAGTTTTCCCACCCGTTTTCCCTGGTGTTCTTCTGGTTCCTGTTCCCGTTTTCTGCAGTCAGACGAGCGTCCATTTTATCTGGACGCCCGTCCAGTTCTTCAGCCTTTAAGACGAGCGTCCGGATTTCCAGACGCCCGTCTAGTTCAGTTTTCAGGAGGACGTTCGTCCAGTAAAGTGAACGCCCGTCTGTATTCCTGTTTCAGTGTCTTTTCTTGTATCTATCTTTTTGTCTCCATCTTTTCTTGTTCCTACATTGATTTGGGGACATCTAGGGTTGATTTATCTGACTCCAAGTTTTCAACGATCAAATTTTTGGATAAAAGGGTTCGTTTTAGCACTTGATAGTATTTTGGCCATAACTTTCGGCTCGAGTGTCGGATTGGCGCGCGCGGGACCCCAATTCGAAAGCTCGTTCGACGCCGACGACGTGGCAGACCGCGGAGGCCGTCCGACACCGTTTTTGAGGTCAAAATACACTGTTTTCCTTCCATTTTGGGCTCGAGAAGATTTAACACGGTTTTTCCCTTTTTAGTGTTTTCTGTTTTTCTGTTTTAAATTTTTCGTAGTTTAGGTTTCTGTTTGTGTTTCATACAATATTCCATCTAGGATTGAGGACATGGATGAGCAAAGTAAGATCGCCATGCTAAAACAGCAGATGACATCTCTTCAAATGTCGCTTAATCCTACGAATCCGACCCCGTCTTTTCCACAGAACTCTCCATTTTATGGAAGATGGAAGATGTTGTCGACCTGGCCATGTGGTTGGCCAGTGTCAGTATATTTCCCCTGCTGGATATCAAGTCAATTCTTTCCATAATCAGGGAAATTTCAGTCCAGTCACATGTCAGAATTGTGACAACGTGGGACATACTGCTCGTTTCTGTCCTAATAGTGGACAGCATTCTTTCATTGGCCAGAACAATCAGACATTTGACAATCAGTTCTCTGGCCATAGCAATTTTCAAAATCAGGGTTTCAATCCAAATCAGAATTTTTATCAAAACCCGAATTTCAGTCATGATCAAGATATCAATTTTTCCGATCAAAATCAAAGTTGGTCTGACCAATCTTTTCCACAACACTTTCAGAATTATCCAGACCCCTCTCAATCTGACGATCTTGAAGCTAATTTTAAGGAGCAAAAGGATGCTATCCAACGCCTTTTTGGTAGGCTTGCGGATATTAGGCAAATGGCTCAAGACCAAGGCATTGACCTAACTCCCACACTCCCTTATGGTGGAGAGGATACTTACACCAATGATGGTGCAAGTCATGAGAATCCATTCCAATATGACCACAACTATGCACCAGCATACAATGGTGGGAGCAGTAACTATCCTTGTTCTCCGTTGGGTCAAGATCAAAGCCATTGGCAACAAGGGACGATTGATGAGCTAGAACCTGATGTGGGTCGGCTTAAGTTACAAAGGTTAGAGACTTCCTTCCCTCCTGCAGGGTGTGATGATGAAGACGGTTGTCCTAGGAAAGATCCGACGTTAGAGATAGTTGAAGATGTTAATCACCCGGTGTTGGAGAATATAGAGGACACTGCGCCTGAATTAGAGATAAATCACCCGGCGGAAGTCACATTAGAGGAGCCGTTGAAGCCACACAGTGTTGAGGTGGTTGTGGATAAGAGAATGAAGGATGAAGAAGAGGAAGGACCTGAAGATTTAGAACTTTCCTCTCGTCTCAAGAATGTTATGCATCTAGATAAGTGCACTCCTAAGATTCCTTGGTATGCTTCCATCGTAAACTACCTTCATTCCCAATATCTTGATCCAAAATTGTCATATCAAGAGAAGAAGAAGTTCTTCTCTGATATGAAATACTTTGTTTGGGATGAGCCTTACCTCTTCAAAATCTGTAAAGATGGTTTGCTAAGGAGGTGTGTTCCTGAATCTGAGCAACGCGATATAATCGAGCAATGCCATAGTGGACCCACAGGTGGTCACTTTGGTCCTTGGAAAACCGTTGCTAAGATCTTCCAATCCGGTTTTTATTGGCCCACGATCTTTAAGGATACAGAAGCTTTCTGTAAAGCTTGTGATAGGTGTCAAAGAACCGGAGCTTTGACAAGGCGATTTGACATGCCTTTGAAACCCATCCTTGAATGCGAAGTCTTTGATGTTTGGGGCATCGATTTTATGGGACCATTCCCATCATCTTGTGGCAACAAATACATCTTAGTCTGCGTTGACTATGTTTCGAAATGGGTGGAGGCAATAGCCACTCCTCGCAATGATCATAAAACGGTCATGAATTTTCTGAAGAAGAATATCTTTGTGAGGTTTGGATGTCCACGTGCCTTGATCAGTGATGAAGGGACACATTTCTGCAACCGGCCACTAGAAAAAGTACTTGAAAAGTATGGTGTTCGTCATAAAACTGGCACACCATATCATCCGATGACTAGTGGTCAGGTTGAAAGAAGCAACCAGAGTTTGAAGAAGATCCTGGAGAAAACAGTGAACAGTCAAAGAAAGGACTGGAGTCTAAAGTTGGATGATGTACTATGGGCATACAGAACTGCCTATAAGACCCCCATGGGTACATCACCCTATCAGATGGTTTATGGAAAATCATGCCACTTGCCAATCGAATTAGAGCATAGAGCGTATTGGGCCATTAAATTCTTAAACTTCGATGCCCAATCTTGTGGAAAACACCGACTGCAGCAGTTGCATGAGTTAGATGAGTTTAGACTCCAAGCCTACGAGAGTGCCAGGATCAGTAAGGACAGAATGAAACTCCTTCATGATGAAAAGATCAAGCATCGAGAATTTCAAGTCGGGGAGCAAGTTTTGCTGTACAATTCCAGGTTACATCTGTTTCCTGGAAAGTTGAGGACACGATGGTCCGGCCCCTTTGAGATTTTGCAAATCATTCCTGGAGGTGTTTTAGAGCTAAGAGGTTATGATGACCAGCCGTTCAGAGTGAATGGTCAGGGGTGCAAGCATTATATTGGTCAACCTAAAGAGAAACCTTTGACTGTTCATTTCCTCGATATCCTCGGGTGTGGTACCCCTAAAGTCAACCAGTTTGACGAGTTTTCGCCCGATTTGTTTTCTGAGGGTGACGGCAGTGGTCCAGTAAGAGGAGGTCCGGCTGGTAGTTGGGATATGGAAGAGCTTAAAAGGGAGGCACGGTTAAAGAGAAGGCGAAGAAGAAGAAGTCTACAATGGGAAAATTAAACGTGCTTGGAAAGCTATCAAAGATTTGACCCCATGCGTTAGATGTTGTTTTCTGCACCACACCACCGATCGAGCTTACACGATGTAGTGGTGGAAGAAAAGTCAAATGGCCCGATCCAGGTGAGCTTAAATGGTGTCGAGCTAACGACATAAACCAAAAAAGCGCCACTAGGGGGCACCCTAGATATCTGTTTTTTTTTTTATTTTCTTTTGTTCTTCTTTTGTGTGTCTTAGTTTAGTTTTGGTCTAGTTAGGGTATTGCGTGAATCTGCTCCGTATTTGTGGTTGACGGTTGGATGTTTCGCACTTTTCCTTGGACGGTGATTTTTCCATCTAAACGATTATCTCTTCTCGTTTCATATGATATAATTCCCCTATCCCGAGATACTTTTCGTGTTTGTCGGTGTGCGAGGATAGTCTTGATAGCGTTTGTGAGTTTGAGACGGTGTCGCTTTTTCCGGTGGATGGTCCACAATCTCATCGATATCCTCGAGCATTCCTGGTCTTCGCGCATCATTCCGAGTTGCTCCCATTCGAACGACAATCGGCTAAGTTCTTTCTTTCTTTTATTTACGCACAACATGAGGACATGTTGTAATTTAAGTGTGGGGGAGGGGAATAAGTTATGTATCTACCATTTGCTTAATATATGATGTTTCTGTGCAAAATGGGCTTAATTTTTCAAAAATTTTCGACACTTTTGTTTTTGTTTTGTCCCGAGTAGGCAATACACGTTTTTGTTCGATTTGTTATGGTCATTGATGCTGTATGCCGTATGTTCCGTAAGTTAGTTGTTTCACCTGATTTATTTTTCACGTGCCATAGTGAATGATGAGCTAATTTGTAAAGTTATACCCCGTTTTGGATTAGTAGTTTTTGATTTTCTTATAAGTCATGTGCTTAGTGCTACGTATATATCTTGAGATTTATGATAGTTTGTATTTAGTTCCGAGTATGATACACTGTGAATATCTGAAGGTTTGAATGTGATAAGTAACACGTAACTATTGTCAAATGAGAAAGTTGAGTTAAATGAAATTAATAAGGGTGTGTCGAAAGCTGGTTTATGATTTGAGTGCGGTAGGGTATACCACGTATGTCCTATTCCACCATGATGACCAAGAGCTCACGACAGTTAGAAAAAGCTGCCTTATGATTGGAGTAAGGTAGGGGATTATCTCGAAATGTCCTATTCTGCTATGAGGGCAATAGCTTGTTCTAATGTGTGTTTAAAGTGAAATGGCTAAATCAACTAAGATATTGTTACGAAATTGAATATAAGGCTTAGTTTTCGTTAATCTTATCCCCAGTATAAACCGATGTATATGTTGTAGGGATTGTCCTCTGAGTATTTCAGAAAGGCCCTAGATTCATTCGATCATTCTTTTCGGGATATGTCACGTTTGTGAGGTGCATCTTATGAGTGTCATTTATTACTAGTCCACGAGGGGGTATTAGCTAGTTTTGCTTTGAGTTCCTCAAGTTTGGATTTAGTGGAAATTTTCTATGGCTATGCACACACACGGGTGAACTTCTAGTTTATTGACTAAATGGTATATGTGTTGAGATGTCTATATTCTTTCCGAGCCTTTATCTTGTTTTGTTTTGCTCGGGACGAGCAAAGTTTAAGTGTGGGGGAGTTGTTAAGGGTGAAATTTATGATTTATATGACGTTATTCCCATAACAATATCCTTGGTATTTTAGTACTTTTTATAGAAAAGTGTTGGTTTTATCGAATTATTGAGTAAACGAGTTTTAAATGTGTTTAAATGCAAAATCGAGATATTTACGTGATTTTATCGGTGTTTTATGTTTATTCGTATGATGTTACATTTTGCATGTTTCTATCATGTTGGTAGATACGTTTTCGTGATGAGTAAGGAGCTTAAACGATGATCACATGAAGATGGAAGAGTTGGAAGATGTTTAAGTGAAGAATCATTGAAGAAACCGGAACCAGGCACTTCATGGGGATTTTGTCCACACTTGTAGGCACTTTCAGGAAAGTTGTCTTGATGAAAGTTGTAGAGGATTGAAATAGCTTTCCAACGCATGTTGAATCACCTCATTTGGAGCCCTAGAAGTGAAGTTATGAGCAAAATACTGGAGCTGAGTAGTGGACGGGCGTCCATAAAAGTGAACTGGCGTCCAACATCGTATTTTACATTCAGAGAGTTCAGGCCAGCGTCATCGAACGAGCGTTCATTCTCCGTTCATAGAGGCTGGACGAAGCGCCCAAGATAGTGGACGGGCGCCCACGGCACCGACTTCAGCGAAACCGACCTAAAAATCTATAAATAGGCGCGATTTCTCCAACCCTAAGGACGATTTTTCGACCCTAGGCGGCCCTAAGCCCCTTGGGGGCGACTTTTGCTGTTTATTTTCAGTCAAAAACATCTTTTTATTCCTTTTATTTTGTTGATCGATTTCGATGATGATTAGAAGCTAAGGCTTCCTTGAACAAGCATGTGAAGCCAATCTCCGCAACGTTTTCAATTTCAATCTTTGGATGTTTGTGAGTATTTAAATTAAAGTTGTTTCTTTTCGATGTTTATTTGTTATGTTGCAATTTAAATCGAGAGATATGTTGCATGTTGATGTTTACTATATGATGGAAATCGATGTAAACCTAGATCACCATGATAAAGTTTGGATCTTTAACCTATATATAACGAGAGTTGTTAGGTTAGAAATCTAGGTTGCTAGATTGAATAAATCTTACACCTTTGGTTTGAGGGCGTTAATCTTTAAGATCGAGAGATAAAAGATTGCAAAACGAATTATCTACGAGAGTAGAAGTTCATACCTTTGATAGGTGAACCACAACCTTTATTTAATCTTCACCAAACGATCTAGGGTAGAAGTTGAGAGTTGTGAGATAGGTGGATCTATGCTTGTTCTTCGTTAAATTAATTGAGTTGTTTCCTTAGTTTATAGATTACAATTAGTTTAGTTAGTTTGGTTCGCAACGATCTTTCCTGGCTTTGGATTGTTGATCCTCTGTCCAGTTTATTTGTTTGTTTTCGTTTTTAGTTTTGTTTTGTTTTGTGTTGTGACGTTCTTAGGAAGAATTAATAAAACTAGATTAAACAACCTCGATTCCCTGAGATCGACTCCGGTATCAATCGCTATACTACGATCCCTGCACTTGGGGAATACCGGATTTATAAATTATATTACTTGTTTGTTTTGCATAGATAAAATCCGTGACACATTACTACTCTTTTGGACTTATTTCAGGCTTGATATAACAGCTAGTATGGCCATCATCAAAAAAATAAAATGTTCCTAACAATTTACCCTTTTTTGATGATTCCAAAACCATCATAAGACAGAATATTAAGTCAAACACTTAATGATAAAAATTAGAATAAAACTCAACAATATTATTCATCCATGAAGGGCATGAAAGGTTGTTCAAAATAAAACCTAAAGAGGGAAAAGCATTATAGTCTACTTGTTCCCTAAAATCCTGATGTTTTTCCATGTGTTTCCAGTGCCCTTACCTCAAGAACTCTCAGGCTTATCACTACCTTCCCCCTTTTTGGTAGCATCATGTCTTTCTTTGAGAATCTTGTTTTTAGCCTAAGACACTGTTATGATTGTGTCAAGCTGTTGGATGGCATGATCTAGATTACTATCAAGAGCCTGTATCTAATGTGAGTGGGTTTCTAGTGTGTCAATCACTGGGTTAAGCCTGTCATCAACTGCACTTGCAGGTGCTCCAGATTTGTGTGAACATGATATGTGATCATTGTATTCAGTTGAATTATCATGTCTCTCGGCTTTTCCATCACAGCATCTTGAACCTCAATGTGACTAATCAGAGCCTCAAACTTTTGCTCCATGGAGGTATACCGACTTCTCAGTGCTGTTTGGAGATTTTCCCTACTACGATTTTGCTTCTCCATATCCACAATTAGAGGATCAATATCCAGATGAAATGATTTGTCTGGATTGTCAGTGGTAGGTTGCGCATGTGCTGGTGCAGTTGTACCAGCTGGTTATTCTTCAATCTCCATGTCAGATAGAGATTGTTGTTGGTTGCTAGATTTCAAGTAGGTAGGGACTTTGCTTCATCTGCATCTACTACAACTTCAACTTCCTCATCTTTCATTCCCCCTTGAACCATGTTGGGGGTCCTTGTTGAGTCTTCTCGTGATGCGCTCTTAGTTGGTCCTCTCAGCCTTACTCATTTGAATAACATCCTAGAGTGTTAGATTATCATTAGAATCTTCTTTTTCTTCTTGATCATCAATGTGATGATCATCTTCTGCCTTTTCCTCTTTATCTTCGTCTTCATCTGAGGTCAGATGGTAAGCTTCCTCATCCTCATCCTCATCCTCTTCTTCTTAATCAAAAATTGTTATTTGACCATAAACAATTCTTGGTCCTCCAGCATTTCTTCTTACATTCCTGGTACTGGATTTTGTCCTTCACTAGATCCAGAGTCGCTTTCCTCACTTGTTTCCTTTTCTTGTCTTCCTTTACATAAGTGAACATCACTTTTGCCTTATGCAATTTGTGCAGTTGAATGGGTTTTACCTTCATCTGATCAAATAGAAATAGTAGAGGAATTCCAAAGAATTTCCTCTCCCTAAAAGACTTTTCTTCTATTGTCCTTTCTTAATTCTTTGCCTGACTTGCGATATCAATTTCCCGTTGTATTTGCTCCTTTAATCTGTTGAAAAAGAAAAATGACCAATTCAACTCAAGGCCCTGATAGATAATGGCCATTAGTTTGGTCCTTACTTCCATCATGCCATGCATGGATTATTTCTTCCCTTCAATACTTTTGATGATCAAGTGACAAAATTCTTCAAACGGCTGCTTATGTTCCAATATTGGACAGTTAAATTTCTTGGTTGCAAGACTGGGATTCTTGCCCGTCTCCTTCCAGAATGTATCAGTGTTGATTTCCACGTTCTTTATTTCTGATGGTCCAGTGTTAGAGAGTTTGAAACACCTATTGAGGAGACCTGGTGTGATTACCAGTTCCCATCCAAACACTTTGCTTGTGATGCTGTCCGGTGATCCTTTCGGCCTTCCTAGAACAAATTTTGCATTTTTACATAACGAAATTAGGGTTTCATAGAAAATTCCATTGATCGGGGGATGGAGAAAGGTCATCAACACCAGGTTATTACACCCTTCTACCAATCGGTGAGCTTGGGGGTCGTTGTTGCATAGGGTGAGATAGTGCTTGGGTCTGAAGAATGACCCGGTGACAATGGACCTTTCATAGTGTTTTCCGGACTTGGTGATTGAGGACGATGAAGCCATTTCTGAGAGATTTGAGAGAAAAGGCTTCAACTTTTTTTTTTGAGTAAAAGGGTTTCGGAATTTCAAAGATAGCGTAAACAGCCCATTAAAAAACTGAAGTGTTGATTTTATAGTGGAGATTTGAGTGTGTGAACGTGGTTGAATATGCAGAGGTTTTGGTGGAGTAATGGCGTGATTTTGTGTCTATAAATCTCGGTTAACAAGGATAATGGGAGAGAGGATTGAGGCAAGTAATGATTCTTTCTTGTCAAATAATAACTTTCATACATTAATCCATGTGTCTGAATAAGTATAATCCACGTGTGTAATCATCACAAAATAAAAAATCCATAAGTCTCTGATTTTCCACATGTAAAAAATTTGATTCATTTCACACTTCACTTCGTTGTTTTCTTCGTTGTATTTAGCGGTTGAGTGACTTGGCTGATCACTAAGCTGGTGTAGTGGCCTGTTTACAGAGCTGCTATAACAAAACAATTGTCCCTAACAATCGGTAAAGCGGACTTTGCTGGTACCAGTGCCTTACCTGCCAAGTGAGCACACCCAAAATGGCAAAGGTTTAGTCCGCTGGTGGAGTCACTTCATTGATTACTCCAGTAGCTGCTCCTTGTAACTATATCAATTTCAATCATTCACAACCAAGTTCTTAATTTACAAAATCTTTCATGACTGAGTGGCTTTGTGAAAATATCAGCCAATTGATCTTCTTTAGAAATGTACCTCAAGATTACATCACCTTTCTCAACATGATCTCTGATTAGATGATGTATCACATCAATATGCTTTGTTCTTGAGTGAAGTACTAGATTTTCTGTAATAGATATTGCACTTATGTTGTCACACATGATAGGAATTGTCTTTTCTTAAACTCCATAGTCAATTAGTTGTTGTCTGATCCAGAGTACTTGTGCCCAACAACTACGTGCATCTATATTTTTTGCCTCAGTGTTGAGGTAGATATGGAATTATGCTTTTTGCTAAACCATGATACTAGTATGTTACCTAGCATTGGACAAGTTCCTAATGTAATTTTTCTCTCATCTTTGCATCCAGCATAATCTGAATCCAAATAAGATATCAATTTGAATCCACCATCTTTTGGATACCAAATTCCAACATTTACTGTCTACTTCAAATATTTGATGATTATCTATTCTGCTAGTAAGTGAGATTCTTTTGGTTGTGATTGAAATCTTCTGCATACTCCTACTATAAATGCAATGTATGGTCTCCTTGCAGTTAAGTAAAGCAGTGAACCAATGATTCCTCTATATATGATCGCGTGCAAAACACTTACTAGTAATAGGACTAGGTCTATCGTAGTAGAGTACTGGCGAGTCAAGGTTGATCCCACAAAGACTCGTAAGAACATCAAATTATCGAGATTGAGCTTGTCATAATTAACGGTCTACGACCAACCATAATATAGATAGTAGTAAAATTGGTGCCACTGGTGCACAAACCAATGATATTATGCTAGCTCAAACGTATGTAACAAGAGTTTCTAAGGTATTAGTTCAATTATGAGTAATTAGTTATTCCCCCCACACATGCAATAGTCCTCCCCATTTGTGAATTTTAATTCATTATCAGCTACGGGTACAACTCCTAACCCGATCTACTCCGAAAATTGTTGTAGACAATCTATATGCAAGACAATCCATAATTGGTCCGTAATAGCCCATACGTATAAAGAACTAGAGTTGTCGATATTGAGCGCTAACTCATACCGCAAACCCACCTAGACAGCGGATGACACAAATCAGCACGTTCCTAGGGTCCATCAAGATAATGTCCAAACTAACACTTCACTATTTGTATTTCATGCTAGTTTCATGAAGACATGCAAATAGTTGATCAGGCTACTAACATGTAAATTAAATCTATCGATCAATGTAGCTGGCGCCGATTATCAGGAACTAGTAATTTACTAGCTATTCAGATCTAGTGATATATACATCACAGATCTGAAAAACACAACCACTATTTCATGATTTCTTCACCAACGAATTAGATCTATAACACATGGGGTGAAATAAACTAACTACTACATAATTAAACTAAATAGGCAATCAAAACATACTAGCCGAATAGAACAATGACAGATCTACATCTTAGAAAAGACAGAAAATAATACCCTCAAAGACGAGAGTAGAACTCCCTTGGATCTCTCCCTTGGCAGCGACTCCGTCGTCTCTCCGACCATAACTCATAAAATAAATAAAGAACAAAGAACAAAGAACTTTTATTGCATAATAATTGTAGTATTTGTGTGCTACCAATGTTACATTGAACTCTGAGGCGAAGGCTCTTATTTATAGGTACATAAACCAACTTAGAAACACCTAGTTCTACCCCTCGTCCAATAAAACGCGTTTCAGAAAGATCTGGACTCTCGGTAAGTCGGTGCCGACTCTTGGTAAACCGAGGGCAAATTTGTCTTTTTTTCAGCCGACTTAGCTAGGAATGTTCTGGAATACGCTAGGCCCATTCCTTTCGTTCAGTCCACTCCAATTTTGTCCATAATACTGAAAATAATCAAATAATGCATGAAATAATATCGAAACAGGGAAATAAATGTTAAGTGCAGATTTCTCGACTCGTGAACCCGGCATATGATATTCAACTCAATTGACTTGTATTTATAGGCCGAAACAACTATTTTTAGCTCATAATGGTAGAATGTTGATGCCGTAGGGTCGATTTATTTGAATTTCTTCAAATTTACTCATAAGATTTTGAATCAGGGTTGCAAAATCTAATGGAGAAATAGAAGATTGTGCAGTGCCAGATGTGGATGCATTTGAAGAATATGAACTAGATAGTACCTCTGTTTATTCAATTTCCTTAAGCCATTAGACACAGACATGCTTTGTCATTGTCTGAGCTGGTGCCTTCACCCTTATCTGAGTTATTGTCAGATGATTCTTCATCACTGTCACCACTTGCTTCAGCTTTCAATGCTTTGTTGTCAGATGACTTGTATTTCTTCATATTTTCATGTTTGTCTCTCTCTTCAGGACAATCAGCTTTGAAATGTCCTTTCTTTTTGCAATTTAAGCATCTGTATTCATCATCTTTTTTCTTCATGTCTTTTCTTGAATTAAACTTCTTCTTTTATGATGAACTACCTTTGAATTTATTCTTGTTAAACCTGTCAAAACATTTGATTAATAGAGCAATTTGTTCTTTTAGCTCTTGTTCCTTTTTGCTGCTTATGTCAGCCACTTTGCTCTGCTGAGGTGCAACCAATGCACTGGCCGTGTGTGGCTCTACTGCAGCACCAACTTCGCTATTTAGTTCAAATTCAAGAGCTTTTATCTATGACATCAATATCAAGGTGTCATTATTTGCAAGATATAGTGTTCCCTTGAGCACTGAGGTGATGATCCTCCATCTTTCTGGTAGACTTCTCAAGATCTTCAAACAAACTTCTATCTGTGTGTTGGTCCCAGAGAAGGGTGAAACTATAGTCGGGGGGGGGGTGAATGACTATAGTGGAGTTTCAAAAACTTTTCTTTTATTCAAAAGCTTTTGGGCAGCGGATAAATCCCTTCTTACTATGTTGTTTTCAAATAAGTTTAGACAATCTCAGAATTAAGTTATGGTGTAGGCAAATTAAATAAATGCTGTAAAGTAAATTGCAGAAATTAAATTGACACAAGGCTTATAGTGGTTTAGGGTGGTGAAATCCCTTAATCCACTCTTCTCCTGTGATGATCGGAGGAATTCACTATTGTTTTCACAGATACAATAGTATGATTGTCCTTGGCTTCCCAAGCTTCACAATCTACAAGACTATCACTCCTTGACTCGCAAGCGGCTTGATGATTGATCTTCCTTCTTTGCTCCTTGAGATCAAAATCTTTCAACAGCTATCACAGGTTCAGCTCCTTCTCAGATTGGCTCGGATTCCGTTGTTTTGCTTTGATGAGAATGTGATTCACAAACTTGCTTGATCAATCTCAGTGCTGAGTATGACTCTGTAGTTCTGATGTCTGAGTTGATAACTAGATGTGTCTTTTTATGTTCAGAGAGAAGGCTTTTCAAATTGACAGAGTTTTCACTTGATTTTTACGTTTTTGTTCCACTCCATTCTCTGTCTGTCAATGCCTTCTATTTATAGCCTTGAATAACCTTGATTTTGAAATTCCGTCCGTTGGCTATATTAATGAGGGAATAATCCTTGATTTTATTCTTGATTCCCCCTTAATTGCATTCTCCTTGATTTCAGTGATCGGATTCTTTCTTCAAACGTATAGCAGAAAATCCGTCCTTGATTGATCCTCTATTGATTGTGCATTTAATGCATGATCTTCTGAATCTTCAACATGTACTAAATCTGATCTGGTAAGTGTTACTTACCGCGTTTTAGAACGGTCGAGTGATCCTTCCGACTTAGCCGCTTTAGCTTTTCCTTCACCGTTTCGTCTTTACTCGGCCGAAAGTGAGTGCCTTTGCCGATTCACTTTGTTTTCTTCTTTGTTTCGTTTGAGAAGAATCTTTGTACTTCACCGATCTTTGATTGGGGTGAGATCTGTACACCAAATTTGGAATATTAATGTACATCGCTTGTAGTATAACTTAGACTTGTCCAAGGTCATCACAGACTTCCTTGGTTACAAGTCGGACCTTTAATATCTGCATTGCTTCTCTCTGCTGGTGCTTGGTGGCTTTCACTGCCGAATATTTGTTTTTGCTTTGCCGTCCTACCACTAGTACAACACTTGTCTGACTCAACTTATACAACATGTCAGACTCTAAGTAAAGACTTATACAGAGAATTCTAACTTATTTCAGGCTTGCTATAACAGCTGGTATGGCCATCATCAAAACATAATAAAATGTTCCTAACAATTTCCCCCTTTTTGATGATGCCAAAACCCTCATAAGCCTGAACATAAGTAATCGAAAATAATGGAACAAAAATTCAACAGTTTTATTCATCCATCATGGGGCAATAAGATATTGCATCTCTTTATTTAAAGAACAAGGGCAAATGATAAAATCAAATTTAATTAAGCAACAGATAACAAGTTTACTTCTTCATTTCTTCAATCCTGATGCCTTTGCCTTTGCTGTCCTTTCCCTCTCCACTGGAGCTCTCAGGCTTTGAGTTTCCTTCCCCCTTTGTGGCAGCATCAAAACGTGCTTCAAGGTTTGCAATTGCTGCTTCAGACTCAGGGAGAGGACCATACTTTTTCTCCAGTATTTTGTTGTTGGCCTCACCAACTTTGATTAGAAAGTCCAGCTGCTTGCCAGAATGCTCCATTATCTCCTCCAGATGCTGAATTTGTTGAGTGTGTGTATTGAGAGTGTCCACCAATGGCTTGAGATTGTTGTCAGTTGTCTCAGCAAGGAACTCAAGATTGGTTTGGACATGATGAGGAATGAGGTGTTGTAGGTTGCAAAGTAGATTTCCTTGTCTCTCCATGACCTCATCCTGGATCTTGATGTGACTGATGAGGGCCTCAATCTTGTGGTTGAAGGAGGTAGCTTCACTCCTTAAGGCATGCTTCAAGTTTTGCCTGCTGTAGTATTGCCTTTCCATGTCCACAATGAGGGTTTGAATGTCCATATTGAAGACTCTTTCTGGATTAACTTCTTCTGGTGCCACATCGGCATCCCCTTCATCCTCATCATCTTCTCCCTCAGCATCTTCACCTTCCTTCTCCTTAATTTTCCACTTCAACTTATTGCTCTTCCTTTTCCTCTTTTCCCTTTTCATTTTGTGCTTCTTCTTTTTCTTTCATCTGTTCTTGTTCTGCCTCATTAGACACAGGGTCATTTAGAGGTTGTTGTTGAGTGTGAGCTTCTTCATCTGCCACCGTTCCCCCTTGTGCAATTGTGGGGGAGTTGACAATTTCGGCTAAGTGAGCTTTATCAGCTGGCTCACTGAGCTGTTTGTCAATTGTACCAATGCTTTTGAAAAGCACTTCTTGGAGAGTCAGTTCATCGTCAGAAATCCCCAAACCTTCTTGATTGGCTTCAAGATTTCTACCATCTGAATGTTCATCTTCTGACTCATCTTCTTCCTCATCTATCTCTTCTTCTTCAGATGAAGTGAGTCTATATCCTTCCTCACCTTCTTCAAGGTAAGTGATTTCCTCTTCCTGCTTCTCTTCTGATGTTGCTGTGTCATCACGGATTGTCACAGGATCATACAAGTTGCTGGTGTCAGGCATTGTTGTATCCTCTTGTGCCTTCTGAGATCTGGTTCTTCGTCCCACTCCTGATCTGCTGGATTCAGGTTGTTTCCTCTTTTTCCCAGCAATGGGTTTGTGCTTCAGGGAAGCCTTGATGTAGATGAACATTGTCTTGGACTTGTGTGGGGACTGCAAGTTTGTGGGTTGTACTTTCAAGGCGTTGAACAGGTGTTGAAGAGGGAACCCATATGATTTCCTTTCCCAGAAATCACCCTTTTTCTGCAAACCCTTGCTTGGTGCGGTGAATGATAGGTCAATTTCTTTTTGAATCTGATCCTTCAATCGATTGAAAACAAAGGTTGCCCAATCAAATTTGATGCGTTCATAGATTATGGCCATCAGTTTGATCCGTACCTCAGTTAGGTTTTCCATCGACCCCTTTCTGCCTTCAATATTTTTGGTGATGACCGGTGCAAATTCAGCAAACGGAAGTTTGAGCTTTGATCTAGGTAGATTGTACGTTTTGTTGTTTTGCTTGGGGCTTTTGGCTATCTCAGCCCAGAATTTTGTGATGTTTGTCGTCAGCAGCTTGACATTGGCAGGACCAATTATGGGAAGTTGCAGGTATCTGTTTAGTGTACCAGGCGTGATTACTATGTTTTTTCCAAAGATTGAGCTTGTGATGCGATCGACTTCAGTCTTCTTTGTGCTGGGCACAAACTTGGCATTTTTCCAGAATGCTATCAGGTTTTCATAGCAGATACCAGTTATTGGGGGGTTTAGAAAGGTCATCAGCCCCAAATGTGTACAACAATCGACCAAGCGTTGTGCTTGTGCATCGTTATCACAATAAGAGAGATAGTGTTCTGGTTTGAAAAATGAACCAGTGATGATTGATTTTTCATAGTATTTTTCAGTAGGAGAGATTGTGGAAGATGAGGCCATTGATAGTAGATAGATGTTTAGAAAGGAGTTCTTCAAGTTTTCAGTGAAAATCAGAAATAGGGTTTGTAATTTGCAAGAGAGCGTAAAGATTTCTGAAAATCTTTAAGTCTGGTTTATATAGTGTGATTTGGGTAGTGTGAACGTGAATTGAATATGGAAGGATTTTGTGACATCATGACGTGATTTTGTGTATGTGAATTGCGATATTCAAGCGTAATGGGGGAGTGGTTTGAGGTAAGTAATGATAGAGCCCGGGAATCGAGGAGTTTTCAATTCGAAAAATAATACAATTACCTCCATGATCATAAATTGATATCCACGTGTGTAATCTTTCACAGAATAATCCTCCATAATTGCCTTATTCTCCACGTGTAATCAGAATTGATTTTGTTCACACTTTTAATTTATCTAAGTCTTTATTTCGGTGAAGTGCCTTGGCTGGTCACTTAGCCAATCAAATGGGTTCTTCATTGAGCTGCTCCATTTAACTGTTCCTAACAATCAGTTAAGTTACCTTCACTGGATACCAGTGCCTTGCCTGCTACACCTCCTGTAATGGCAAAGGTTGTACCAGTTGATGAAGTCACTTAGCCAATTACTCTAGTTGGCCGCTCCTTGATACTCAGTCAATTTCAATCATTCCTAACTCAGTTCTTAACATACTAAATCTTTCATAACTGAGTGGTTTAGTGAAGATGTCTGCCAGTTGATCTTCAGTAGGTATGTATTTTAGGATGGCATCTCTCTGATAAAATGGTGTCTCACATCAATGTGTTTTGTTCTCGAATGCAATACTGGATTTTCAGTAATAGATATTGCACTTGTGTTATCACACATGATTGGAATTGTTTTCTCTTCCATTCCATAGTCCCTTAGCTGTTGTCTTATCCAAAGTACTTGAGCACAGCAGCTACCTGTTGCTATATATTCTGCTTCAGCTGTTGATGTAGATATGGAGTTTTGCTTTTTGCTGAACCAAGAGACTAGCCTGGTTCCATACATTTGACATGTTCCAGAGGTGCTTTTTCTATCTATTTTGCATCCAGCATAGTCAGAGTCTGAATATGATATCAATTTAAATCCTCCATCTTTTGGATACCAAATTCCAACATTTATAGTGTTTTTCAAGTATTTGATTATCCTTTTGGCTGCTATAAGATGCGATTCTTTTGGTTGTGCTTGAAATCTTGCACACACTCTTACTGCAAATGCTATATCAGGTCTACTTGCAGTTAAGTATAATAAGGATCCAATGATTCCTCTATACATTTTCTGATCAACATCCTTTCCTGCTTCATCTTTTCCAAGTATGACTCTGGCACACATTGGTGTGTCCGCTGTGCCACTTGTATCCATCACATACTTGTGTATCAGATCTCTTGTGTACTTGGCTTGACTAATGAAAATTCCATCCTTCATTTGCTTTACTTGAAGGCCAAGAAAATAGTTTAATTCTCCCATCATGCTCATCTGAAATTTTCTCTTCATCAGGTTTGCAAATTATTCACAAAGCTTTTCATCCTCTGATCCAAAGATTATGTCATCAACATAGATTTGAACCAGCAATGTGCTAGCTCCTTCCTCTAGTTTGAATAGAGTCTTGTCAATAGTTCCCTTGTTGAATCCATTCTTGATCAGAAATTGTGATAGTGTTTCATACCAGGCTCTAGGTGCCTGTTTGAGGCCATAGAGGGCCTTCTTGAGTTTGTATACTTTGTCTTCTTTTCCATTGATTTGAAATCCAGGAGGTTGTTCTACATAAAATTCTTCTTCCAAAAGTCCATTTAGGAATGCACTCTTGACATCCATTTGATAAACTTTGAAGTCTTTGTATGCGGCAAAGGCTAGAAAGAGTCTGATTGCTTCCAATCTTGCCACTGGTGCAAATGTTTCATCATAATCTATTCCTTCGCTTGAGAATAGCTTTTGCAACTAGCCTTGCTTTGTTTCGACAACAGTTCCTTGCTCATCCATCTTGTTCTGAATACCCATTTTGCACCAATGATGTTGGCATATATCCGGTCATCAACAAGTTCCCTGACTTTATTTCTTTCAAATTCATTTAGTTCTTCTTGCATTGCTGTGATCCAATCTGCATTTTGGATTGCATCATCTATGGTCTTGGGTTCCACTTGTGATAGAAAGCAAGTTAGCATGTGCTCCAATTGTCTTCTGGTTCTAACTCATGTGTGAATATCTCCAATAACTTGTTCTTCAGGATGGTCTCTTAGCCAATTTAGATCTGGTTGAAGTTGTTCTTCACTTGGTGCTTCCATGCCTTCATGCTGAGCATGAACTTCAACTTCAGGTGCTTCTTCTATTGTATTGATATGTGGCTCCTCTTGATTTTCAAAGTGATGATTCAGGATAGTAGCTGGTATGGTTGCATTTGTATAGATTTCCTTCTGTGCTGCTTTCTCTTCTTGGTCTTGAAGATCTTCACCATTTGTATTTGGTTCATCAAAACCACATGTATTGATTCTTCAATCACCAATGTTCTTTATTGAGTACTCTAAATGCTTTGTTGGTGTCTCGAGTATCCCATGAAGATTGCTTCATCGACCTTCTCATCAAAGGTATGCAATTGTGGTTCTGTTTAAGACAAAACATTTTGATCCAAACATATGAAAATATGAGATATTGGGTTTTCTTCCATTCCATATTTCATATGGAGTCTTTCCATGATATTTGTTGATGATTGATCTGTTTTGTGTATGACATCTCGTGTTTCTTCGCTTCAAACCCAAAATCTCTTTGGCAAGCATGCTTCAAACAATCATTGTTCTAATCGCTTCTTTGAGAGTTCTCGCTTCTTCTTCTTTCGCTACACCATTTTGTTGTGGAGTGCTGCTGCAGATAGTTGATGTAGTACTCCATTTTCTTCATGATGAGTTACGATGATTTCATTTAGAAATTCAGTGCCTCGTCTGATCTTATCTTTATGATCTTTAGTTCTTTCTCATTTTGGAGTCTTTTCAAAAATCTGGCGACTTTTGAGTGTCTCCTTCTTCTTGTTCATGAAAATGGTCCAGGTGTACTTTGAGAAGTCATCCACCACTACAAGGGTGTATTTCTTACCACTCACACTTACTGGTGTGACTGGTCCAAACAGGTCCATGTGTAACAGATGTAAAACTCTTGTTGTAGATTGATAAGGCTTTGACTTGAATGAACTTTTGATCTGTTTTCCTTTCTGACATGCATCACATAGACTTTCTTTCTTGAATGTGATCTCTGGCAAACCTTCAACTAACTTGTTCTTTGATAGTTTGTTGATGGTCTTGAAATTGAGATGATTTAGCCTTCGTGCCAAATCCAAACTTGTAGATTGTTTGTTTTTGACCAAGAGACATGTTTTCGCCTTGGTCGTTTCTCGATCCACAACATACATGTTGTCTTGTCTTCTACCCGCAAGAACCACTTTGTGTTGGTTTGGCTGTGAATCACTTTGCATCCTTCTTTGTTGAAGTGCACATTGTAGCCTTTGTCACAAAATTGACTGATGCTCATCGATTGAAATTTAGTCCCTTGACATATGCCACATTTTGAATTTTTAAATTGTTCTTGAGTATTATGCCTTCCCTTAATCTTGCCAGGGTTTTTTTGCCTCCAAATGTGACTTTGGGTCCATCAAAAGCCTTGAAGTCGGTGAGCCATTTCTTGTTTCTGTCGTCATGTGTGTCGGAACATCCACCGTCTATGTACGGACATCCTACAAAGCAGTTAATTAAGTTTAGGTACCCAACACTGTTTGGGTCCATACTGTTAGCAATCATGCCTCACATACCAAGTGTGTATCCAAAAGGTCTTCTTTTTGGATAATTGAAGTCATCAACTTCATATGTATAAGGCATGGCAGAATAGCTTCTAATATTTTCTTTGAAGGTATTACGATACTTTTCTCCACCTTTTGGTGCATTTATATCCTTCTTCACTTTCCATTATGCAGTAGGAAACCTTTCCTGCTTCAAGTGTCTAGGAACAGATTGATTTATCTTAACCATATGATGCAATTTGTGGAATGGTTTCCTCTTGTATTTTGGAGGTGCAACATTCCAATCATCCTCTGAAGGGTAAAGTCTGCCTTTACCTTTCAGATGGCTGTTGTTCTTGATTGACTGGAATGAGGATTTAGTCTGCTGTTTCACTACACTAGGTTTTGACTTCACCGGAACATGATGATCTGTTGGAACTATGGTCTGTCCCTTTCTAAATTTTAATCCATTAATGGTCCTGAATTTAGAATTGTGTTGACCATTATTCCTACTTTCATCCTGACTGTTGTAGCCAAGTCCAGATCTGGATCCAAACCTTTTTGAGGGTTTGTAAGCTGGTGCTTTTAGTGGTGCAGTGGTTACTTTTACTGGTGAGGAGATTTTCTTAACTAATCTGTCAATGACAGATGTATGATCATCTACTTTTTGTTGATCATTTAAGTAGGTCTCCTTACTGGTTAATTCAGCTTTTGCTTTATCCAGTTCTTTCTTTAATTTCTTATTTTCTTTTCTTAGATCCTTGCATTCCTTTTCCATAATTTCATGGTTCTTTTCAATTTGATCAAATTTAGTCATGAGATTCTGGACTAGGTCTGCTGTATCTAATGGAAGAGTAGAAGATTGTGCAGTGTCAGATGTGGATGTATTAGATGAAGAGTAAGAGCTAGATGATACCTCAGATTCATCTGATTGAGCTTGACTTCTTGTTTGATGATGAATTTCCTTTGAAGGGCTTCTTTTTGCTAAACCTGTCAAAGCGTTTAACCAATAAAGCTACCTGTTCTTTAAGTTCATGTGTTTCTTTATTGATGTAATCGGCGAAGTTACTTTGCTGGGGTGCAACCAGTGCAGTGATTTTTTGTGTCTCTGCCGGAGCACCATCTTCACCGTTCAATTCGAATTCATGAGCTTTTAATTGGGACATCAGTGTCAGAATGTCAGTGCTTGCAAGATTTGTTGTTCCTCTGATTACGGATGTTATGATCTTCCATCTTTCAGGTAGTCCTCTCAAGATCTTCAAGCATACTTATTTTTGGGGATATGTGTGTCCAAGCTGTTGCAGTTCACTGATGATGCTTGAGAATCTGTTGTCCTTTTGATCTATGGATTCGCCAGTCTTCATTTTGAAGTTTTCAAACTTCTGTTTTGCAACAGATAATTTGTTTTCTTTAACTGCTTCAGATCCTTCATTTATCAATGATATCTTGTCCCACATCTCCTTTGCTATTTTGCAGTCTTTGATTCTCATGAACATGTTGCTATCTAGGGTCTTCAAGATCATGTCTTTTGCAACAAAGTCCAGGTTTGCTCTTCTCCTGTCATCCTTGGTCCAATTCTTTTTAGGTTTGTCAATTTCCTTTCCTTGATCTGCTCCTGTGCCTACCACAGTAGTGATTGTGATTGGTCCATCATTAATTACATCCAAAGATCTCTTCATGAGTTCTTTGCAAGATGAGATAGCATTCTTATTTTATATTCATCAAAATTATTAACATTAAAAACATGTACTTTTGACAAGAAGTTTGAGGAATCCATCAGTGCAAATGAAGATATAAATGTAAATGTATAGAAAACTCAGATTTGAAAACAACTTTGAAAATATGTGATCTCCTTGTTACCAGAAATTAGATCTGAACAGGTTCTGATACTAGGAACACTGCTCCGATACCAATTGTTGGTCCTAGAGAAGGGTGAAACTATAGTCGGAGGGGGGTGAATGACTATAGTGGAGTTTCAAAAACTTTTCTTTTATTCAAAAGCTTTTGGGCAGCGGATAAATCTCTTCTTACTATGTTGTTTTCAAATCAGTTTAGACAATCTCAGAATTAAGTTATGGTGTAGGCAAATTAAATAAATGCTGTAAAGTAAATTGCAGAAATTAAATTGACACAAGGCTTATAGTGGTTCAGGGTGGTGTAATCCCTTAATCCACTCTTCTCCTGTGATGATCGGAGGAATTCACTATTGTTTTCACAGATACAATAGTATGATTGTCCTTGGATTCCCAAGCTTCACAATCTATGAGACTATCACTCCTTGACTGCAACAGCTTCAGTGATTCAGTCTTCCTTTGTTGCTCCTTGAGATCAAAATCTTTCAACAGCTATCACAGGTTCAACTCCTTCTCAGATTGCCTCTGATTCAGTTGTTTTGCTTTGATAAGAATGTGATTCACAAACTTGCTTGATCAATCTCAGTGCTGAGTATGACTCTGTAGTTCTGATGTCTGAGTTGATAACTAGATGTGTCTTTTTAAGTTCAGAGAGAAGGCTTTTCAAATTGACAGAGTTTTCACTTGATTTTTATGTTTTTGTTCCACTCCATTCTCTGTCTCCCAATGCCTTCTATTTATAGCCTTGAATAACCTTGATTTTGAAATTCCGTCCGTTGGCTATATTAATGAGGGAATAATCCTTGATTTTATTCTTGATTCCCCCTTAATTGCATTCTCCTTGATTTCAGTGATCGGATTCTTTCTTCAAATGTATAGCAGAAAATCCGTCCTAGATTGATCCTCTATTGATTGTGCATTTAATGCATGATCTTCTGAATCTTCAACGTATACTAAATCTGATCTGGTAAGTGTTACTTCGCCGTTTTTAGAACGGTCGAGTGATCCTTCTAGCTTTTCCTTCACCGTTTCGTCTTTACTCAACCAAAAGTGAGTCTGCTTTGCCGATTCACTGTTTTCTTCTTTGTTTCTATTTGAGAAGAATCTTTGTACTTCACTGATCTTTGATTGGGGTGAGATCAGTGTACACCATATTTGGAATATTAATGTACATCGCTTGTAGTATAACTTAGACTTGTCCAAGGTCATCACAGACTTCCTTGGTTACAAGTCAGACCTTTAATGTCTGCATTGCTTCTCTGCTGGTGCTTGGTTGGCTTCACTCTGCCGAATATCTATTTTTGCTTTGCCGTCCTACCACTAGTACAACACTTGTCTGACTCAACTTATACAACATGTCAGACACTAAGTAAAGACTTATACAGAGAATTCTAACTTATTTCAGGCTTGCTATAACAGCTGGTATGGCCATCATCAAAACATAATAAAATGTTCCTAACACTGTGCATATTTGTGACCAAGTTGTTATTGTTCACTGATGATGCTTGAAAACCTGTTATCCATTTGGTCAATGGATTCACCACTCTTCATCTTGAAATTCTTAAATTTCTATTTAGCAACAGATAATTTGTTTTCTTTAACTGCCTCTGATCCTTCATTTATGAGTGCCAACTTGTCCCACATCTCCTTTGCTGTTTTGCCATCTTATCCTCATGAACGTGTTACTGTCCAGAGTCTTCAAAATGATATCTTTTGCAACATAATCAAGATTTGCTCTCCTTTTGTCATCCTTGGTCCAATCCTTTTTTATCCTGTCAATCTTGATTGGTTCATCATTGATGACATCTAGCATCTCCTCCTGAGTTGTTGTAAGATAAGATAACATCCTTATTTTATATTCATCAAAATTGTTAACAATACAGGTACTTTAGACATGAAATTTGAAGAATCTATAGTCACAAGTAAAAGGTATATTTAGAAAGCACAGATTTGAAAACTAATTTGAATACAAGTGATCTCCTTGTTACCACATATCACATCTGAACAGGTTCTGATACTAGGAACACTGCTCCGATACCAATTGTTTGTCCCAGAGAAGGGTAAAAGTATAGTCAGAGGTGGGTGAATGACTATACAGGAGTTTCAAAAACTTTTCTCTTTTAAAAGGTTTTGGGCAGTGGATAAGTCCCTTCTTAAAAGTTGTTTCAAAGTAGGTTATGAACACACAGAGTGTGAATAAAATGCAATAAGTAAATGTTGTAAAGTAAATTGCTGTAAGGTAAATGAACACAGAGGTTTATAGGGGTTCAGGGTGGTGTAATCCCTTAATCCACTATTCTCCTGTTATGATTGGAGGAATTCACTATTGACTTTGACCAATACAATAGTGTGATTCAGTCCCTGGGTAAAAAAGGTTCAGTGACTCAGTCTTCAACACTGCTCCTTGAGAACAAATCCTTCAGCAGCTATCACAAAATAACCACAACTCCTTCTCGGATTTCTCTGATTCAGTTGTTTGAGATGAATGTGAATTTAGGAAATTCACCAAACTCGATCAGGTTAAGACTTGATTGATTCTAAATGAGTCCTTCATAATTCTGAACTTGATTCTTTGGATGGAGCAATGAGAGTCGGATGAAGGCTAGAGATTTTTGCAGAGTTTCAGTACTTTGTGTCCGTAATTCAAATTGTGGTTGTTTTTCTCTGCCAATGCCTTCTTTTCATAGGCTTGATAATCCTTGATTTGAAATTCCATCCATTGGCTAATTAATGTGGAGAATAATCCTTGATTTAATTCTTGATTCCTCCTGATATCATTCTTCTTAATTTCAGTGACCCAGATTCTTTTAAAACGTTTATCATAAAATCCGTCCTTGATTGATTCTGCATTAAATCCATGCACTGATTAAATTGCAGATGGAATACATTACTTGTTGTTCAAGCTATAGCTTGACTGGCTTAGTGAATCTTCTTATACTGTTGAGATTTCCTTCACTGATTATTTTAGTCATCCGGTAAAGATGTTACTTCGCCATTTTTCTGTTTCCATTCTTTTTTTGATTTTCCAACAGTACTTGTATTTCACTGATCCTTGATTTGTGTGAGTTTAGTGTACACCATAAGATTTCATTACTAGTAGTACAACTTTAGACTTATCCAAGGTCATCACAGACTTCCCTGGTTATAAGTCATTCCATATGTCTTCATGCTTCTCATACGGTACTAGGCTGTCTTCACTTTGCCGATTTTCTATTTTACTTAGCCATCCTACCGACTTGTACAATACTTGTCTGACTGAACATATACAACATGTCAGACTCTAAGTAAAGACTTATACAGAGATTTTTAACTTATTTCAGGCCTCCTATAACAGCTAGTATGACCATCATCAAAACAAATAAAAGGTTCCTAACACTATGTCTACCCCTGCTTCGAGACTTAACCTTAATGTCCAAGGATTCCACACTATGTCTACCCCTGCTTTTAGCTCTACTTCATCACTACGCATAAGAGAAACACTTACCTCCTTGAGCGTCTTGTTGTGGGCCTTTTCCCCTTGTTCTCTTAGCAGTATTTTCATAAACTCATGCTCACAAGTTTGCATAAGAACCTCTCGATACTTGGGCCCCTCATCCTCTATCTCTACAATTTTTTCATCTCCTGAACTATAGGTCATCAGGCATCGATCATGCTTATTGTCTAGGGGTTCTAGGGTTTTAATGGTGTTGGACTTATTTTTTAAGTTTTAGTGATGAGTGCCAGACTAGCTGTTATAGAGCAAAGGCAAAAAGATGTCTAGATCAAATGTATAGGCTTGTTAGAGTTTGATCTTTGTATAGGTTTGATCAAACAAGCACTGTAAAAGGTCAGCTGACTTACATCAGCAGACTTGTCTATATCGAGAGGGTACTGAGTCGAGAGACTAGTTTAGGAACCTGCTGAAGACTGAAGAAGTGAGGGCTCAAACTCGGTTATTGAAGGCTAAGGGATCAAACTTAGTATTTAAAGTCAAGGATATGGAATCAGAATTTAGGGAAGTCTGTGATGACCTAAACTGATTACATATACCTTGTGTACAAGGTCTAAGTTCCACAAGTTAAGTGGTGATTGGAAATTAGTTATATTCAAAATGGTGTAATCTAACTTCACAATAAAAAGTTAGATATAAGAGAAGTCAGCTGAAGTGTTTTTATAAACACAGCAACCTTCGAACAGCTGATTGATATACATTTCAGCAGACTTACATTCACAGGAACATGCTGATGTATATCTTGGATTATTCAAAGGTTACATTGGATGATTACAAAGAAAGGGACAGCTAACAACCTCTGATTTTATCAAACAAATCAATGGTTAAGATTAAATGGATGTTGGAAAGAAACAAAGCTTTATCCAATGGATACAAGTCAAAAGGTGGACAGACTAAAAACTGTCAAAAAGCATTCTGACAGTGTCAGTACTATGAACAGTGACAGAAAGCAAGTCAAATTGGACAAATCTGAAACGGCTATGTTTGAATTTCAAACATAAGTCACAAGGATTCCTACCTATAAATAGAGGACTCCTAATTCAGATAAAACAGATGAACATTGACAAAAATTAAGGATCTATCTTGAGCTATCAGATTTAAATCGATCAAACACTCCATCGACCTACATCGGGCATAAAGTTCTTCGATCCAAAGAAACTTCTTCAAGTGTAATCTACTTTCAAGCTACATCAAGTTTACACACTTGAAGACCTCAAGCTGCTGATCATATCATCCTGATCAAGCTGCTGAAAGCTGAATCACTTACTTGATTCAATCTTTCTTTTACAAGAAATCTACTGAAGACAGTGAAGCAATTTGGGTGTCAAGGACTGTTGTTTGTGGTGGAGCTGGTGAAGAGGCAATCCTACCCTTCAAGGACCAGTGGAAGACTTTGGAGCAGCAATCCTATCTGTTCCAAGTGTTCAGTTTGTGAAGCCATAGTTATTGCTGAAGGACAAACAACTTAGGGATTTTTGAAACAACTACCTCAAGAATATTTAGTGAATTACCTCCAACATCACAGGAGAAGAGTGGACTGACTGGATTACACCACCTAGAACCACTATAAAATTGCCTACTCACTTTCTGCATCTAAATTATGCATTTAGTACATTAAGCACATCAACCTACTGAAACTAGCAACTGAATTCACACACATACACTACTGAGTATCTAATACTTGGTATCACTTTTTAACAACAAGTTATAAGGCTTAATTTAAATATATTCCGATGCAACAAATTCAGTAAAGTCAATAGTCAGTGAGACTCTCGAGTGTCGCCAGACTATCGAGCTATCAAGATCTCTTTGAAGTTCTTTGAGTTTGTTAACTCCAAAAGTTTTAAGTGTTAAGTTTATTCACCTCCCCTCTAAACTTAACCAAACCCTTTTCAAGGGACCAACAATTGGTATCAGAGCAGTGCTTCTGTTCTGAATTAATCCTACTTGTTGTGCTTGTGAAAATTCTTTGAAAGCTTTTTCAAATTTCTGATTTTCAAAGCTTTGCATCATGGATAACAACCAGTATGCTAGAACAATGTTGATGTGTTCTTTAGATCGTTTTGATGAGTATAAATGTCGTATGTAGGCTTTTCTAGCTGCAACACATGATGAGATGATGGATGTGCTGACAGATGGACCACTGGAGATCACCAAGTCAGTAACAGTTGGAGATGAAGCACAGTACATTCCAAAGCCAAAAAGTGAATGGAATGTTGAAGATAGAAAAAGTGCAAACCTCAACAACATTGCTATTGATATCATTTACAGAACTCTGGATAGCAACATGTATATGAAGGTGAAAGATTGCAAAACTGCAAAGGAACTTTGGGATAAGTTGCAATTAATCTGTGAAGGCACTGATGCAATCAAGAAGAATAAGATCAGTGTGGCAAAGAAGAAGTTCCAGGAGTTCAAAATGAAACCAAATGAAACCATTGAACATATGGATTCAAGATTCAATGCAATCATGGATGAACTCACCCTGTTGAGTGTAGAGTACTCAAAGGAAGAAATCAACTCAAAAATCTTGGAAGCATTACCTGCAAAAGAAGTTTGGGAGATGAAGGTTATTGCAATAGAATAAATGAAAAGTCTACATGAAGAAGAAACCTTCAAATTGTTTTCAGATCTTAATGCCTATGAATTCAGTAAGACACTTGTACCTGAGACTGAAAAAGATGAACCACAGACCACTGCATTGGCTGCTTCACATCAATAAGAAACATCAGGAGCTCAAGATGATCTACTGGATGAGATGCAAGAGTAGATTGCCCTACTGAGCAAGAAAATCAGATTGATGAAAAATAGAAAGGGTTCTCCAAGGAATCTCACAAAGAAATTCAGTGAAAAGATAAAGGAAGAATCAAAGAAAGATAATGATTACTTGTGCTATCATTGCAAGAAACCAGGACACTTCAAACCAGACTGTCCTGAACTAAAACAGAAAAAGGAACCTAATTATCTTTGTTTCAACTGCAAGAAGCCTAGACACTTTAGACCTGATTGTCCAGACCTACTGAAGAGTAAAAGCCAACAAAGAAGGACTGGCAAGAAAGCTATGGTTGCTGAAGATGAATCTGGATATGAAGTCGAATCAGAAAAGGGAAATGAATATGATGATACTGCACTTGTTGCTGATATGGAAGATTATGCTTTAATGGCAAATATGGATGAAACATATGAGGTATACAATTCTGTATCTATTAACACTCCTGCTGGAAGTGATTGTGAATCAACTTATGGTTCAAATCCAAAAAATTCTGACAATGAAGAAACTTTGGATGCCATTCTTAATCAACTGAGGATAATACATTCTGGTTATGAGATTGTGAAGGCTGAAAAAGAAGCTCTTCAATCAGAAGTTGAAAGATTAAAAGCTGAATTAAGAATTCTCAAAGGAAAGGAAAAAGAAGAGTGACAGAATCAGCATAAGCCTGCTGTACATTCTGTAGCTGATGAATCTGCTGAACAATCTTGTTCATCCACTGCATTCAAATCTGGAAAGCCTTATGGTGATAGAACAGGCCTTGGATTTGGAACTCAACAATCCAACAAGAGTGGATCCAGCAAGGTTACTGAGCCTAGTACCAGAATTGGTCCTAAGTTTGTACCTGCACAAGATCAAACCCCAAAAAGGTTTGCTGAGACAGTGAAGCCTACTGAGAAAGCTTCAAGAAAGCAAAATCAGAAGTCAAAAAGGTCAACAGCACCTAAAAAAAGGGATAAATCCAAAAGTAGGACCGATGTACCTTCTAGACCTACTGAAAGCAGACCTGCTACCAAGTCTGCTGGACCATAAAAAGGTAGAAATCAGAAATATTCCAAGGATAAGAATCCTAAACCTAAAAATGTTAATCATTTGAGGGATACGTATCTCAGGGGGAAAGGTAGATTGTTTCCTACTGATGATGATTGGAATATTCATGCCCCCAATGCTAGAAACAACAGATATAACCATGCTTCTAGGGTAAAACCTAAGCAATGGAATCAGCAGAGGACTGATACAAGACCTCAACTGAGACCTCATCAGACTCCATATTACAGGGCTATTCCTAACAGACAGCAATCCAATTGTTATGCTAGTGCTTCTAACAATAGAAATCACTTCAAACAGCATTACATACCAAAAGGCCAGAAAGCATATGTGAATCCTACACAACCAATTGTTAGACCTTATGGATGTGTAGAATACATGTATGAACCAAAGTATGACAATTTTAGGAGAAGACCTTATGGAAATTTGCCAAAGGGTCATGCTTACCACTGACCATTATGGACCCAAACAGTTTTGGGTACCTAAAATGCATTAACTTTGTTTTGTAGGGTGTCTGGTACTTTGACAGTGGATGTTCCAGACATATGACAAAGAATAAGCACTGTTTGTCAAATTATGTGGCAAAAGGTGGTCCAAGAGTGAATTTTGGCAACAAGAACACACCAGGATACACAAGAGGATATGGAACACTTGTGAGAAATGGATTAACAATCAGGAATGTTGCATTTGTGGAAGGACTGGACTACAACCTACTGAGCACTGGAGAGTTTTGTGACATGGGATACAATGTCACTTTTGACAGAAGCACTTGTATTGTCATTAGTGAAAGAGGTGATCAAGTTGTGTTGGCTGGAAGAAGACAACAAAACATGTATGTTGTGGATTGGTCCACTGTTGTTCCAGAAACATGCCTGATTGTGCATACCAAGTCATAACTTAATTGGTTATGGCATAAGAAGTTGAATCATCTAAATTTTGATGATATCAATCAGTTGGTGAAGAAGAAACTGGTGATTGGTTTACCTGAGTTCACATTCAAGAAGGATGCTATATGTGATGCATGTCAGGAAGGTAAACAGACAAAATCAAGCTTCAAATCAAAGACTAAGCAATGAACAAAAAGAGTTTTGGAGTTGATGCACATGGATCTGTTTGGACCAGTAACAACAACAAGTGTAACAGGAAAGAAGTACTCTTTGGTAGTTGTGGATGATTATTCTAGATACACTTGAGGTGATATTCATGAACAAGAAAAGTGAAACACTTCAAAAGATGCCTAAACTTTTGAAGAGATTGCAAAATGAGAAAAGTGTAATAATAGTGAAGATCAGATCAGACAAGGGTACTGAATTTCTCAATAAAGTTATAAGAGAATATTGTGAACAAAATGGTGTACTACATCAACTTGCTGCTGCAGGTACACCTCAGCAAAATGGGGTTGCTGAAAGAAGAAACAGTACTTTAAAGGAAGCAGGAAGAACTATGATTTGTGAAGCATTATTGCCTGATAGATATTGGGCTGAAGCAGTTAATACAGCATGCTATACACAAAACAGGACCTCAGTGAACAAGAAACTACTGAAGACACCTTATGAGATTTGGAATGGAAGAAAACCTAATATATCTTATTTCCATCCATTTGGAAGCAAATGCTTTATCTTGAATCATAAGGAGCAATTGAAGACATTCCAACCAAAATCAGATAAAGGAATTTTCTTGGGATATTCTTCAGTCAGCAAGGCATTCAGGGTACTAAACAAAAGGACATTGAAACATGAAGAAACAATACATGTTGAATTTGATGAACCTAAGTTCACTGGAATGGAAGATGAGGCATCAGAACCTGCTGAGAATCAACAAGTCACTGATCCAGAATGTGTTGATGTTTTTGAAAGATTTAATGACTTAAAGGTTTCTGATTCTACCCCTGCTGAACACCCTGCTGGTAACACTACTGATGCAACAACTGAAGTAGTTCAAGGATCTGCTGAACCCCCTGTTGAAGAAACGGCAGACCCTACTGAAGATGATGTTCCTGAGAATCAATCTAACCAGAATTCACAATGGTTAAGGGATCACCCTGATGAGCAATTTATTGGCAGTATACAGCAAGGTGTGAGGACTAGAAGACAATTAGAAGCAATGTTTACTTATTTCCTATCTCAAATGGAACCTAAAGTTGTTGAAGAAGCAATTTCAGATCCAGATTGGATAATTTCTATGCAAGAAGAATTGAATGAATTTGAAAGAAATCAAGTTTGGACACTAGTGGAAAGGCATAATCATGCAAATATAATTGGTACAAAATGGGTATACAGAAACAAATTGGATGAATCTGGTACCATTGTGAGGAATAAGGCCAGACTAGTGGCAAAAGCCTATTCTCAAGCAGAAGGAATAGATTTTGATGAGACATATGCCCCTGTTGCATTATTGGAAGCTATCAGGTTATTCTTGGCATATGCAGCTTACAAAAACTTCAAGGTATATCAGATGGATGTCAAAAGTGCATTTTTGAATGGCATTCTAAAAGAGGAGGTCTATCTTCAGCAACCTCCTGGTTTTGAAGTTAAAGATAAGGAAGATAAAGTGTATAGACTCAACAAAGCACTTTATGGTTTGAAACAAGCACCAAGAGCATGGTATGAGACTCTATCTCAATTCTTGGTGGACAATGGCTTTACCAAAGGTACCATTGACAAGACTCTTTTCAGAATTAAAGAAAGAGACATCACCCTGCTGGTACAGATTTATGTTGATGACATAATATTTGGTTCTGAAAATGAATTACTATGTGAAAAATTTGCTAATCTAATGAAAAGTAAATTCCAAATGATTATGATGGGTGAAATAAACTATTTCTTGGGATTGCATGTCAAACAGATGAAGGATGGAATCTTTATTCATCTGACCAAGTATACCAAGGTGCTACTGAAGATATTTGGTATGGAAAACAACACTAGGGTATCAACTCCTATGAGTACAAACATTAGATTGGATGAGAACAAAGATAGCAAAGATGTTGATCAGACCTTATACAGAAGGATGATAGGCAGTCTGCTGTACCTTACTGCCAGTAGACCTGATATTTCCTTTGCTGTAGGTGTTTGTGCAAGATTTCAATCAAAACCTAAGGAAAGTCATTTAGCTGCAGTCAAAAGGATTCTCAAGTATCTAAAAGAGACTTTGGGAATAGGGATATGGTATTCAAAAAGCACCACATGAACATGTCAGTTAATGGGAAATAGACTGGTTTCCTGGTTCAGTAAGAAACTGAATTCTATATCAACTTCCACTGCTGAAGCTGAATACATTGCTGCTGGAAGTTGTTGTGCAGAAATACTTTGGTTAAGACAACAATTAAGGGATTATGGAATTGAAGAAAGAGAAATTCCAATAATGTGTGACAACACACGTGCAATTGCAATCACAGAAAATCCTGTCTTGCACTCAAGAACCAAACATATTGATGTGAGATATCACTTCATAAGAGATCATGTTGAAAAGAAAGATGTGGTGGTTCTTTACATCCCTACTGAAGATCAACTTGCTGACATTTTCACAAAACCATTGGACAGTGAAAGATTTGCTAAGTTAAGGACAGAACTTGGAATTATAAAAGTTGACTGATACATCTATGATCAGCAATGTACTGGAATTCACCAAGGGGATTAGTCTTTGCTATGATGGGTGAGCTCACTTAGCAGACTAGTCATTGGTATCAACAATTCCCTGTACTTATTTTTATTTGGACAATTGAGCAAATAAAGTTGCCAAGGGGATTGGTCTTTGTCCTGTTGGGTGAGCTCACTTGACAGATCAGTCATTGGTATTAAACTTCATCTTGTATTATCAGTTGGACAAAAACAAGAGGAATTGAAGATCAGCAGAGTGACATTGTCAGCAGGCTGCTGAGACATTTCTGTCAGCAGGCTGCTGGGCCAAGTCTACTGATGACAAGGCTGCTGAAATAAATGTTACTCACTCAAACTTTACCAATGTCAAAAAGTGAAATAGCGGAATATTTATTTTATCCTTATAACCGCAGTTACACGATCGAACGGTTACAATCCGTTATAGGTCTGTCATGGGACACGTGGCAAGATGACATTCACTCAAATTTAATCGTGGTTAATGCTACAGTACGTGTCTGACAGTTTCCTACCCACTACTCTCTGCTTTATATACAGACATACACATAGAGGATACATACAACTCTCAAATTGTGATTTCTCTGCAAATATCTTGTGTGAACGCAGATTTGAAAGCATTCTTCTTCATCTCATTCAATTATAATTGCAAACAAAGATGATGTTCATATTGGCACCAGTCAAAGTGTAAGAGGTTATGTGACTGACTGTCACTCTACTGAACTAGCCATCAACATAGGATGAAGAATCAGAAGGATTGTTGGTTTGGAGAATGTTATCAATAGAAGACTGGAGAGAATTTCATATGTCAATGTATTGGAATTCTGGAGGAATATTGTTATACATGAAAGAAGAGAGGCCTTCACTACGACAGTTACTGGAAGAGAGATTGAAATATCTTCAGATCTACTGAGAGAAGTATTTCTTTTTGAACCTGGAAAATGTGCCCCTACCAATCCAGAAGCAATGAATCTGCCAAGGATGAAGTTTGTGGATACAATAAAGACAAATGAGAAGATATCTTCATCTCTAAGCATTAATGTGAAGCATATTGGATATGAGTATAATCTGCTGAGCAAATTAATTGCCAAGACCATTTTGGGATTCATTGGGAGTCTAGATACACTGTCTGGACCTAAAATAGACCTACCAATCATCATCTGCAGAAGTATGAAGTTTGATTGGGCTGGATTCTTTATACACTACATAAATATGGTGTTTACTGAAGATAGAGATAGTGTAAGGAAGTCCAAGACAAAGCCCATAGGTCTACTGATTCAGACCTTGTTGAATCATTTTCAGATACCTGATATTTCATCTGAAAAGATTAACAAATCCAGATATAAGCCAGAAGTTGCTACTCCTATTCCTGGATTAGATGATCATGAAGATGCGGATGTTGAAGCCACTGAAAGTGATGATGGAGGAGATGATGATGGTGGTGGTGAGTAGATTAAGAAAGTTGCTAAGTCTGCTGCACCTAGAAAGACTGCTGAGAAGGAAAAGGCTACTGATACTAGAAAGATCACAGAAATGTTGAAGCCTAGAAAGACAAGGAATCAAACAGCAGAGACTGCTGAGTCTACTGAGGGTCCAGTTGAAATTGAGGTTACTGACCCTGCTGTAGTTGCAAAGAAGAAGTCTGTTGCTGAAATTTTAAGAGAGCAACAGAAGGAAGATAGTAGAAAGAGGAAAGCTGCTGAAGTTGATTCAGAGCAACTTTCTAAGAGAATGAAGGAAATTTCCAAGAAAAGGAAACAAGGCAAAGGGAAATAGTTAAGAATTCTGGAGGCTTAGAGAGAAGAAGAAGAAGAGGCTATTGAAGCTGAGCCCCTAACAACTATTAAGCCTACTGAGATAGTAGAGGTTGTTGTTGAGCAACCTACTCGAGAATCACAGCAAACTGCTGAACCTGAGCCTGCTGTAGAAGTTGTTGAATCCTCCCCTATAAAGGCTGCTGAGCCTACAGAAGCTACAGAAGTTGTTGTTGAGAAACTTGTTGAAGAACCACAGCAAACCACTGAGTCTGCACCTGTTGTGGAAGTTGAAACGTTGGTACAAGGCCCTGCAAGTTCTGCAAGAAGTCAGGGGGAAGAGCAAGTTGTTGCTGACCCTGCTGATGAGCATGTAAGTCAGGGGGAACAAAGTGTGGAAATGATGGAGATAGTAGGCACTAATGTACAATCTGAGAAACCTACTGACCTAGAAGCATCTGTTGGAGAAACTCTTAACTTACTTGTTGAGACCTTTGGAGGTCAGCAAGGTACTCAAACTGCTCCCAGAAGGCCAACCATGCCATTTGAAAGGAAGGAGAAGAAGAAGAAAGAAGGATATGTTGATCCTAAACTCCTACTGGTTGCAAACTACTTTCAATGGAAGTTTGGGTTTTATAAGAGACAAAAGCCAGCTGCAGAACCAATGACAGATTTTGAGGAATGGGCTTTTGAGAAGTTGGGAGTGGAGAATTTACTTGATCTGGTTGATACCTCTTTGTTGGAAATAAGATTGATGGATCTTATTGATGAAGAAAAGAAGGAAGAGGGTATCAAATTCAGAGATCCCAGAGATGGATCAAATAGTGATAACTATTCATCATCTGATTCTGATGATGACCGTCTTTCTGGTCCAGGAGAAGTCAGTGGCACTGTGTTGATAAATGAACCAAGGGTAGAACAGTCCACTGAAGCTTGCAAGTCTACTGAGGGCCAGCAGACTGGACAAATGGATGATGATTTGGAAGATTTAACCATAGATGGTCTGGAGGCCTTAATAAATGATGGGATAAATCTTGGAGGCAACAGACTGGTTGGTGTCTCAGATACATTCTTTGTCGAAGAACCTGCTGAGGATACTGATGATCAGCAGACTGTAGTCTTGGATGATGAGAGGGTTACTGATTATAGTGAACCTGATATCAGTTTTGAGGATTCAGCTCAATATCAAGACTGGATTGATACTCAGAACACTCTATACAAAACTGCCAATTTTCTACGAAGCATTGCTGATGTTAGGGAATTTCAAAGAGATAATATGGTTGAATTCCCTGTAATTATTGTACAGAGAGTGCTGATCACTGAGGAACAAATAGTGGTAGTACAAAAATTGGATATGGTGATGGGATTTGAAGGATCACCATTGATTGTAGAGGTGGTTCAGGCTGCTGAGGTTCAGACAGCACCTGAACAAAGGTTGGATCAGGTGGTATAGGTTGCTGAAGTCCAAACAGCACCTGGACACAGGTTGGAACCAGAAATGGGTTTGGAGGAAACCCCTGCTGCTGTTGTAGAACAGGCTGCTGTAGTAGAGCCTGCTGGAGAAAAGATCACTGAGGGTAAAGGTAGTCAGTAAATTGTTGTTGTTGATGAGGATGAACAGCTTTTGGACTAAGATTACAATGATAAGGAGTTTCAAGTGCCTGAGGAAGAACCTATTGATGATGAACCATAACAGGCATTTGTACCTATCTTTGAGGAACCTGCATAAGATCCTATAATGGAAGACATTCTTGGTGCTATGGTTGAAGAAGGTCATGCCCCTGCTGGAAGGGACATGAGTAGAGCCATGGCTGTCAGCAGACAGTGAGCACAGTACAATGTGGAAGAGTCTGCTGGACATATGGCTGGAGGAATGGCTGGTGGAGTACCATCACAGATTGTGGATGAGTTGAGGGCTGTCAGAAATGACATTACAAGTTTAAGAACTCAACTTGACAGGCAAGAGCAGAGGTTTGAAGACTTGATGAATTTAGTGGAGATTAGAGGAAGAACTACTGAAACTGTTTCTTCCAATATTACTTCAACTCAGTATGCTCTTGCTGACCTTGCTCTGGATGTAAATGGGATCAGACAAGGAAATACAATGAAGGAGAAGTTTCTGAAAGATCAACTTGAAGCCATTCACCAGAAACTTGATAAACTTGCTGAGGCACCCAAGCCTGTTGTGGCTGAACCTGCTGGAACACTTCACCCTACTGGATTGGATCCTAAGTTTACTGAGAGGATCAATCTACTGGAGCATACTTTACAAGAAAGGATTACTGCAATTTATACTAGAAATGAAATCATGGAGGGACAACTGAGTAATCTAGTAATCACCCAGGAGAGTGTTCATGGCATGTTGTCCCGTTTTGTTGATGATGTCAATAAGGGAGAAGAGAGCCAAACAACAGTGGCAAAAGAGGCTGCTAGAATTTTTGCAAAGAAAGCTGACACCAATGCATTTAGAGAACCTACACCTGGCAGACATCCACTCAATGTTGATCTTCTCAGAGAATATAAGAAGGTTTACAATAGCAAGAGAAGACCTTACCATGACAAGGGTTTCCATGAAGGACTAAATTTCTTTCTGGGACTTAAGTTTTGGGAAGCAAGGGTTAAAGCTCTTAGATCTTCACACAGAGGTGGAAGAGGTGGAAGAGGTGGAAGGAGTCTACCTACTACATCAGCTAAAGATTCACTGCATGAGTTCAACGAGTTATACATGCGTTTGGGCTTTAGAGTAAATCAGATCAATCTTACTCTACCTGATGCATGGAAATGGTGGAAAGAAGTGAATCCCCACATTGATTTTTCTCTTATTGAAAATGAATGGATGAGACAAATGGTTAGAGAAAAAAGAGAATATCATGAGCAGCAAGAGAAGGAAAGGCAGGAAAGGGAAAGAAGACACTAGATCAGCATACTTCATATGCTTTATTTTTTGCTGAATCTAGACTGTAATACTTTTTGAACAAACATGATTATAATGAGAAATGACTGGAATTTATTCTATTTTTGTTTTTCTCTTTTTGCTTTGCTGTAAGGAGGGTATTGGCATCATCACCAAAAAGGGGGAAATTGTTGGACTTATTTTTAAGTTTTAGTGATGAGTGCCAGACTAGCTGTTATAGAGCAAAGGAAAAATGATGTCTAGATCAAATATATAGGCTTGTTAGAGTTTGATCTTTGTATAGGTTTGATCAAACAAGCACTGTAAAAGGTCAGCTGACTTACATCAGCAGACTTGTCTATATCAGTAGGGTACCTGAGTCAGTAGACTAGTTTAGGAACCTGCTGTAGACTGAAGGCTGAGGGCTCAAACTCAGTTATTGATGTCTAAGGGATCAAACTTAGTATTTAAAGTCAAGGATATGGAATCAAAATTTAGGGAAGTCTGTGATGACCTAAACTGATTACATATACCTTGTGTACAAGGTCTAAGTTCCACAAGTTAAGTGGTGATTGGAACTTAGTTATATTCAAAATGGTGTAATCTAACTTCACAATAAAAAGTTAGATATAAGAGAAGTCAGCTGAAGTGTTTTTATAAACACAGCAACCTTGGAACAGCTGACTGATATACATTTCAGCAGACTTACATTCATAGGAACATGCTGATGTATATCTCGGATTATTCAAAGGTTACATTGGAATATTACAAAGAAAGGGACAGCTAACAACCTCTGATTTTATCAAACAAATCAATGGTCAAGATTAAATGGATGTTGGAAAGAAACAGAGCTTTATCCAATGGATACAAGTCAAAGGGTGGACAGACTGAAAACTGTCAAAAAGCATTCTGACAGTGTCAGTACTATGAACAATGACAGAAAGCAAGTCAAATGGGACAAAAGTGAAATGGCTATGTTTGAATTTCAAACATAAGTCACAAAGATCCCTACCTATAAATAGAGGACTCCTAATTCAGATAAAACAGATGAACATTGACAAAATAAAGGATCTATCTTGAGCTATCAGATTTAAATCGATCAAACACACTGCTGACCCTACTGAGCATAAAGTTACTGATCCAGTAAACTTCTTAAAGTGTAATCTGCTTTCAAGCTACATCAAGTTTACAAACTTGAAGACCTCAAGCTGCTGATCATTCATCCTGATCAAGCTGCTGAAAGCTGAATCACTTACTTGATTCAATCTTTCTTTTACAAGAAATCTACTGAAGACAGTGAAGCATATTTGAGTGTCAAGGACTGTTGTTTGTGGTGGAGCTGGTGAAGAGGCAATCCTACCCTTCAAGGACTAGTGGAAGACTTTGGAGCTGCAATCCTATCTGTTCTAAGTGTTCAGTTTGTGAAGCAATAGTTATTGGTAAGGACAAACAACTTAGGGATTTCTGTAACTTCTACCTCATGAATCTCTAGTGAATTACCTCCAACATCACAGGAGAAGAGTAGACTGACAGGATTACACCACGTGGAACCACTATAAAATTGCCTACTTTCTTTCTGCATCTAAATTCTGCATTTAGTACATTAAGCACATCAACCTACTGAAACTAGCAACTGAATTCACACACATACACTACTGAGTATCTTATACTTGGTATCACTTTTTAACAACAAGTTATAAGGCTTAATTTAAATATATTCCGCTGCAACAAATTCAGTAAAGTCAATAGTCGCTGAGACTACCGAGTGTCAATGATTCATCGAGCTATCAAGAGTGTTTGAAGTTCTTTGAGTTTGTTAACTCCAAAAGTTTTAAGTGTTAAGTTTATTCACACCCCCCCCCTCTAAAATTAACCAAAGCCTTTTCAAGGGACCAACAAATGGTTACAACATCATTATTCATCCTTAGAGGGATCTCCCCATTATCGAAATCCATGATAGCTCGGCTTGTTTCTAGGAATGGGTGTCCTAACAAAACTTGGGCACTAAGGTCTTCCGGTACATCGAGGACTAGAAAATCTGTAGGGAATGTGAATATACCTGCTTTGATTTTGCAAGCCTTCAGCACACCAGCTGGCATATGTCGGGTACATTCGAAAAGAGTCACGGACCGTGTGTGGGCCAAGGTTACCTGAATCTTTACCTTTTTGACAGAGTGAATAAAGGAAGGATGTTGCAACTCGAACCAGAGTCGCAGAGTCCTAATCCTACAGATACATTGTTAATCGATATTGGGAGTCAAAACATCCTTGGGTCTCCTAACTTTATTACTACATCCGAGTCTGGGTAGTCCTCAGGCTCTGGAAACATAGTGTCAAGGTCCTCTTCAGGGAAACATAGAATATCAATAACCTCGATAAAAGACATACCTCCTCTAAGTTCTCATACTCCCACAGGTTTTCTTCTGCTTCTCGTTTGAGTGCCTCTTTCTCCTCTTCCCCTAGCTTTTTTTCCGCCTCATATTGCTCTCTAACCTTCGATCCGGGGTACATGGAGATCAGAGTTATGTTAAGAACTATTTGTGGCATTATGCTAGTTTGGCTCTGCCTCCCTGAAAGACTGTTTGAACAAATATCCGAAGTGTCCTGTAATTCCTGCTAAGAGACAAAACAAAAACAAATGAAAAGGTTCTCAACTTCCGCCTCAGTTGGGTTCAGACCCAACTGTTGCGGACCTACTAACTAAAAACTAACAGAGATATACACAGAATAACTGGGCTGTCAGAATTCAAATTTCCTGGCTCGAATAATCAGGGGTAAACCTCGTTTAATGGAACCAAAATTTTCTTATTCTGATTTTATACGATGCAGGGAAAAACAGAACAACTCAAAAAATAAAAAATAAAAATGAAAATCAAATAACAGAAAACAGAAACTTCTCAATTACAATTAAATAAGTTTATTCTCAAAATTGGACACTGTCCCCGGAAACGGCGCCAAAAACTTGATGTTGCACGTGATGTCGCTTATACTAGCAAGAGTACTAGCTCAAATCATACTATAGCAATGGCGAATCAAGATCGATCCCACAGAGACAATGCAATTAAAGGATAAACGAATCTAACCTAATCGAGAAGACAAAGATGGTCCTTGACCAATAATAACATAGATAGACACATTGTATTCCTCCCCTTCCCCACCTATCTACTAACTTGGTGTAGTTAATCCTTATGTTTACTTCCCCACATAATTTCCCTAAATCAATCAAACGTTTTATTTCAGTTTAACTACGAGTTCAATCTCCTAACCCTATCTACTTCCACTGTAAGGACATCAGACAATCTATATGCAACCATAGTTATCAGACCCGGCCCGGTCATCGACCCGGAAGAGTTACCGGGTCACCGGGTCACCATTTCAACCACTGGGTCACTGGTTCAACCGGTGGGTCAACATAAGGTTACTTAAAAATAATATTTTCATACATAAAAATAAATTAAAAACTAAAATTGACAACCATAACCAATTCCAAAATATTCCAACATCCAAATCATAACAAATACAAATGAAAAGCTTTTTTTATACCAAAACACACGACGATACTAGTGGAAAACTATCAATGTTCCTTACAAAATAGTTGGTCCATGCATTGTAACTGTAACATCCCGACTTTTCAGAAAAGGGTAAAAGAGTCTTTTAACAAATTCAGGTTTTTCGGGTTATTTAATTAAACGATTTGAAGTATATTTATATATATATATATATATTGTTATATAAGAGAGAAAAACCAGATTTTTGTTAAGCAAGGGTGTTTTAGTAAAAAGGGTTTATTTTGGAAGTGGGTATTTAAGGTTAACCTAACACTAATCTCCTAAACCTAATTAGAAATCAGTTTTCACGTTTCCCCCTCCTCTCCTGCGCAAATGAGAAAGAAAAGGGAGAGACTAGAAGAGTTCTTCAACCATCAAAGGAAGGGTTGATCGTTTTTCTGAGCAAATTCAAGAGTTGGAATCGTCGTGTAGAGGACAGCGTTTTGCCTTCGGTTTGGTTGTGTTGTGTTGCTTGACTTTTCTCCGAGTTTTGATCGGTTGGTGGCTGCACTTAGGTAAGGAGAACTACCCCTATGATCTCAATTGTCTTTTATAAGGTTTAGATGTTTTTGTAAAGTGTTTTGGTGCTAGAAAGATGAGTTGTTGGGTTGAGCATTGATCCTAAGTGCTATGGTATGTCTAGATGTAGTTTTTGGTGTTTTTTCGTGTTGTTCTTTGCCGATGTTTGGTTTGGAAACGATCCGGAAATCGCATGATGATGATTCTAGGGTTTGGGTCGAACCAGGTAGACGGGCGCCTGGTTCACTGGACGGGCGCCTGCTCGAGTACATTTCGAGACGGCGTCGCCCTCTCTCGGACGGGCGTCTGAAGTGTTGTTTTACATTCAGGATTGAAACTGTTTTAGGTGGACGGGCGTCTGGGTATAGTGGACGGGCGTCCAGCTTTGGACGGGCGTCCAGTAAGGTTCAGACGGGCGTCCAGGGTCTTAAACGGGCGTCTAGCTTGTTTTGTCCTTCTTTCTTTGTTGGTTGTCGTTCAGCCTTATAAGCATGATTTATCTTTATGAAACCTTTATATATGATATGTTAATATGGTATAAACGTAGACAAGCCTGAATTGAGCTTCTGATTCGTTCAGTTAAAACACCGAATGTACTCTTAAAGGGAGTTGAAGTTCGGATCCGTCGGAAGAGCATGATAGGCTTGTGCTTTGATGAATTAGGATTCATCAACGTCTGTGTATGTGCTAGGACTTGTCCGTGTCTAGTGGTCTAGGAAGAGAGTAGTCTATGTGAGGGAGATTACTTGAAAATACTCAGGTTGGCTAGCTAATAACCTAATAAACAACGTACTTGACTAGTAAAAGATTAAACAACCTGTCTCTCTTGGCTAGGCACCAGGCTAAATCGCGATGCATGTGCTACCTCTGAAGGTGGAAGAACTTCGTAGGTCAAAAGACCCTAAGTACGGAGGGACTCTGCTGAGGTGTGCGTGCTATCGGAGTCTACCTTTTCTAGACTTCGTGGGTATTGGTGTGATCCACTAATATGTTGCAAAAGAGTGTTCCCAAGGTGGAAAGAACTCAGAGGTCAAAGACCCTAAGTCTGAGAGGACTGCTTGAGGGGATGCTTGGCGTGAGTGCCCTTGAGTGCGGTTGTAACATAGATAGGTTAAGCTAGAAACAGTTAGTCACAACATGTTGATGAGCATGAAGTGAACCCTAGATTGAGTCGGTCTCACTTAAATAACTAATTAAATAATTATCTTTTCTTTATAAACTATAGTTGTTATCATAGCTTCTCTTTCTTCACGAGCACGTTGTACTTACCTCGAATGCATATTTTTCTATGTGTTTGGGGGTGAGAAGACGAACAAGTTGATCAGGTTAGCCTTGAGCTCGTCGAGGAGTTCAATGATGTTTTGATGGCGTTGAAGTCACTCTGATGTTTTCCTTCACTTTTCTTTTAAAGGTTGTACGGTTTATCTTGTAGATTCTCTTATAAGCTTGTTGTACTTTTATTTCAAGTTTGTGAGACTAGTTTGGTATCGTTCTTTTGAGGCATCGTACGTTGTAAGTTTTATATCGTTGTTGTAAGCTTTTCCCTTTTTTTTACCCCTAGATGGTTTGTATTCTATTCTAGTAGCATTTATGTTTTATACCGAGTCTTTTGGGCTTCCGTTGCTTTATTTTTGATACGACGACGTAGAGGCTGGCGTATAATTTTAGATTTATTTAACGTTATACGCGCCGAACGTTCTCTTCCGGATAAGGGCTCGGTATCTGGGAGCGGGGCGTTACAGTTGGTATCAGAGAGAAGCGTTCCTTGCTTTTCTAGGCTTCCTTCCTTAAGATAAGACCTTTAAGATCGCTTAGTAACCATTTCGACTTCTTTGATCTTTTTGAGTGCAGGAATTCATAGAAGTTTCTTTGCTGACCTAAACTTTTGTTTTTAAGATAAGGTATCTTAGATCTTTTAGAACCTTTCTGACTTTTTTTTTCTTGGTGGCAAATCGTAAAACTAAGAATCTTTAGACCTTGGTCAAGTTTCACTAGGACCAGGTGAAGTGTCTTCCTAGGCAAAGGTTAGTTAGAGTTCCAAGCTCACATCCTTTATGTGATGCCCTCTAGTGTTCCTTCTAGGATCTTTAGCAGAACCCTTCTCTTCTTTTGGAGCTTCTAGACTTTTCTCCTTTTGCTCTTTTCTTGGAGGATTTAATATTTTCTTATTGCGACCTTTTGATTCAATCATTACCTTGATTTTGTATTTTGGTGTTATGCAAAACGAGTAAAACAACTTTGTTCACGTTTCTATATGTCTTTTAATATTACTTCTGATGTTTCAAAAATTCTATAAATTTGCAGTCACTTAGGAAATTGCCTTATCTACATTTTCTATTTTGGCATCAACTTAGTTTTCAATATGGATTGTTCATAAATTGTTTAACAAGGAGGAGTACTCTGTTCAGAAAATTCTGCAGCGGTACTCTTACTTATGAGTCTGTTTTGAATAAGCTAAACATCTTCAAATGACTTGAATTTTTGATATGTTGTAGAAAACTCTCTGATCTGCAATTTTGTTTTGGAGTCAAGTGCTAATTCTTTCTAGTTTGAGTTCAATCTGCAAATTAATGCAGATTTTAAATTTCTGAAAGTTTTGACAGCTTGCAGCAGTTGACGAAAATAATTATTTTTAACCAACTTATGCTTTTCCATAAATTCTGAATTTTGTGTAGCATATGTAAAGCTTGTATACCTACAACTTTTCTTTTACATCTTGTTCAAAATTAATTTGGGTTACTTTGTGCAAGTCAATCATTTCATGGTTGATGTATGTACTTAAACTCTTAAAACCCTTTTAAGTACTTGTTCATGAAAGGCCATACAACATTCTTTCACCTTGGAAGTTTAGGTGTGGGGTAGTATGTGTTGGGAAGGCTTTGAAGCATAAGACCCTAACTTACTTGTTATCCAAAATAAGAAGTTTAGTGAGTAGATATTAAGTGTTGTAGATTTAATACCCTTTTGTGACAAGAAACACTTACATGGTGACTTTCCAATCCCATGTTTTCTTTAACGAGTTACTTTTTATAATCATTTGGATTCACACTTAGTTACCTCTAATTTCAAATGTTTTTCCCTTGCATACTATTTGTGACCAATGTGGTAATTGGATCATCCGTTTGAAACTTTTGAACTCGGTAAGAGTCCTTCCATGGCTAAGTTTTATTTTTCAAGCTGTGCGCATACTTTGATGTTTTTTATGAAGATGTTTTCATAGTGTCAAATGCTTGATTTAAAGGAAATGAGTTTCTCATCCTTTGAACTATTTGAACTGGCAACTGCATACCCTTTCATTGCATCATGTTTAGCAAATTCGGGTCAATACACTTTTACATCCTAGTGATTACCTTCAATGCATCCCATACATGATGTTTTGGTGCATAAAACTTTTGATTAAAGACTCAACTCTTTTATTAGAATTTTATACATTTCGAAAACAGGTGGAAAGATCAAACTTTCTCAAAACATCCATTTTAATTACATAATCCTTTGTCTTCCGGTAAGAATACGTGAACAACCATTCCTTACCAAAGTGTTATTTAGTAACTCCAGGCTACTTTTAAAAAAAAATTATATACATGTGTTCAAAAGTTCTATCGATAATTACTTTCAAGATACTGCATCTTTTACTCCTTATGAAATTTTTGTCTTTGAATAAGCGAGTAGTTGAACCTCCCTTACAACTCATGCACGTCTTTTAAAGCTACGTTTGATAAAGGATTTAGCATGCAACTTATTTTGTTAAGAGTTTTCCTCGACAAAGAAAAAAAAAATTTTACTACAGGTGTTAAGTTGTTTTGTTTTATTCTAAACCTTCTTTCTTCAAATTGGAAGAAATGACTTTCTGATTTTTTTTTATTTTAAGAACAAAGGGTTGTCCTTATCCTTTGAACACTTTCCCCTTCAATTCAAAACCTTTTAACAAAATCACAATAGTCCTTATTGTGTGAATCTTTGAACGACACAAAAACATGCACTATTCGAAACTCTTGTGTTTTCTTTACTCAGTCGTCACTTATGATTTCTTCACGAAGCACTTCTCCGGTTTACCTTTATCTTTGAACCTTTGGAGAAGATGTTTTCCCTCTTTCAAAGATAATATTTTAACTGCAACGGTTGTTGAAAGAAATAGATTATGCATTTTCTGAATTCTTTTACTTTCTTTTCCACGTTATCATTCATGACCCCTTTCGCAACATTTCACCAATTTACTTGGATTCTCAGCATGAAATCTTTCGAAAGAATATTATTAAATCTTCAAATTTTTATATATATTTATTATATGTATATGTACATATTTGAATAATATTTGAGACTTCTTCCACTTCTAGACCTTTCTATTGAACTCTTTAATAGCAAGTTTGTCTTTCTTTTGCATTCAATCATACCACTTACTTCAAGAGAAAGGAAAATGTTCCAATCTGGATTTTGTAGAATGACCTCTGGCTGTGATAAATGTCTCAGTCAGAGTACTTTTGTTTTTAGTGACTTATCACAAGTACCCTCATATAGGCAAATTTTATATATCATCCATTTTGCATTATCTAAACAAATGTTTTATTATATGCATGTGAACCAAGTTCAATCCGTCTTCATTTTGTGTTATACATCTCAAGATTTTCCTATTTGCTATCTCCCTTAGTAGTTTCAAATTTTCAAAATATTTGCATAACCATTCTTACCTTCCTTCGGAATCAAAGTGAGGACAAGTTTAAAACTTTGTTTCTTATAGATGTGTTGTTTAAAAATAAACTCTTTCACAACTCCAATATTACATTGGACTATAAAATTATGGTTCTTTGATAAACTCACTTGTCGAAAGTCGTTTTCTTGTCTATAGGAAAGCCTTATAAGGTTGGTAGAAGATGTTTATATGGTTACCTTTTGGAGACTAGTAAAGATTGAAGTTTGTCTATGGTTTGGGTGTGTTATAGATGGTTTAGTCTTTGAATTGATAACAAGCGGAATTGAAGTTCTTTAAGTTAATAGTTAGTTTCTTGAGGGTAAGGCGAATGTATAGATCGAGTAACTTTTGTGTAAGTCCTGGAAACTTCGTAAGGGTGATGAATGGACAAAGAACCCGGAAGAATACTACATGTTAACTAGAGGATTGGCATGACTTTTGGGACAAAGTGTTATAGGAGGAGTTTAAGAAGTTAGGTTAGTAGAGTTGAGCATAAGGTAGATGAAAGGTGTGAATAAGATAGAATGGTGCTTGGAGTGCCAAGTGCAAGATTAGTTGTGTGGAAAATCATGAAGTCTTGTCGATGAAATTACTAAGGTTCAAATCAGTTGGAGATAACATTGGTGTGTTTTTGAAAGTGAACTAGAAGGTACGCAAACTGGTATCTAAGTTGAGAGTGGTGTTGGTTCTGGCAAGTTTCGAGGACGAAACTTCTTTAAGGGGGGAAGAATGTAACATCCCGACTTTTCAGAAAAGGGTAAAAGAGTCTTTTAACAAATTCAGGTTTTTTTCGGGTTATTTAATTAAACGATTTGAAGTATATTTATATATATATATTTTGTTATATAAGAGAGAAAAACCAGATTTTTGTTATGCAAGGGTGTTTTAGTAAAAAGGGGTTTATTTTGGAAGTGGGTATTTAAGGTTAACCTAACACTAATCTCCTAAACCTAATTAGAAATCAGTTTTCACGTTTCCCCTCTCTCTCTGTGCAAATGAGAAATAAAAGGAGAGACTAGAAGAGTTCTTCAACCATCAAAGGAAGGGTTGATCGTTTTCCGAGCAAATTCAAGAGTTGGAATCGCCGTGGTAGAGGAGAGCTGCGTTTTGCCTTCGGTTTGGTTGTGTTGCGTGCAGCTTTTCTCGAGTTTTGATCTGGTTGGTGGCTGCACTTAGGTAAGGAGAGAACTACCCCTATGATCTCAATTGTCTTTTATAAGGTTTAGATGTTTTTGTAAAGTGTTTTGGTGCTAGAAAGATGAGTTGTTGGGTTGAGCATTGATCATAAGTGCTATGGTATGTCTAGATGTAGTTTTCAGTGTTTTTCTGTGTTGTTCTTGCTGATGTTTGGTTTGGAAACGATCTAGAAATCGCATGATGATGATTCTAGGGTTTGGGTCGAACCCAGGTGGACGGGCGTCTGGTTCACTGGACGGGCGTCTGCCTGGAGTACATTTCAGACGAGCGTCTGGCCTCTCTGGACGGGCGTCTGAAGTGTTGTTTTACATTCGAGATTGAAGCTGTTTTTAGGTGGGACGGGCGTCTGGGTATAGTGGACGGGCGCCCGAAGAAGGTTCGAGCAGGCGCCCAGGGTCTTAAACGGGCGTCTAGCTTGTTTTGTCCTTCTTTCTTTGTTGGTTGTCGTTCAGCCTTATAAGCATGATTTATCTTTATGAAACCTATATATATGATATGTTAATATGGTATAAACGTAGACAAGCCTGAATTGAGCTTCTGATTCGTTCAGTTAAAACACCGAATGTACTCTTAAAGGGAGTTGAAGTTCGGATCCGTCGGAAGAGCATGATAGGCTTGTGCTTTGATGAATTAGGATTCATCAATGTCTGTGTATGTGCTAGGACTTGTCCGTGTCTAGTGGTCTAGGAAGAGAGTAGTCTATGTGAGGGAGATTACTTGAAAATACTCAGGTTGGCTAGCTAATAACCTAATAAACAACGACTTGACTAGTAAAAGATTAAACAACTGCTCTCTTGGCTAGGCACCGAGGCTAAATCGCGATGCATGTGCTACCTCCGAAGGTGGAAGAACTTCGTAGGTCAAAAGACCCTAAGTACGGAGGGACTCTGCTGAGGTGTGCGTGCTATCGGAGTCTACCTTTTCTAGACTTCGTGGGTATTGGTGTGATCCACTAATATGTTGCAAAAGAGTGTTCCCAAGGTGGAAGAACTCTGAGGTCAAAGACCCTAAGTACTGAGAGGACTCTCTTTGGGGGATCGCGTAGTGCCCTTGAGTGCGGTTGTAACATAGATAGGTTAAGCTAGAAGCAGATTAGTCACAACATGTTGATGAGCATGAAGTGAACCCTAGATTGAGTCGGTCTCACTTAAATAACTAATTAAATAATTATCTTTTCTTTATAAACTATAGTTGTTATCATAGCTTCTCTTTCTTCTGAGCACGTTGTACTTACCTCGAATGCATATTTTTCTATGTGTTTGGGGGGTGAGAAGACTAACAAAGTTGATCAAAGTTAGCCTTGAGCTAGTCGAGGAGTTCAATGATGTTTTGATGGCGTTGAAGTCACTTTGATGTTTTCCTTCACTTTTCTTTTAAAGGTTGTACGGTTTATCTTGTAGATTCTCTTATAAGCTTGTTGTACTTTTATTTCAAGTTTGTGAGACTAGTTTGGTATCGTTCTTTTGAGGCATCGTACGTTGTAAGTTTTATATCGTTGTTGTAAGTTTTTCCCTTTTTTTTACCCCTAGATGGTTTGTATTCTATTCTAGTAGCATTTATGTTTTATACCCGAGTCTTTTGGGCTTCCGTTGCTTTATTTTTGATACGACGACGTAGAGGCTGGCGTATAATTTTAGATTTATTTAACGTTATACGCGCCGAACGTTCTCTTCCGGATAAGGGCTCGGTATCTGGGAGCGGGGCGTTACAGTAACATTATTAATTTAAATAAAAACTAGTTCCCCCGTTCCCAACAATGACCAAGTTCATAACCACCAATGTCTTCTCCTGCAAGGTCTTCATTCCCTTCTTTAACATTTTCTTCAATATTGGTTTGACCTTCGTCATCAACATCATCCAAGTCATCCAAATTCAGAATTTCGTCACCTTCATCTAATAAAATGTATCAAAGTGAATTGATAGATCCTTTTAATAGCAACAATTTATTAAAAAAAAAGTGATTGTGTGTTTGATTGTAACTTACTTAAATGGCGATAGATAAAATAAAATATTGATAGGATATATTCTCACAGGTTCTCGAGGCTCGAACATCAAATTCTTCAAATTCCGTTCTAAAACATTCAAATTCTTGAACAGTTAAAATGGGAGGACCATCCTCTAAAATCCAATTTCCATTGGCACTAGCCTCTTTATATTCAATAGGGTCGTAATTTCTTCCCATTGAACTCCTAAACAAAAACAACATATAGAAAACGTTAATACCATCCATTCAAAAAGAATCAAATACAACTAAAAGAATTTTAGGGAATTTACTTTTGTTGTAACCGCAAGTTGCAGTGTACATAGACCAAATCATTTAATCTTTGATGATGCAATCTATTCTTTTTTTTGAGTGAAAACGTTCAAATATGCTCCAATTCCTCTCACATCCAGAAGAACTGCAACTTTGACTTAAACGCGAATAGCTAACTTTTGCAAATTAGGAGCGCCATTACCATAACATGTCCACCACTCATCTGTTGAACATGACATGCATTCAAATCAAGATATATAATACAAGAATTACATGGAATATTTTTGAAATTAAACATTGGATATTTCAAAATAAACAAAAGCATAAATATAAGTTAATATGCTAGAAAGAAAAGAAAGTATGAAACAAATGCATTGATAAGTTCATGAATCCAACTAAAAGTCTAAAACTATTAAACTTCAAGAAATTCATAAATATAATTACCTGGGAGCATGGCATCACGATCATGGATAGCAGAGGCCCTACCAAAATCACCTTCTGCTCCACGGAATAAATTTGATTCTTTAGTTAACTTTGCCATCAAACTTGGGTTTTCATGTGCAAATTTTTCACTGACATCCAAAAGAGAAGACGCGGTATGTCCGTGTTGTTCCATGTCATCCGCATTGTATTGATGGGTGGGGTTGAACCAGAATCCGGCTGCATGGAGAATTTTGAAAAGCTGGTCATCTCATCTATAATCAATGATTTTGAAATATGGATCAACCCTTTTCTTTTGCTTTTGAAACCGTCTCACCAATTCTGCTCTTGCTTTATACATTGAAACATACAAATGACCCATTGCTAGCATCTCATCACAATCAACTAACCTTAAAAATCGAATGAGTGGCTCTGTAAGTTGGACAATAATAGCACATTCTTTCCTAAACTTAAAATCAAGCAACCATTCTTCAAATTTTTTCCCTTATTTATCCTTTGCATAAGCTGATATTTTCCATTCCTTTGATGTCACCATGGCTCTCAATGCATATTTTTGAGCCAAAATACTTTGCAATGCAATGAAATTTGTAGCAAATCTTGTTGGAGCAGGACGAAGGATTTCTTTACCATTCATGTGTTTTCTCATCAATTGCAAAGGATAACAATGATTATAAACATATCTTGTAATCTTGGATGCATGAGTGACAAGGGTAATTACCTATTCAAACTTTCCTATGTCTTTGAACATCAAGTTGATCCAATTAGCAGCACATGGAGACCAAAATATTGATGGAAATTCCCTCTCAATTAATCTCCCATCAGCCACAAAATTTGAAGCATATTCTGTTACAACATGCACCACATTCTTTACACCCACGTCCAATATCACTTCTTTAAACAATTCAACAAAAACTCAGCAGTTTTTGAATCTTCTGAGGCATCAACTGGTTTCAGAAAAACTGTTCTTTTTGGACAATAAACTAAAAAGTTAATAAGGGTTCTCTTAGTTTGATCACTCCATCCATCTGCCATGATAGTGCACCCTGTATTTTTCCAAATTGCTTGATAGCTATCAACATAATTCCTAACTTGTTCAACATTCCTTCTCAATAAGAAACAACGCAAGTCATGAAAAGTGGGAGCTTTATAACCAGGTCCATAAGAAGTAACAGCATCAAACACTTCTTGATAGTATGCCGAATTTGCTGCATTATAGGAAATCAAGGAATCAATCATCCTTTTTGAAACAATCAAGTCTACCTTCTATTTTGCAACTTTGGTTTGAAGTACACTTTTGATGCCAGGTTGTCCTCCAGGAGTTGCTCTTGGCATGAATACAGTGTTAATTGTCTTCAATTTTTTAGAAGGATAGACAACATTCTTCCCTTTGGCATTAGAAGATGAATGAGGCGATTGAATTTCTTGAACATCGGTATCATCTTGCATTTGCATGTATTGTTGCTCTTTGTGGTAATCTGTGTTGTATATTGATAATCAAAAGTATTACAATGGTACAGTTTATATACTAGTACAATGGGTATGGGTAAGACTGTAAATACACAATTACAAATTGGTTATAACCAAAATTACGTCGTATCAATAATGTCTTCAACACGCCCCCACAATCCTGTGGGTATAGGGTAGACACGGAGATTGGTCTTCAAAGTGGCAAAGCGAGGATTGCCCAAGGGTTTTGTGAGAAGATCCGTGAGTTGATCTTTTGATGTAAGGAAGGCAATAGTCAATTTCTTGGCGGCAATAAGCTCTCGAACATGGTGAAAATCAATCTCAATATGTTTAGTGCGAGCATGAAAGACAGGGTTGTGAGCAAGGTAGGTAGCACCAACATTATCGCACCAAAGAGTCGGAGTAGGCGTAGAGACGTGCATGACGGCGAGAAGACTTCAAATCTATTGAAGCTTGGCGGCAGTATTGGAGAGGGTCTTGTACTCGGCCTCGGTACTGCTTTTGGAAATAGTGAAGTGCTGTTTGGAGCGCCAGCTTATAAGGTGATCACCGAGAAAAATACAATATGCACCGATAGAGTTCCGATTATCAGGGTCGGTGGCCCAATCGGAATCCGAGTAGGCACGTAAATGCAAGGTCGAATGACGGGAGAAAAATAGACCCTCACAGATTATAGCCTTTAAGTAACGGAGAAGTCGTTTGACTGCTAACCAGTGGGCCTTAGTAGGTGCGTGCAAAAATTTACTAGCTTTGTGAACCGCAAAGGCAATGTCGGGGCGAGTAAAACTGAGGTATTGGAGCCCACCAACAACCGTGCGATACAAAGCCGGATCCGAAAAGAGAGGCCCAGGGTCATGATGTAGTCGAGCTGAGGCAGCCATAGGAGTGGAGCACGGCTTGGATTTATCCATATTTGCTTTCTGCAATAAGTTGAAAATATACATACGTTGAGTGAGGAACAGACCATCCGGGGTGTGAAGAGCTTCAATACCAAGGGAGTAGGAGAGAGACCCAAGATCCTTAACCGGGAAACGGGTGCCAAGAAACCGAATAACCTGTTCAATGTGAGTTGAACTGTTTCCAGTAATAATAACATCATCCACATAAATAAGTATATAAAGACGGATGGAGCCACGAGTATAGACATACAAAGATGTATCTGCCTTGGAACCAATAAAGCCAAATTACGTGAGAACATCAGTAAAGCGGTAGAACCAAGCCCGGGGTGCCTGCTTAAGACCATACAAACTGCGCTTCAAGAAACATACATAATTAGGGTGATCAGGATGAGCAAAACCTGGTGGTTGGGCCATGTAAACCGTTTCAGTTAGGTTGCCATGAAGAAAGGCATTTTGAATATCAACTTGACGAAGTGACCATCCCTATGAAACAGCAAGAGATAACAAAATGCAAATAGTAACAGACTCGACAACCGGGCTAAAGGTCTCAGAGTAGTCAATGCCCGGTGCTTGATAAAAGCCCTTGGCAACCAGACGAGCCTTATGACGTTCAATGTGGCCATCCGCATGGAGTTTGGTGTGAAATACCCGTTTATTCCCCACTACATTCATATTTGGGCTATAGGGGACAAGTTCCCACGTGTTAGTATGAAGTAGATCATTAATCTCATCCTGCATGGCATCACGCCACACTTTGTGTTTAACACCGCCTGTGTAACAGGTCGGCTCAGAAATGGTAGATGTGGTAACTAAGGCCTTTGGTAGCGGGTATCGAATAAAGTCAGGATTGTGTTTGGGCTTTAAGGTGTTTCTGCGAGTGCGAGTGGTCATAGGTTGAGGTGGCGGTGGTGGTGGTGAAGAGGAAGAGGGGTCGGGCTGTTAGGTGTGATGCCCGAAAGACAATTTTGTAATTGTTTTATTTAATAAATGAATTGACATTATTATTCATATTTATTATTCTCATATTCACCGATGTGACAATAGTATTTACACTACAGAAAACCCTAAAGTATATCCTTTATGTAATCACTTACCTCAGTGTATGGTATATACACGGGAGGATTGAGTTAGTGAAGATGTACTTAAAATACAATTAGCCCGTAGTGAAGTTAATCGAGAGTATCGGGTCTCTCCTTTAACGTGCTATTAATGCGACCAGAACACAATAGGTGTGATTGTCTTATCCGGACTTTTGGTTAAGAGAACCTAGTGGGGCATTTATATATGATAGATATATCATATAGGGCTGGACCGATTTGATTAGAGTTCACGATGTAATTCCGTAATTGAGAATTCTTATCGAATCAATGGATGATCATATTTATGGATATATCTTAATCACGAGGTGATCACGATCAACCGCTTGAATCGGTATGAAGTTTGACTTGACGGTTAAGGATTACACCGAGTCTGTGGTCCGAATTACCCCATCTTGGAATTGTCTTTGGATTGAGTGAGTAGTCCGTGTTATCACGATACGGAATCCATTCCTTCCATTTTCGAAGCAGATAGACAGTTCCCTTATTTGTTAATCCTAGAAACCGATCGATCCATGGAGTTCATATTACAATCGATTAGCTACCGGTGAGTTGTATGAATTAATTGATCACTAGGGGGTTAATGGTAAATAAGGATAAGAGGTTCTAGAAAGGGTTAACGGTAACTTCCCGATTTAGAATGAACAGTCTATGGAGGATTAATCCATATGTAATGATTATATCAATGGACGCTTATTATTGTTCTCGTGAGGAGATAAATATAATCTCATAATCGGAGGAGTGCAGTCACGGGATTATGGTGGCATATTCCTGTGATTGATTTATCGAATATAATTATTCTGTTCATAAGATAATTATTTATTTAATTTATCGGAGCCGCTGATTATTATTCCATGGTCCCCGACGTGCCTCATAATATAGCATAGCTATTCTCGGACGTCGAATCCTAATAATATTAATTTAGTTCTTGTTGGACTTTATTAAAACGATATGTGAATTAATTGTTTAGTGAACTATTAAATTAGTTAGGCTAAATAAATAAATATGTGGAAAAGACATTTTTCATAATCTTGGCCCAAAAGTGTGTTATATTAAAAATTATTGTGACTAGGTCACAAGAAGTAATTTTCGGCCAATGCAATGTTTTATGGAACAAGAATTAGTTTCTTGTGGATTAATAAGACATGTGCATAAAATATTTATTGGATAAATATTTATGGAAAGAAATAAAGATAAATATTATTCTAGATTTGTTCTAGAATATTATAGGATTATCTTTTATTTAATAGGATTATTATAATTGATTCTGTATTAATTATTAAATTCTTGGAGGCTAAGTTTTACTCTCCTATATAAAGAGAGTTCTCCCAAGCCTTACGACACACAATGAAATTCGACTTCTCCTCTTAGAGAGAAGAAGTAATAAAATTCGGCCAAGGGGTTTAAGGGGAAAATCTTGGAGATTTTCCGGGTAGCATATCGGAAGGATTCGAGACAAGGATTTCCTTCCACCGGGAGTTGCTTGGATCACACATACGGAAGATCGTGGTGCTCTTCACACCTTCGTTCGTTCTTTCTATTGCGGTTCTCCAACTTGGATTTTGAGATCCAAGAGGTATGTTCTACAACCCCCTTGTATATGTAGATCTAGTTATTTTATTACGTGTATTTTATAGATCTAGATCCTTAAATCGCTTCTGCTGCGGATGATATTACTAACACGGGCATTTGAGGTGACGGAGAGGGTATTGTGGTAGGGGAGGGCTCGGCTTGAGGAGAGTTAGGTGGTGAAAGGGTAGTTAGGGAGGGGACGGTTGTGGGGATATTCGGGTTGGGTGGTGGGGCGTGTTTGGTGGTGCGAGGGGCAGTGGGGTGGGGGCAGGGATAACGGTAAAGGAACGGTTATGGGAAGTGGAGGAGGTGTGAGTTTTGGGGCCGAGTAGGGAAAGACGGTTTCATCAAAAATCACGTGGCGAGCGATGTAGACACGACCAGAGGAAAGATCAAGACACTTGTAGCCATGGTGAGAAGGACTGTAGCCGAGGAAAATACAAGCCTTCGAGCGTAAGTCAGTTTTGTGGCGATTGTACGGTCGAAGGTATGGAAAACAGGCACAACCAAAGACACGAAGGAAAGAAAGGTCAGGAGGACGGTGATAGAAAAGTTCGAAAGGCGATTTATGGTTTAACACACGAGTAGGGAGACGGTTGATTATATAAGTGGCGGTAGTGAAGGCATCTTCCTAATAGGGTAAAGGAAGATTAGAGTGAGCGAGGAGGGAAAGCCCAACCTCGGTAATTTGGCGGTGCCGGCGTTCAATAGCACCAACTCGTTCATGGGTGTGAGGGGCAGAGCGGCGATGGTGAATTCCCAAGTGAGTTAAGGTATGTTCAAAGTGGTGATATTCGCCACCCCAATCAGTTTGAATAGATTTAAGATTGGTATTAAAGTGACGTTCGATTAGTGCAAGGAACTTCGGGAAAAGGGATTCAACATCAGATTTATGCTTAATCAGGTAAAACCACAGGTATTTAGTATAGTCATCGAGAAAACTAACATAGTAACGATTTCCATATATTGAAAATTCAGTAGGTCCCCAAACATCAGAATATATCAAATCCAAAGGTTGACTAGAAGTAAAATAGGAAGTATATAACGGAAAACGATGACTCTTAGCAAGTTGACACGGAGCACAAACCGCATCCGGTGGCTTATTTAGAACAGAAATAGCTAAACTACGTAAAGCCTGTTGGAGAACAGGATAGGAACAATGACCGAGACGGAAGTGCCACTTGGTGAAAGGACCGGAGACTGTGTGATGAGCTTGAATAGGCCGAGAGGGTGGACTGTGGAAGTGGTAGAGACCGTCACGTACAAAGCCTTTAAGCAGTGTGGTTCCCGAATAATCATCGAGAAGAAAAAAAAGAGTCGTGAAACTCAAAGAAAACAGAATTATCCGAACAAAAACGTGGAACAGATAAGAGATTTTTGGTGAGGAGAGGGGAAACAAGGTCATTGGATAAGTGATACGTGTGAAATGTAGAGGAACCAAAGTGAGATTGGGCGAACCTGAACCATCGCCAACGTGAATTTGATCAGTACTGTCATAGGGCTCAGAGGTGACATTTAAGTTGCGGAAATCGTTGGTGAGGTGATGCGAGGCCCTAGTGTCAGGAAGCCATTCGGTGTTAGGGTTGGAGTTGGGGTTACTGGCATAGGCTTGGGGGGACGAGGGTTACGGGAGGGTTGTGATGCGGCCGCAGGATCAGAAGACTGCTCGTACCTGTAATAGCATGCATGGGCAGTATGGCCCGTTTTAGCACAAATTTGACTTGTAATAGAAGTGTCGTTACCAAAATATTGTCGAGGAGCGCCGTTTCCATGTCCATTGCCACGTCTGCGATTGCCACGTCCACGGTAATTAGGTGAATTGCCCCGACCTCGGTTCGAGTTACCTTGCTGTGGGGCGGATTGGGAGTTGTTGCGACTATAGAGAGCATGCACAACATTGGCCGGAGGAGGAGCACCCACGGCTAAGGGTTTGTGGTTGTTTAGCCGAGCCTCCATTGTAAGGAGAAGAGCATACAGTTCATCAGCTGTGATGGTCTCGCGGGTCGAGACGTGGGTAACGAAGGATTCATATTCCGGACCAAGGCCGGCAAGGAGATAGGCGACAAAGTCATCTGGCGGAAGAGGGTGGCCGGCAAGATGGAGTTCGTCGGTGATGTTCTTCAGTTTAAAGTAGTATTCAGTGGTGGTGAGCTTGTTTTTCCGGGTTGAAGCGAGCTGAGTGCGCAAGTGAACCAACATGGCTCGACTTTGAGGTGCAAAAGAGGTTTGTAGTGCAGCCCATATTGCCGCCGATGTGGTGGCGGTGTACACCTGTAGGAGAACCTCATCGGAGAGAGACGAGCTGATAACCGATAGAATCATATTGTCAGTCTTAGTCCAACCTGCAAGGTGGGTGGCGTAGTCAGGGTTGGGTACGGCCTGGCTGCCGGTGGTGGTAGTCGGGGAAGGTGGTTTGATCGATCCATCAACGAACCCGTAGACTCCTTGGCCTTTTAGATAGGGTAAAACCTGTGCTCGCCATAGATTATAATTTTGACGAGTTAACTTGGTGATGTGCACTAAGGATGACGGGGTAAAGGACGGGTAAGGTGCAACAGTGGTGGCGGCAGCAGTGTTGGTGGCGCCGGATTCGGTATCAGACGACATGGCTTGTGGAGAAAGCTAGGGTTTCGGCTGTGGGTTTGTTTGTTGTCGAGTAAGGAAGCAGACCGCTGCTGCTATTGATCGCCGGCGCTGGGATTTTCCGGTGAAGAAGGTCTTGCCGAAGAAGATGGTGGACGGCCCTAGGGTTTGGTTTTTTTTTTTTTTTTGATCAACCTCGCTCTGATACCATGTGGTAATTTGTGTTGTATATTGATAATCAAAAGTATTACAATGGTACAGTTTATATACTAGTACAACGGGTATGGGTAAGACTGTAAATACACAATTACAAATAGGTTATAACCAAAACTACGTCGTATCAATAATGTCTTCAACACTCTTCATAGTCCCTCATGTTACTTTGTGAATACGGTGCACAATGTTCATTGATACCACTTTTTGTCTTGGTAGTGGTACTTTTTGCAACATCGCTTTTAATGCCTCCAAGATGTTGCTTGAATCGATTGATTCCACCACCTTTAATCTGTTTATCACAATAAAGATAGACTATTATATTGTGTTTCTTCTTGTCATTTGATGGAATTTGTCTACAGTGAGCCCATGCAGAATCCGACTTCCCCCTTGTTAAGCTTTGATTTTGTCCGGTTGAAGAATCTGGTGTCTCTGTGCCACCACTATCCATGTTTTCCTCTGTTATGAAAAAGGCAAAGCAACCATCAGTTTATTTAACCTCAAAGTACATATTATGCTCGTTGATGCAATAGTTAATCTATCAAGTGCAACTAATAAACTTATTTTAGAAAGAGAATTTGATATTGCTGCATTGTCTAACCCAAGCATCGATGTCAATGACCTTTAAAGTAGTACATGAACTTTCAAATCTGTTATGAAGAAGCCGTTTTTCCTCATTATAATCTATGTAAGTTTTAACCCTTTGCTCTAAATAACCATTTACATTTGTTAATGTGCTCTGATCTTGTCTCAATAAGTGCAATATATATTCAAATAACAAGGGTATTCAACTACAAGTGTACAACTATAAAGATATGACCACTTTAACTACAACCTCCTAAAAGTAATCTTCTTTAGAACAAGAAGACTCTACAAAGTACTGCAAAGTACAAACTACATAACCAAAATTTACAAATCCAAACAAAATAAATTTGTACTCTACAAGTTCCTTTTCATATTCCAACATCAAAACAAGGGGTATATTATATATATATATATATATATATATATATATATATATATATATTGAAGGGACAGAAATGTCAAAGTCGAAGTTCGAACAACTTGAAATTGAAAGTCGAAAAAGCTTTGACATCCAAAAAAATTTGAAATATGAGAAAAGAAAAGATTAAAACTTGAAATTGAAACTACGTGTTGAGAATTGAGATGTGTGGCTCGAAGACTTTGAAGTTGGAACAATCACTTTGATCAGTTTGATCTTTGATGAAGAACAAGAAGTTGAAGTAGAAGAATTTGGGTAAAAATAATCGGGCAATGTCGATTAGGGCTCCCAGCCTCTTTTCCCATTTAATATTTTGGTATAAAAGACTAAAAGGCTGAAGTTTATTAAAAATAGACCGGGTTGCTTCGTAACCGGCCGGGACGCGGTTCGACTGTCTGACCGCCGGGTCTTCCGGTTCTGGGCGGTTCAGCTCCTTGAACGGTCAGATTCTTGAATCGGCCCGATTTTGGTCCTGGGCCGGGCCAACCACCGGTTCGACCGCCGGGCCGGGCTGGGTCTGATAATTATGTATGCAACTAACCTGCTTCATTGATTGTATTAGTTCATACGCATTAAGTTTTAGAGTTGTTGGCTCAAGACCGAGAACCTCCCTAAGCAGCCATTGACTATGACTAGCACGTTCCTAGAAATCCATCAAGACTACGTCTTAATTAACACTTCACTAACAGTCCTTCATGTTAATTTACAATGTACGAATATTATATTGGCCAAAACTAATTAATCATTTTAATTAATCATGTCGATAAACGTAGTAGACGCTGAATCTCCAGATTAGGGAGACCTAAAAGGTTGCCTCGATTAATCGGTAAAGACCGCCGATTAATCGGGAGCGTCGGCTCCTATTCTGGAATCTACATTGCTTCATATCAATTAATTCGAATAAATTATGGGGTTGTTAAACATTCAGATTAACTACAACACGTAAATACAAGTAGATCTACCATAATAAAGACATAAATGAACGTTCAAACTTCATACCTTCGGTTATGGAGCTTGACCTAGTCCAGCTAGAGATGGCGTGGAAGGAGGGAAACCATAAAATAAATCACCAAAATGCTAAAGAAAAATTTATTTCATGAACAAGAATGTATAATATGAAAAATCTATCAATATATATGAAAGGTTATGAAAAACACACTTTTACAATTGGATTTTGTGGCTTTATATAGGCTCAATGGCCGACTTAAGACTCAATGAAACCCTAACCGAATTAGTAGATGCGGCAGACTCCGGTTTCTTGTCTTTTAAGGGTTCGATTAATCGGGCCTGGACCTTGATTAATCGGCCTTGTTTTTCTTCCCTATTTCTGGAAGATCTCTTCTTGGACTTTCTCCACTTGGCCCAAAGCCTTCCCTTCAGTCTAGGTCCATCATTAGTTGTTCTGGATTTTGGTACATCCTGAAAAATGTACAAAACAAGGTGAAACAGTACAAAATCTACAGGAAAATAACATAGATGCAGAATCATAAACTGAGGAACACGCAGACAGCATTTAACACGTATCCCTATAATAACGAGCCTATCTATCCCCTCCCAAGCATGATTCAGGGTGAATAAAGGTACATTTAATGATAGTATTTAGGGCGTTATCATATTAGATGGGTTTCCTAAGTGTTCAAGACCTGGGCCAGCAAGCAAGAATAGTTTTTGTGGCACCGTTGTTGGCAAGATCAGAACTGCAAGAATGAATCCGGGAAAAGCAAGATGAAGACTCAGTTTTATTTGACCTAAAGAGGGCAGCAAGAGAGAAACCAGACCGCGGTTGGGAGCTTGATAAGTATGGGGACCTTTGGTACATGAACCGTTTGTGCGTACTAAACATCGATGATTTAAGGCAAAGGGGAATGGAAGAAGCACATAAGATAGCTTTTTCAGTGCACCCTGATACCAATAAGATGTACCAGTAGTTGAAACAGTACTATTGGTCGCCTTCAATGAAGCTCGAGATTGTAGATTTCGTGGCAATATGTGATACTTGTCAAAAAGTGAAAGCTGAGCATAGATGACCAGGCAGTTTGTTGAGACCTTTGGACATACCGGAATGGATATAGGAGGGGATCACAATGCACTTCGTGAGTGGGTTGCCCTAAACCAAGAAAGGGTTCGATAAGATATGGGTCATTGTTGATCATTTAACCAAGTCATCCCACTTCCTATCCATGTAAGAGAATATGACTTTGAAGTCATTGACCACTATATACTTGGACAATATAGTGAAACTACATGGACTCCCAGTACCGATAGTGTCAGACAGAGATAGCAGGTTTATAAGCTGGTTTGGTTAGAGAAATATTTTCGTACGACGTTGGAGATGAGCACCGCTTTTCATCCACAGATAGATGGTCAGTCTGAAAGGACTACTCAGACTTTTGAGGACATGCTTCATCTCATGATTTAGAAGCAGGTGGATCTTTGAATGACTTGCTGGATATACAGAAACCGAATCCGGATCCGATCCATAATTGGATCGTCAGATCTGATTCACAACACCGATCAAGACAATCGATCTAGCACAGCGGAAGCTACGAATAAATTCACATGTGATTATACCACGATTCGATTCGCATAAACAATTAATCTAACTATGAGAAGGTTGAAGATTTACCTTATTTTAAAGGAATAATAAATCGACAGAAAGAGTAGCCACAATCTTCCGGATTGTATCTACTAGCGATGACTGGTGGACGTCGATCCACGCCTCAGAACCTCCTCGAATATGCACTAGGTATTTCTTCCCTTAATGACTAGGACAAGAAAATAATTTTTCTCTTCTTTTATTTTGATGATGGCGCCAATTGTGATAGTATTGTGTTAGGAGGAACTCTCTTTATATAGGAAAATAACTAGTCAAGAAGTTATCCTTTTCATACCACAATTACCTATTCGCATAAGGAAAAGATATTTGCCAAAAGATAAGAGATAATTCCCAAAAAATTAATCTCTTATTTTTCCATTAATTATCCAAAAAATACATAATTAATTAATTACACATGTGACATAATCTAGAAAAAATTATTTTCCTAATTTATCATCATGTGTGGCGCCATTTATCATTAAATTTAATAGAAAATTTCTTTTCTATTTTACATATTATTTACCAAATAAATAATATTGCATATTCATTAAATAGACCAACTATTAAATTTATTCTCGGGGTTCCATAAAACGAGAAAACACTCGCGTGTTAGGAGCCAACCCGGGGACCATGGACCTATAAGCAGTAGCTATAATAAATTGAATAAAATATTCATCGAACAGAATATTTCTACTCAATTTATTAAATCCGGAATTACGCCACCATAAATCAGAAACTGAACTCTATCGATTATAGATATAACTTATTCTCAAAACGTCGAGACGAGTCGGTAAGTGTCCATTGATATAATCATTACATATAAACTAACCCTCCATAGACTATCCGTAATGAAGCGGGATTATTTCCGTAAACCTTCTTCATTACATCTTATCCTCATTTACCATTAACCCACTAGTGATCAATTAGTTCATAACCAATACGAACTCCCGGGATCAATCAGTTTCTAGTATTAACAAATAAGGGGATTGTCTTTCTACTTCCCGTAGGAAGGAATGGATTCCATATATGTGAGACACACACTTCTCACTCATTCCAGAATAGTGCCAACGTGAAAGTGATTCGGACCGCGCCTCTTAGCGCTCCTTAACAAACATATCAAACCTTATCCCGAAACCAATAGGAGTATGCAATCACTTCAGGATTAAGGTTAATCCATATATGATCATCTTGTGATTTAATGAGATTTCTCGATCACAGAATTATATGAGAAACGCAGATTAAATCGGTCCAGTCCTATATGACTACATCATATATAAATGCACCAATTAGACAACCAATGTCGACGGTCGGATAAAACGGTCACACCATAAAGTGTTCTGGGCGCATTAATGGTGGTTTAATCAATAGACCCCATACTTTGATTAACTTCACCACGGACTAACATTTCAAGTGTATCACCATAAACTTAATCCTCATGTGTGACACACACTAAGTTAAATGGCGACATATGCTACGACTTGGGGTTTTCAGTAGTGTATTACTTATAATTACGAAGCAAATAATAAGATGAGAATAAATTTGTCATTTATTAATTATAAAAACAATTACATAAATTGTCTTTCGGGCGTTACTTCCAACAATCTCCCACTTGCCCGTAAGGACAAGCAACAATTGTCTTTTGGGCACACTATATCTAACAATCTCCCACTTGCCCGTAAAGACAAGCAACAATTGTTTTAGAGCACCATACCCTTATTCTTTCTATCCCTTTTTCTATCTATCCACAACATTCTCCCACTTGCTCTAAAGCAGATAAGACATATCTTCCTAATTCATACCCGCCAAGCGCTTATCAGTGACACTAGATGTCACGCAACTTGGTAAACTGATCAGCTAGGTTGTCGGCTCGAGGCGATCTTTAGGACCGAAACGTTGCCTTTCTGCACGATCTATCTGAGCAAGTGGTACTTACTTTCAATATGCTTCTGACCTCTTATGATTGCAAAGATCCTTTGCATGCGCTACCTCTCAACTGTTTTCACAGTAAAATGGTATCGGCTCATCGAGACCTGGAATCATGGATTGCGGGTCAAGTAATAAAATTACTCGAAACCTAAATAACACACTAGCAAGAGAACTAGGTTCAATCGTAGTATAGTTAGATAGATTCGAGGTCGATCCCACAGAGACTCGGCATAAACAAAATACGACTTATTAAAATAAAAGCAAATTAAAGGCGGTCTACGACCAACAATTAACGTAGAATTAAAATTGATACAATAGAAACACAAAACCAACAAAAGACACAACGACACTAAGACAGTTATTTTTATAGGTTTTATAAATAATTAACAAACGGTATTGATAACGCTTGTAGTAATTAATCCCCCATGCTATGTAGATTGACGACGAGACAAAATAAGACATTTAAGATTAATTATTCTAACTACGGGAGTCATCCCCTAAGATAGATCTAGCTCCGGGTAGGCCATCTAGATCATCGTGTCTTCATTACGTGACTTCACATTTTTAGTCTCCATCTCATATAACTTCTGACACCATTACGAAACTAGGGATGCCGGTATAAACCGTAACCTCATCTAAGCAACATTCCTATGGTTAGGCGTACTTCTTCGACACCGATTCGATCTCTGTCCTGAATAACAATCACTTTTTGGGTCTCATGTTAAATTACGATGACAAATAATTAAGTTGATCAAGTTTAATTACTCGTTTTAATTACAAAGTAGAGAACCTGACGTAGTCGAAGCCATTCACAGACAAATCAAGAACATCACAGATCTTGCTACCAGCGAGACATAGGCTCACTGCTAGCAAGCTCAGATCAGAACCAGATTTGCTCGTGAAACGTCTTTTACGTCTCAGATCTACATAAACATGGGTTCGTTAATTAACTACATCACGAGATCAATACACAAAACGACTACTCCATAACGAAATAAATTAGATCTACGAATAAATATTGCATAATTGAGTAGACATTACCCTCGAGGACGAGCGTGATTCCCACTCCTCGATACGATCTCTAACCGGCGATTCTAACGACTCCGTAATGAAAGAACATAAAAAAAACTGAGAACTTGTATAAAAATATTGTATAATTGTGTGTATTCTAATGTGTGGGAAATTCGTACAGCTCTATTTATAGGGGTTCAAGCTAATTAAAAGATATATTTCAAAATATCAAAACAATTACAGATAACTCCCGGCCGATCTCCCACTGAAACAGAACTCGCCCCCAGCGAGTGCTCCAGCCGCCCCCAGCGAGTCCTCAGTCTTCGGATTGGCTCACTGCCTCTTGTCATGCCTTACTCCTCTTTTCGCGCTTATCCGTTTTCTATCTTCAATAAACTCCAAATTTCCTTCGAATTATCTTGTAATTCAATTTGTCCATTTGCAATTATTCTCCAAAATTATCTCAATCTACAAAATAAATATTTATCCCAAAGTAAATCATATTTAAATAATAAAAAACGGATAAATACCAAATTATATCTTATAAATCACACAACACTAAATCATCAATATAAACATGTGATTTAATATAAAATATATATTATTAATCTCGATTTAAGGCCAATGTTGATGACTTTTATAGGTATAATTTGACCGTCATCAACTACCTCCCACATAGACTTTGATCGTCCCGAACAAAGCATCAATAAGTCATTCCCCAAGACAACATTTTCCATGGTCAAGTCATACTTACATATTAAACTCGAGTCTACTCATACCACTTATGCTCATAAGGTACCCATTATTCACTACTCGTTATGAATCGAAGTGATGTGTGCATGTGCATTTAATTTTGTATATTCGTGGGAAGATTAAAGTTTATGCTCACTTCGCAGTCTCAACCTACCAACATCAGCATTCCCACTTCTTAAGCCTCGCAATGGTTAAAGGCATGGTGCAATAAGCAAGAGCGTCATCCATAAGGTTTTTGGACTCGGAGACCGAGAAAATACTCAATGCCTCTTAAAAATTTGAATTTCTTCGCATTTTTATAATTTCAAGCTTTACCACTTCTCATGAAAGAAACTTGCTTTAAAGGTAAAGTATGCATTGCAAGAATCCCCTCTCACGGATTAGTGGAAGCATTGAATATTACCACAAGCGCGGGGCTACTTTGGTAATGTTACTACAAGCCCAGTGTTTAACGCATTGTCAAAACACAGATGATTCTCAAGCTTATTACTCGCTTTGATGGCTAGAAAAAAACAATACATCAGCCGATAAATATGGACTCTAAGTCTCCATAACCAATCATCTACGCAATGTACACATAATTCTTCTTAGTTATTATAATTTGCGTGGTATACGTCGATTCAAATTTGAGTAATCAAATAATAAATAACTATTTGCAACAGTCGGCATGAATATCCTTAAATTTACATTCACATAAGTATAAAATGATCACGTACTCATGCAACTTGGTTCCTTTCCTATCAATTCTATGTATAAGAACACACAATTCTAAGGGTACGAGATAATTAATTTGGCATTTGTTCAATTTTTTAATTTTTCACCGTTTCATTCAATTCTTCAATTATAGCATATTATAGCATCATGGCTATGTCTCCTACCCCCCACTTAAACTTGGCATTGTCCCCAATGACAAAGGAAAAGGAGAATTTAAGAAAAAGACTTAGCTCTGGAAACGGCTCTCAAGTAGATGCAGGATATAGTTGTAGTCCAAGCACGTCGTGGAGAAGCATACAAAAACCTGTTTAAGCAAACCAAACAGAAACTCCACGAAACCGTTAATAACATGTCAATGGAAGTTATAAAATAATGTGGCAGTAAATAGATATAGAATATCCAAAACCAAATTAAGCCACTGTATTTCATACAACCAACGACACAGAAAACCAAAGAGTTAAAACTACCAAACTCACATGTCGGCTATCAAGGAAAAAACCTCGTTTATTCCGAACTTAGAATCGGAACGTGGCGAGATGAAAAAAACCTTAACAGTCTCATGCTACTTTATTCAAACAAAACAAAAACAAAAGATGGTTTTCAAGAAATAGTTCTGAGTTTATAGTCGTCAGCTCGACTCAATTCAACGATGGTCTATTGATAAATGGGATCTTTGAGTGTGAAGACTTCCTCCTCCTTCCTTGACCATGACCAATGTAATTTTTCACACGGTGTCCATTAACCACAAAGGTGGATTGATCCTTAAGGTTCAATAACTCAATAGCTCCAGAAGGAAAAACCTTACTCACTTGATAAGGGCCATACCATCATGATTTTAACTTGCCAGGAAAGAGTCTCAACCGTGAATTATAAAGAAGAACCAGTTCGCCTTCCTTAAAGGTGCGGTCCAATATCTTCTTATCATGAAATTTCTTCATACGCTCCTTAAATATAGTTGCGTTCTCATAAGCTTCCAGACGAAACTCCTCCAGGCAAGTCAACTCTAACAATCTTCTTTCTCCAGCTAAACTCTCATCAAAATTCAGCATACGCGTAGCCCATATGGCATGGTGTTCAAGTTCAACCGATAGATGACATGCTTTTCCAAAAACAATCTTATAAGGGGACATACCAATAGTCGTCTTATAAGAAGTTCTATAAGCCCATAAAGCATCATCTAATCGCAACGACCAATCCTTTCTAGTCGTATTCACAGTTTTCTCCAAAATGCGCTTTATTTCTCGTTTGTAACCTCAAATTGTCCACTTGTTTGAGGGTGGTAAGCAGTAGCTAACTTGTGTCTAACCCCATACTTAATCATCAACTTTTCAAACGGCCTATTGCAAAAATGGCTTCTATTGTCACTAATAATGGCACGAGGGGTTCCAAACCGCGTAAAAATATTTTTCTTTCAGAACTTCAGTACAACTTTCACATCGTTAGTAGGAGAAGCAATGGCCTCAGCCCATTTGGAGACGTAGTCGACTGCCACTAAGATATAGCGGTTGGACAAAGACAAAGTAAAGGGCCCCACAAAATCAATACCCCAAACATCAAAGAGCTCCACCTCTAGGATATTCTTCAGTGGCATTTCATTCCTTCTCGAGACATTTCCCGTCATTTGGCAAGAATGACAAGATCTAGCATATTGATGCACATCTTTGAACAAAGTGGGCCAGTAAAAACCACATTGGAGGACTTTCACAGCAGTCTTATCTCCTCCATAATGTCCTCCGGCCTCATAAGCGTGGCAATGTCTAAGGATATCATACATCTCCTCTTCCGGCACACATCTCCTAAAGACATTGTCGGATCCTAGATTAAAAAGATAGGGCTCTTCCCAATAATAGTGCCTAAGATCCTTGAAGAATTTCTTTCTTTCTTGGGGGTTGAGATTTGGTGGCAAGTATTTCGCGGATAGATAATTCACAGTCTTTAAACCATGGTTGTTTTTTCTCCTTCACAACCACAACACGCGAAGATACTGCGGCACAATCATCATTTCTATGTGTGGCCGTGATGGAGAATAATTGTTCATCATGAAATGTTTCTCCAATCTCGGTCATTGGCTCATTATCCTCTATTTGTAAACGGGAAAGATGATCCGCAACCAGATTCTCAGATCCTTTCTTATCACGGATTTCTACATCAAACTCTTGCAATAGTAGAATCCATCTCAACAACCTTGGCTTGGAATCTTGTTTGGCTAAAAGGTACTTCAAAGCCACATGGTCAGTCCAAACAGTGACTTTAGATCCCACTAGATAAGATCTAAACTTGTCAAACGCAAAGATAATAGCCAGAAGCTCTTTCTCAGTAGTTGCATAGTTCCTTCAAGAAGTATTTAGTGTTCGACTAGCATAGTAGATGGGCCTGAAGATCTTGTCTTTTCTTTGTCCTAAGGCAGCACCAACAGCAGTATCGCTTGCATCGCACATCAACTCAAAAGGTAGATTCCAATCAAAGCAATCGTAAGCGGGTGCGATGAATCGGCATGCTCTTTAATTCATTGAAAGCTTTCATGCACTCATTAGTAAACACAAATGGCACATCCTTGGCCAATAATTCGGTAAGAGGTCTAGTGATTAAGGAAAAGTCCTTCACAAACCGACGATAGAATCCTGCGTGGCCTAGAAAACCTCGCAATGTCTTAAGATTGGTTGGTGGAGGCAGTTTTTCATTCACCTCTACTTTTGCTCTATCCACCTCTATACTGTTCTTTGAAATACGGTGGCCAAGTACTATACCTTCAGTAACCATAAGATGACATTTCTCCCAGTTAAGCACCAAATTCGTCTCCTCGCATCTCTTCAACACTCTTGCTAGATGCGTGAGACATGAATCGAAATCATCTCCAAATATGGAGAAATCATCCGTAAAGATCTCTAGGAAGTCTTCAACCATATCAGCAAACAGAGAAATCATGCATCTTTGAAACGTTGCTGGTGCGTTGCATAAACCAAAGGGCATTTTATTGTAAGCGAAGATTCCATATGGACATGTAAACGTGGTCTTTTCATGATCCTCGGGTGAGATATGAATTTGATAATATCCCGAGTAACCGTCAAGAAAGCAATAAAACGCATGTCCGCTCAGTCTCTCGAGCATTTGATCAATGATGGGAAGGGGGAAGTGATCTTTACGAGTAGCATCATTCAGTTTCCTAAAGTCAATGCATACTCTATGACCAGTAATGAGTCTAACAGGAATTAACTTGTTTAACTAATTAGCTTGCACCGTCAAACCTCCCTTCTTTGGAACTACGTGGATCGGGCTAACCCATTCACTATCAGAGATAGGAAAGATGATTCCCATTTCTAACATCTTAATAACTTCATCCCTAACCACGTCCTTCAATTGTGGGGTCAACCTTCTTTGTGGTTGTGCAACCGCTTTCTTTGCAGGATCGACGGAGATTTTATGCATGCAAACGCTAGGACTAATGCCTTTAATGTCGGCTATTGTCCATCCAAATGCTCCACGATACTCTCTCAACACTCTCATCAGCTTTTCTTCTTGTATTTCAGTCAAGGCAGAAGAAATAATAAGTGGCAAGGTATCATCTTATAAGAATACATACTTCAAATGTGCAGGCAGAGGTTTCAATGTCAGATTGGTAGGTGGTTCTTCTAACGTGGTCTTTAATTTTTTTCCGGTTAGCTTAAGTTCAAAGAACTTATGCCATGTCGGTCTTTGGTAAAATTCCTCAACCTCGGTATACTTCATTTCTTCAACCTGGCCAGGGGTTCCTCTACTACATCCAGGCCATATCACTTTTTCTTCCTCGCTACATTCATATGGCACTTCATCTTCTAACTATAGAGTAGCCTCGAGGAAATCCTTAATATCCTCATATTGTTGGAAGTCATTGACAAGCTTGTCAACAGAATCCAACATGAAAAATGCATCCTGTTCATCATCAAGTGTCTTCATATTGTCAAGCACGTTGAATGCTATTTCATCTCCATTAACTCTTAACACTAACTCACTTTTGTAAACATCGATAAGCATCCTACTAGTGTCCATGAAAGGTCTTCCTAATATTAGGGGCACTTCGTAGTTAGCTTCCATATCTAGCACAACAAAGTCGACATGAAACACAAACTTCTCAACTCTTACTAACACATCCTCAACCACTCCACAAGGTTCCTTAACTGAATGATCAGCTAATTGCAAATTAATCGAAGTCTTTTTAAAGTCTTTCATACCTAGCTTTTGAAAAATGGACAGAGGCCTCAGATTTACGCTCGCTCCTAGATCACACAAGGCTTTGTTCAAACATACGTTACCTATGGTGCAGGGAATGAGAAAACTTCCGGATCCTTGCACTTAGCGGGTAACTTATTAGTAGAGACAACTTCTTTCAAGAACTTGGTGTACTCAGGCATCTAGGAGTTTCCTCTTAGTAGAGACAACTTCTTTCAAGAACTTGGTGTACTCAGGCATCTCAGCAAGTGCTTCAACTAAAGGTATATTGATGTGTAACTTTCTAAAGATATCAATGAACTTCTTATATCTCTTATCATCAACCTTAGGATAACTCTTGCGTGGAGGATACGGTAAGGTTGAAGGATCGACATAAGTGAAAATAGGATACTTATTATTATAAAGCTCAACTCTAGGGCCAGCAGGTTCCTTATAGGTTTCTTGCTCAGGCAAGGTTCCAGAGGTATTTGCTTCCTTGCTTGGCTCACTATCCTTACTCTCTACGGCTTTTTCTTTCTCTTTTAAAGATGGTGGAGTCACTTATTTCCCACTTCTAGTCATGATTGCATTCAAATCCTTAGGATTTTTATCAGTGTTGCTTTGCAATCCTTCAGGAGGCCTAGTTGAGACTTGCTCAGCTAGTTGCCCTATTTGGTGAGTGAGATTCTGGACTATGGCTTCTTGATTGGTCACCTTAGCATCGGTCTTATGACAATATTGGCTAAAGTTAGTGGCTAAATCAGCCATCGATTTTGAAAGTTGTCCCATATTGTCAGTAACGACATTACTCAATTTTTCTATCACAGCTTCCCAACCAAAAGTTTTAGTTTGCTGGGGTACATAAGTAGTAGGCGGTTTAGGCCCATCTCCTCCATTAGGGTCACTATATCGGAATCCAGGATGGTTATGATTAGGCTTATATCCTCCCCATTGATTTCCTTGTCTCCCAATATAATTTGCTTCTTCAGTACCAACATTCTCATTTTGATGAATTACTTCAATTCCAGTCCCATTCTCTACTCTTGCCATCCTCTCTTGCATTCCATCCACCTTATTGTTGATAACAGACAGTTGTTCTAAGATTTTGGTAAATGCACTATCCTCAAATATGTCAGCGGCCATCTTCACAGTAGCTATGTCATTGTCTCCCCATTGACTATTCATCGCTATTTGCTTCATCTTTCCTTGTGCCTCCTCAGGAGATAGAAGAACAAACACTCCATTGCTAGAGTCGTCTACTCTAATTTTCTCAGTCTCTCTCAATCCATGGTAAAAAGTTTGTATTAAAAGCCACTTTCTCATAGCTTGATCAAAACTCTCCCCAAGTTGTTGCTTAAATCCTAAGATGTATTGGCGTAACTTAAAGGTTTTTCCTAGAGGAAAATACTTATTCATGAATTTTTGCAACAATTGTTCCCAAATAGTGATAGATCCAGCCTCTAAAGAGAGAAGCCATTGCTTAGCTTTATCTTTCAAAGTGAAAGGGAAAAGCTTAAGACAAATGTTACCCTCCGGGATTAATTCTGGCTTCACTGTGCTAACGATTTCCAAGAACTTTGTCACATGAACACCAGGATCCTCGTTTTGGATTCCATGAAAAGTGGAATAGTTGGTCACCATTTGAATTACATTAGGCCTAGGGTGATAGACTTCCGCAGCATTTTACATTAGGCGTTGCATAACTTTGTAAAGTGCGCCTCGCTCCTTGGTTTCCATTATTAGCATTAAGATTATTCGCATTATTAACATTATTGGCATTATTAACAACTTCATGATTAAGTACCTGGTTCGGATTGTTCGGAATGTCTTCCATTTCTGCCTCAGATTCAGAATGCTCAGAATGATCGGTTGTATGTCCTTCTTCCGATTCGTGCTCACTTTCCTCAAGATTTGGATCCTCTTCTCCTTGCTTAGCCAGTTCTCTAGCTAACTTCCTATTTCGCCTTGCAGATTTCTCTATTTCTGGATTATACGGCTCAAACGGTTCCTTCGATTTCCGAGTAGCGTACTATAAAATAACAAAAAACAATAAAACAATTAAAGACTTAAAAGGCTAGGCCTTTAACTAGACTAAATAAAAAAACGACACTAAATCAGACTCTAAAAATTACAAAAAATACGAAAACACAAAACAGAAACTGTGTAAAACAAAACGGAATGTAAAGCGCCTGAGAAAAATTGGTGGCTCGTGACAGAGAGCTTCATTGCGGTGAGACCGATAAAATATGGAAAGCGCCGATTTGTTTTACGACACTAACACGTTAATTCTATACTACGAAAATTAATTAAACAGACTCTATTCACAATATTTATGAATTTACTTTTAATAAAATAAGCTATACTTGATTAATGACACGAGTCCCTGGCAACGGCGCCAAAAACTTGATTGTGGGTCAAGTAGTAAAATTACTCGAAACCTAAATAACACACTAGCAAGAGAACTAGGTTCAATCGTAGTATAGTTAGATAGAGTCGAGGTCGATCCCACAGAGACTCGGCTTAAACGAAATACGACTTATTAAACTAAAAGCAAATTAAAGGCAGTCTACGACCAACAATTAACGTAGAATTAAAATTGACACAATAGAAACACAAAACCAACAAAAGACACAACGACACTAAGACACTTATTTTAATAGGTTTTATAAATAATTAACAAACGGTATTGATAAAGCTAGTAGTAATTACTCCCCCATGCTATGTAGATTGACGACGAGACAAAATAAGACATTTAAAATTAATTATTCTGACTACGAGAGTCATCCCCTAAGAAAGATCTAGCTCCGGGTAGGCCATCTTGATCATCGTGTCTCCATTACGTGACTTCACATTTTTAATCTCCATCTCATATAACTTCTGACACCATTACGAAACTAGGGATGCCGGTATAAACTGTAACCGCGTCTAAGCAATATTCATAAAGTTAGGCGTACTTCTTAGACACCGATTCAATCTCTGTCCGAAGTAACAATCACTTTTTGGGTCTCATGTTAAATTACGATGACAAATAATTAAGTTGATCAAGTTTAATTACTCGTTTTAATTACAAACCAGAGAACCTGACGTAGTCGAAGCCGTTCACAGACAAATCAAGAACATCACAGATCTTGCTACCAGCGAGACATAGGCTCACTGCCAGCAAGCTCAGATCCGAACCAGATTTGCTCGTGAAACGTCTTTTACGTCTCAGATCTACATAAACATGGGTTCGTTAATTAACTACATCACGAGATCAATACACAAAATGACTACTCCATAACGAAATAAATTTGATCTACGATTAAAGATTGCATAATTGAGTAGACATTACCCTCGAGGACGAGCGTGATTCCCAATCCTCGATACGATCTCTAACCGGCGATTCTAACGACTCCGTAATGAAAGAACATAAAAAAACTGAGAACTTGTATAAAAATATTGTATAATGGTGTGCATTCTAAAGTGTGGTTCAAATGAAATTCGTACAGCTCTATTTATAGGGGTTCAAGTTGATTGAAAGATATATTTCAAAATATCAAAACAATTAGAGATAACTCCCGGCCCGATCTCCTACTGAAACAGGACTCGCCCCCAGCGAGTGCTCTAGCCGCCCCCAGAGAGTCCTCAGTCTTCGGATTGGCTCGCTGGCTCTTGTCATGCCTTACTCCTCTTTTCGCGCTTATCCGTTTTCTATCTTCAATGCACTCCGAATTTGCTTCGATTTATCTTGTAATTTAATTTGTCCATTTGCAATTATTCTCCAAAATTATCTCAATCTACAAAATAAATATTTATCCCAAAGTAAATCATATTTAAATAATAAAAAATGGATAAATACCAAATTATATCTTATAAATCACACAACACTAAATAATCAATATAAACATGTGATTTAATATAAAATATATATTATTAATCTCGATTTAAGGCCAATTTTGATGACTTTTATGGGTATAATTTGAACGTCATCAATCACTTCCCAATCCCCCAAAGAAATTCTCAAGCCACACTGCCTCTTTAGCTACTCCAAAAGCTGCTATGTATTCGACTAACAGAGTCAAATTGGCAGTACAGGATTGCTCCAGACTACAGCTTCATCACAATGTGTAAACACTAAGCCTGAGATCGATTCACGATCATCCTTAATCCAACAAAAATAAGAAACAGTGTAGTCAACAATACTTAGGTTTGCACCCGAATACTCAAGCATACAACTCATCGTTCTCTAAAGGTACTTGAGGATGCACTATACTGCTGCTCAACGTCCGAATCCAAGATTCGACTGTTATTGACTTTTATTAACCTGACTTTCTCTATCCAAAAGAGAATTTATCCAATTTTCTCTATATCCAAAGATTTAGAGAATTATTCCGTGGGGGGTGGGTAGGAAACCTCTCGTTGAATCTAGCATGCAAATAAATTCATCAACGTCTTAACCAATAAGATGGATGGGACACTGCTACAACTTGTTCTCATGAACTCGACAGAATCAATTTCTGAGAATATAGTCCACTATTCCGATTCAGAGAAGCTTTGGCTCATCAGTTCTTGACATCATATAACACACTCATATTGTTCTCAACTGTTGCAGTGTTATCCTTTATAAACACTAACGTCAACTACTTTACCAATATTTATTCTCCAGTCTACAAAAGACTCATCAATACTTTTGGTCAAGCTCACACATTTCATATATGTGCATTTTAATGACCTAGAGGTTTACTTTAATCCACCAATGGATTTAAGCATAGGCAGTCAGTCTACCATTGGCTTTAAGCTAAAACCCTTGTGTTTCGAATGAATTCAAGCTCCTTTGTACAACAAGAAAATTTCAGGGCATCACCCCTGTTAGTATTTCTGTTTTCTAGGGAGTCGAGCAAGGAGGAATGGTGAGAGAGTTTTAGGGCATCACCCCTGGTTAACACTCTTCGTCTCATGGAATTACCCCTAGGCCACTTGGCTTTGCTTTGAAAGTTAAAACTTCTCATTCATTCGACTCTTTTCATGTAGATCCAATTTCTCCCACTGGGCCTGAGACACTCAGGTGGTTCTACAAGAGTGGAACAACACTAGAGTACCAAAACTCCATTTACAAGTTTATGGCTTTAAACCAACCTCTATTTATCAGAATCTTATACAGTCCTTCCAGAGGACCATAGGTTATCAATCACCCCAGCAGGCTGTAATGTCTACATAATCACAGCGGGTCAATGGTAAAACAATACTCACACTTCTTTAGGGCGAATTGATATTCTGATCTGGATTAGTAGTATGTATCAACATAACCTCCAACAACCAATGTTAGATGTGGTCTGATTAAATCAGATAGTAACTCCTTGAGTATCTTTACTGCAAGGTCCAAGGTTGTTATCTAAACATTCTTTTAGAAAGGATGTAACAGTGTAACCTTCACTATCCAATGTTAAGAATATTATAACCAGCCTTTACTCATTCCATTAAGATATTTCACGAACAGCCACCATCTGAACGTGTATGCAAAATCTCCAGTCCTACCTTCAAGCACCAAGTGCTAAATGCCTCAATTTACGAAAGTGGAGTAAACGTAGTTCACTCCTTATCCATAAATTCATAAGCATCTTCTAGGTAGACTTCTCGGTATTACATAATAATGTAAACCGTTATTTTTCAACCAATATCTTAATTGAGTTAAGCAGTGTATTGTAGCATATCAATAACTATACAAGACAATCTATGGTTTATCCTTTCAGTGAAATCATTTCACTCGGAGGTAGGCCTAGTATCAGTGCCAAAACCATGCCATAGCCTATATCTGAGCATGGAATACTCGTTTCTCTAGTAATATCAGAGATTCCACCAAATATTTAGATAAACTAATCGGCGTTTCGAGTAGCTATCAGACAAATTGTCCACTACTCAAAAGCTCCCACTAGCTCGTATCTTCATAAGACCCCGAAGGTCAATATGAACAAGCTATGATCCTTCTTCACCTCTATTACCTTTTCCTAATTGAAAGGTTACTTAGTCATCTTTCCTTTGAGATAGTGTTCTTAGACTAGGAGATAGGAATCACCCTTAGCCAGTCTTCAGATCTTATCTCTAGGATATATGCTCTAATTAATAGATGCTGAAGAATCGTTTATCTAAATATTGAAACCATTTGTCTTGATGTGTTACATATACCTTTTCAGCATTACTTGGTTCTGACTTTATCAGACAAAAGTCTGAGTCTCAGAATCGTATACAAATGTCATATGCACTTTCATTAAAGCAACTATATTATCGATTTAAAGTGAATCCATTCGTTCCAACGAATTTAAAAAAGAAATTAGATTTCTACGATATTCATGGAATAAAATCCGAAATTTCTTTCTTATATCACTCCCACTATCTTAGCTGAAATAACTGCCCATTGTCTATTCTTCATCATGAATGCCTAGCTACCTTGTTCTTACAAAAGAACTTTAGCTATTGAGTCAAATTACTCGGTTAAGAAAGTCTCTAAGGATTCATAGGTTGGTGATCCGAAATCACTTTCCTTATCCATTACATTCTTTTATTAATATTTCGGTTTAGCCTTTAACTTATTTAGTGTAGATGACTTACACGTGTAGACATTTACCTTCCCATTCTTGGCTTTCTATAAAGGAAATGGCATTGAACTTAGCAGTTCATTTGAGTAGACACTACTCGTGAACTGTGGGATGTCTAGTGAGATTGATACCAATCATTCTAGTCATCTTTGAACTAATATCGTTTGTCTCTCATTCAACACGAGTGACAGCAGTGACATACTTATCAATCTCACTTAAGTTTGAAGGCTCAAGAGGAACATCCTCTTCCGAAAAAATTAATTTGCATTCTCGATTACTGAGTTCAACGTTCTTGTTACTTTTTCACTTTTACGAATTCGTTTTCTAGTCAATTAACATATTTAGCAGTTTAGATACTTTGAGATGATATGTACTTGCGAAAATAAATCATGACAGAAATGTAAATCAAATCATACACCACAACATATAATAATTTTAGGAATTATAAACGTGATGTCATGCATGCAGTTTATCCTACCATTCCATGGATTTAATCTCACACCTACAGTGCCGCCTCAGGGTAGGTCAAAGATGTGACGATTAAATTGAGACGATCTCTCTCAACAACTAACTGAGAATCAGACATCTCTATTTAATTGCTGATTACCTTCCTTTTTCAGCCAAGATATTTCCTAAAATATCCTTCAGAGTGTTACCTACTATTTCAGATCTCAAAGTACACCCCGAGTATGCCGCCTCAGGGTCGGTCAGTGACTCGACGAGTACCCAAAATCCTATCCTTTCATTGACCAAGCCTTGAATTTTGATAGCGGTGGAAGCCACCCTCAGGGGGCCGAAATCAAAGAGGCTCGAGGCATCACCATTCTCTCACGTGCTTGTGTCAACAGTAGAGGCTGTGGGGTCGGTTGTCACCTTCCCCGCTCCCACTCGTTATTTTGAAAAATAGGTTGTCTTATTAGGATTTTAGAATTTTCTAACAATCCAAAAAACAATAGATCATGAATATTTAATTTAATCGACCCACTAGTTTTGTAATATCCCGATTTTCAGGAAAGGGCAGACGTGTCATTTTACGAAAATGGAATATTATTATTTCTTTTCTTTTGTTGGAGTTAAGTATTGTGATAATTATATATATGTAATTTTCGAAATTATGTGTATATAATTAAAGGAAATTCTGAATTTTATGGTAATTAAGGAAAAATGGATTTTTGGGAATATGTATTTAAGGAAAATTTCACCTAATTATTCCCATAACCTAATTTAATCAGAAATCAGTTTGTACGCTCTTCTCTGCCCAATTTTAGAAGGAGAAAAGGTTAGGAGAGTTTTCAGAATTTCTAAAGAGAGGCTAAACCGTTTTCAGATCGGACAAGAGATTTCAAATCGTCGTAAAGAGGATATCGTTTGGATATCAGTCTTTTGGGAGTTGTTGCAGATTTCGAGGCTGTTGATTTTGGTTTTGTCTTGCAAACAAGTAAGAGACTCTTCCTATGATTTTGATTATGGTTTATAAGGTTTAAATCATGTTTTAAGACGTTTAGATGATAGAAAGTTGTGTCTTTTCGTTGATCAAGGATCATAGATGTTATGGTTTGATTAGACAAGATTTTCTGTGTTTTACTAAGCTTAATTTGATGTTAATTGTGTTCAAACGGATTAGAAATCGTTAAGTGGCTGAAATTGAGTTTAGAGTTTTCAGCCAGGAAGCGTATGCATTCAATGGAATGCGCACGTATTCCTGTAACAGGTTGCATGGTTTAAGTCTCTGTTCGTCGAATGCGCACGCATTCATGCTTCAGGTTGTAGAGTCTTTCTGCTTCAGGTGCAATGCACACGCATTCCTTAGAATGCGGACGTATTGATGGTTCAGGCTGTTTTAGGATGCTCACTGTTCGTGCAATGTCCAGGCATTGGCTGGACAGAAACTTTCAGCAAGTTTCTGGACAGTGAATGTGCACGCATTGGACACTGTTTTGGGATAATTGATGTTTAAGCTATGTCTTTGGGTTTTAAACCCTTATATATGATATGTTAACATTGTATAAACATAAACAAGCCTGAATTGAGCTTCTAATTCGTTTAGTTTTGGCACCGAATGTACTCTTAAAGGGAGTTGAAGTTCGGATCCGTCGGAAGAGCATGATAGGCTTGTGCTTTGATGAAATAGTATTCATCAATGTCTGTGTAATTTCTAGGCCTTGTTTTTGACTAGTGGTCTAGGAAGAGAGTTGTATGTGTTAGGGAGATTACTTGAAAGCACATAGGTGGTTAGTTAACTATATTAATAAATACGTACTTGCCTAGTAAAAGATTAAACAACATGTCACTCTTGGATAGGCACCCGACAATATCGCGAGATGTGTGCTTTCTAAAGGTGGATAACTCCGTAGGTCAAAAAAACCCTAAGTACGGTGGGACTTCACTGAAACGTGCTCACTATTGGAGTCTACTAGCCTAGGCTATCGGGGCCATTGGTGTGATCCACCGATGGGTTGCAATCGATATCTCCTGGTGGATATAAATTTGGCATAGTGCCCTTGAGTGCGGTTGTAACAGAGATAAGTTAAGTTAGTAACGTTTAGTCATGACATGTTGATGGAAATGAAGTGAACCCTAGATTGAGTCGGTCACATAAAGTCAACCGAAGAATTAAATATCTTTCTTTACAAATCTTAATTATTGTCATAGCTTCTCTCTTTTATTAAGTACGTTGTACTTACCTCCAATGCATGTTTTCTATGTGTTTGAGGGTGAGAAGACGAACAGGTTGAACAAGTGTTCGAAGAGGAATTCGATAATGATGTTTGACGACACCTCATTGGAGTTGCACACTTATTTATTCTTTCTTCAGTTTTGAGATTATTTTCTTTTGGAGTTGACTTTTGGTCTTTCGAGACTTGTAGTACTTTTACATATCTTCGAGCATTTCGTACGTTACTGTTGGATTTCGTATTTTTTTCTTGAATGTAATAAAGTTACATTTCCACCTTTAGATTGTATTCCTATTCTTGGTTTATTTGAGGAAAAAAATTTACACCCGAGTCTTTTGCTTCCATTTGCTTTATTATGATACGACGTAGTAGAGGTTTACGTATAAAGTGAAATTTATTTTCTTTTATACGTGCCGAACGTTCCTTTTCTGGACAAGGACTCGGTGTCCGGAAATGGAGCGTTACAGTTGGTATCAGAGCGAAGCATCTTCTAGTCTTCCTTTCTTTTAAGATAAGCTTTCTTTAGATCTTTTAGTAACGTTCTGCTTTTCTTTTATCATCAGGATGGTGTTCACTAGAACTGGAGCGGGTGCAAAGGCATCAGGAGTTCGGCGAGAAAGTCCAACACCAGTCGTAGGAGGTGGTTTCGTGAGGCAGAATCCTTAACCTCACCCGAGCTTTTCATCACCCTCTCATACTGCGTCCCCTACACCACAGTCTCAGCGGAGCCTGTCACCGCAACCACGTCAGAATCTTCCACCGCGACCTCAACCAAGGTATACCTACATTCATGGAGAATCTGAGGATGCACCCATACGAGTTACTATAGTAGGTGATATTCCCCCGATCAGCCTACCACCACAAGTCACTAACATCTACCCTCCACCAGTAAGTGTTTATCCTCCACCATTAAGCCACCCATCACCACCAGTGTTTCATCACCAACAACACCAGACTTTTTACCCTCCTCCAGTGGGTCATACTCCTCGACCTACTATACCACTTTCACCGCGCTTTGACCAACAGCAAGGCATAGGATACCCACCCGTTGGTTTCCACCAACCTCAACACACTCTACCACCTCAACAGGGTTATTACCAGGAATACTACCCTTATCAGACTGATCCCTAAGTGATTCCATCTTATCCTTAACAACCCCAGCACCAACAACAAATATCTTTTGGATACCCACTAGTCCCATCAGTTAGACCGGTTTTTGAGCAAGCACCACCTGTGGATTAGTATACAAGACTGAGAAGGAATCAGGTCCAAGACAACTTTGGGAATGTGGAACATTCAAAAGCTGAAGAATGGTTAAGGAGTTTTGAAAAGGCGTGCATGAATATAAATGTCCCTGAAACAAAGATGGCATAGTTAGTAGTTGGTTTTCTTCTGGGTGCAGCTGAAGCATGGATAGATGCTAAACAGAGCAGTAATGGTAAAGTGACGGATTGGGAAGGTTTCAAAGCTATGTTTTACAATGAGTACTTCCCAGCAACAGTACAAGCGGATAAGGCGAGTCAGTTCTTGAAACTTAAGCAGGGTATTCATTTGACGGTATCTCAGTATACCAATAAGTTTAATGAGTTAGGAAGGTTCTTCCCCGAGCTTATGAAAGTGGAAGAAAGGAAAATGGCACTTTATAAGGAAGGACTAGCCACGAGATACAGTCAGGTATGTTGGGTTTTACAGCAAAGAATACCGAGGAGCTTTGGGACCAGTCAGGGCAAAGAATACAGTCAGGTATGCTGGGTTTCAGGAAGAAGGCCACAGTCGTCAACGGAAACAAGAGAAACTTTGGGACAAGTCAGGGCAATTACTGAGGAGCACCGCAACATAATGCTAAGAGGATAACAGCTCCTGCGGCAGCAAAGATCCCAAACAGTGCACCACTTTGCTCTAAGTGCAATAGGAATCATTCAGGAGAGTGCAGAGCTAGTGTGGGCGGCTTCTTCCCCTGTGGGGAGCCAGAACACTTTTCTAGAGTATGTCCAACTAAGGGGAACAAGGGATGTTCGCGTCAGGGTAACGGAAAGGGAGAGTCACGTCGACCAGTTCGAGTTTTTGCCATTTATGCTGGATACGCTGAACCAGAGGATGATGTTATCTCAGGTACCTTGTTGTTGATTTATTTTATTAAGATATTTTTATAGCATGTTTATTCATGTTGTAATTGTATTTAAATGAATAAATATGCATCTTAGGTATGATAATGTTAGATAACCTAGTGGTCAGAGCTTTGTTTGATACGGGAGTGTCTAACACATTTGTGTCGACCAAGGTAGCTAAGAAGTTGAATCTACTTTCGGAACCTTTAAGAAACACTTTGGAGATAACCACACCTTTAGAGAAAGTAACAAATGTAACTAGAATGATAGCTCAAGTGGAAGTTTAAGTTGGGTCTTATCGATGCAAAAGTGACTTCACAGTTTTGGACTTTTTAGATTTCGATGTGATTCTTGGAATAGATTGGTTATCCAAGAATTTTGTTCACTTGGATTGTAGGGAAAAGAGAGTGACCTTTAACGTACCCAGAAAATCATATAAGACCTATCAGTGTAATGTTTACTAGCCAAGTAAGAAGCGACAACCGATAATTTCAGCAGTTAAGGCAGTTAGGGCTTGTCAGAAGGGTTGTGAAGGCTACATGTTGTTTGCAGTGGATGTGGAGCAAGTGAAGCCTAAGCTAGAAGAAACTCCTATAGTAAAAGAGTACCCTGAGGTGTTTCCAGAAAAGTTACCGGGAAACATGCCGAATAGAGAAATAGAGTTTGAGATCAAGTTGATACCGGGAGCGGCACCAGCTGCTAAGGCACCCTATAGAATGGAACCGGCTGAATTGAAGGAGTTGAAAGCTCAACTTAAGGATATGCTTGAGAGAAATATAATTCAGCCTAGTGCTTCGCCTTGAGGAGCCCCTATTTTGTTCGTGAAGAAAAAGGATGGTAGTATGAGAATGTGTATCGACTACAGAGCCCTAAACAATCTCACCATCAAGAATAAGTACCCTCTACCGAGGATTGATGATCTGTTTAATCAGTTGCAAGGCAAGAAAGTGTTCTCTAAGATTGATCTGAGGTCAGGTTATCATCAGTTAAAGATCAAGGTAGTAGATATAGCGAAGACGGCCTTTAGTACGAGATATGGACATTATGAGTTCTTTGTCATGCCATTTGGACTCACTAATGCTCCATCTGCATTTATGGATTTGATGCAACGAGTTTTCATGCCTTACCTAGATAAGTTCATAATAGTTTTCATAGACGATATCCTGGTTTACTCTAAGATAAGAAAGAACACGAGTAACACTTAAGGATAGTGTTGGATACTTTGAAGAAGAACCAGTTGTATGCTATGTTTTCAAAGTGTGACTTATGGTTGAAGCAAGTCAGTTTCTTGTGTCATGTCATTCCTGGAGATGGAATTCAATTGGATCCAGCAAAGATTGAGGCAGTTGAGCGTTGGCCTAGACCTACTAAAGTTTCATAGGTAAGGAGTTTTCTTGGTTTGGCTGGTTACTACAGAAAGTTTGTGCAAGACTTTTCGAAGATAGCTAATCCACTTACTAAGCTTACACAGAAGAATGTGAAGTTTGAATGGACTATCGAGTGTGAATCAGCTTTTCATACCTTGAAGGAAAAGTTGACTACAACCCTAGTGTTGGCAGTATCGGAGATCTTTGATAACTACGATGTCTACACGGATGCTTCGGGACAGGGTTTGGGTTGTGTGTTGATGCAAGGAGGGAAAGAGATTGCTTATTCATCAAGACAGTTGAAGTTGCATGAGAAGAACTACCCGACACATGACTTAGAGTTGGCAGCGGTAGTGTTTGCCTTAAAGACTTGGAGGCACTACTTGTATGGAGTTAAGGGTAGGATCTTCACCGACCACCAAAGCCTAAAGTATTTCTTCACACAGGAGAATCTGAATATGAGACAGAGGAGATGGTTAGAGATTGTAAAGGACTATGATTTGGATATTTGATGACGGTCAAATTATACCCACAAAAGTCATCAACGTTGTCCTTAAATCGAGCTTAACAATATATATTTTATATTAAATCACATGTTTATAATGTTATGTGATTTATAAGATATAATTTGGTATTTATCTATTTTTATTATTTAATTATGATTTACTGTGTGATAATCATTGATTTTATAGATTTCGATAAATCGGAGGATATCTACCAACAAGGGAGATAAATCTCAAGAAAAATCGGAGCGGAATTGGATTGCATTAAAGATAAATACCGAAGCAGCACGAAAAAAGGAGTAAGGAACAAGAAAAGCCAGTGAACCAATCAGAGATTGGTGAACTCGCTGGCAGCAAATGCACAGCTCGCTGGGAGCGAGTTCAGTAAAGTCAGCGGATCGACTTGGAGTTATCTCGACGCGTTTTAGACTCCTTTAGGATTTAGGAAACGTAATTTAAATCAGCTGAAGCTTATCTTAAGTCGGTTTTTCGACCCTATATATATTTGTTCCATTGCATCAACTACAACAGAACTTTTGCACAACTCATAATACAAATCCTCAATTTCTCAGAACAGTTTTTAATACAAGTTCAGCAGTAATTATGTGAGTTCTTGTATTTATTTGTTCTTTGTTCTTTGTAATTAAGTCCCCCCAATTATTGTTTATCGTTTGAGATTGTTTGTTCTTAGTTAAATGATGTAGATCTAGGATTGTGACGTGAGGCAGTAGGGATTCCTCGTCTATCAGGATCCACACGCCCACGCCTATGTCTCGTGATCTATGTATGACCTTACTTTGATCAATAATCGTGTTTCTAGTAGATTTATATAATTGCTTTATGAATCTCTATTTTATCCGTTACGTATAGAGAAACGCTAAGATTTAGTTGTTCGCCGCGTCAATCTAGCCACGTCTTTATGGTGTGATTGTCCACCTAGATTTTCTTATCTTAGTAGGTATGGCTACGGCTACGTTGCTCGTCTTTTTTAATTAGCGTATGATTAGAAAATACCAATATAGGGCTCCTAGGCCGGCTCATGAATTGATCTTCCGGGACTTTCAGCGAGATCTAGATATGTTCTGTATTTGGGAATTGTCGACACCTAGTTATACGTAAATCGTAGATTAACAGGAGACCTAAAAAGTCAATGTTAATGGGACAGAGACTGATGTGATCATGTAGGAAGTACGCCTAACCAAAGGAATGTTGCCTAGGTGAGGAATACGGTTAATATCGGCATCCCTAGTTTTGTAAGCATGTGAGTTATATGAGATGGAGGCCTACGAAGCGAAGTCACGTAATGTAGCACAGTGATCTAGATGCCCTACCTGGAGCTAGATCTAGTTTAGGGGATGACTCCCGTAGCTAATATAAGAGAAATACGAATCGGGTTAATAGTTGTCGAGTATTGCTTATTTATATAGAATCTCTAGATCCAAACGATAACATAATAATGTAGGAGGTTAATTACGTTGTGTTGTGTGGGGTCGAGTCCTTTATCTTTCTTGTCTCTTGTTGGTCGTAGACCGCTTTGTGTCATTGGCGTGAATAATTAATTGTTTGTATATAAATGACCCACAATTGGTTCCCTGTGGGATCAACCTTGATTCGCTATAGCTATACTACGATGGACCTAGTCTTCTTGCTAGTATTGGTTTATGTTGGTCATGTATTTTATTATCACTTGATTTACGTCATCATGTTTTTGGCGCCGTTGCCGGGGAACCAACGGTCAATTTTATATATATATAATTTTTTATTCATGTTAAGTTTTCTGTTTTAGAGTCTGTTTTTAAGTTTTTGAGTCCCTCTGGTTGTCTACTCTGTGTAAAAATTCCAGAATCTGGAGCAGTTGTTTCGCCTCAGTAGAGATCGCCTCTCACCGCCAAATGAGCCTGGTCAGTTTTCTGGGATTTCGCGTGTCTGTTTATCTCCGTATGTTTAATCCGTAGGTCTGATAGCAGCATGGGAAACCATGTTAAAGTCAGTCTACGGTCTGTTTGTTTTTTGTTTTCTTACATTTGCGAAACCAGGAAAAACAGATAATCCGAGTCGATAATTTTTGTGGGCGCTGAGAAAATAACCCAGCAACATGTGGAGCTACGAATCTACGATGGGAAAAGCAATGGAAGGAACACCTTTAAAGCACCAAGATGGCTCCGAGAAAATAAATATTAAAAGGTTCAATTTATTCGTGGTACAATGTTGAAGGCAAGGTACTACCTTTTTTGCTTATCTTTTACTATCTTCTGGTTTTTTGAACATAAGTTAGTCTTTACATGAACCTGAATGAGAATCTTAGCCCGGAGTGAGTTTTAAGATTAATTTTATTAGTGTGGAAGGTTCTGCCCCAAATCTATCTCATCTAGAGGGTGTAAGGAAACTTGTAGTAGTTGAAGGAAGCAGTGAATAAAGAGTTCCTCGTAGTTCTGTCATATCCATGAGATTTCTTCTACTGGCCATGGGAGCAACACTTTGTGTAGTTTTAAGAATTCTCAATCTAAAGAAGACGTTGAGTTTTAAGAGAGCATAATGAAGCAGCATTATAGAGTATATGGTTAAAATGGGTCCCTAGGACTAAATCTTCTTAGAATTCACTAGTTCCTAAAACGAGAGCCTGGGTAAGAGCTTTGTATAAATGATATGGATAAATGTCGTTTCCTAGGTCTCACAACCAAGGGAAGGATATTAATCTACAAAAGCGACGAGCCCACCTCATATAGTGCTCAAGGGGTCAACATCTGGCGATCCAAGAAGGATAACTGACAAGGATACTTTTTGGAAAGTCGAGCTGAGGACTTTAAACTCAGAACTACTTCTTTAAAACCCTTAGGATTTCTTTTTAGTTTTTTAGGTTTTGTTTTCTTTAAGTCAAATAAGAGTAACGTGACATGTGTTGAGGTTTTTTATTTTGCCGTGTTCCGATGGCCATTAGGCTAAGGAGGTGCAAAACTTTTTTATTCAATATAGGCCACGTGAATTAGAGTTTCTTAGGAGAGTCGAGAAATTGCTAAAGAAAAGGAAATTTAGCAATCAACCTTAAGATGGAAGCATTAAGAGAACTTGAGAATTACTGAAAATGTAACAGAGAATGATTGGTGAGAACTTGAACGCCTTTTGGTCAACTCCCAAAACTTTTTAGAATGGCGATCCGAGTGAAAATCATAAGTCGTGTGCAATTCGTTCTTCAACTACCCTTATCCTTTCCTTTATACCTTTTTTACCCTTCAACCCTTTCTATTCTCTCACCAATCTGCCTCACAATTCACATTTCTAACCATTCTTCCATTCCCTCCCTTTCTCTCCATCTATTTCACTCTCCCACCTAACCCAATCCCTTAACCAATACCCACCCAAAACACAAATTCTTACCCACCCTTTATCTTTTCTTACCATTCTTATAGATATCTTTTCTCAACCCATCATATTCTAAACTTCCATGTTGTTTACAAAATACCCTTTTGTTGCGGAATTAGTAAATTGCTAAGTTTTAATGATTATCTTTTATCATTTTGGTTTTCATGATCCTAGCTGGGGTACATGTAGCTCTGCCCTAGCTAGATTTTATAAGTTTTTGGTTTGATCGAAATACAACTTCTCTTTCTACCGGACGATTTCAATTTCACAATTTTTCTAACCCTTCCGGCATATAGTTGATGAGTTTTGTTCGAAAATATCACACTGATCCGAGCTTTTTGATAACGTTGAGACCTTCTTCGTGATGAATTGGGTAATTAGTAATTTCGAGGAGTAGCTACATCTCCCTAAGTTGTTGATATCCAATCAAAACGTGAAGCGTCTGACTGGATTGAATACATGGTTGATCCAGTCAATCTCGTGTTTTCCCACATGGGGTAATGCTTTTTGATCTTTGTCTTCTCCACCAGGTTTCAAAAATATTTTTGTGGTGGGGGTTATCGATGAAGACTATAATCTTTTGTTGATTGTTTATTTTTTTTTCTATTTAGTATTTTTCTTTTTGAGTCTTATATATCCTTTTTCTTATTCGTTTTAGAATTCGTGTCTGAACGAGTCGTTTTAACTCTTTGGTTTTCCTGGTCATTGGTTGGATGGATATTATCAACGTCCATGAATGATAAAGCCTAGATCGAACCGCCGAATGGGAAAAATTGGGTGCTATCATATAGCTTTGTATTGGCTAAGTTCACGAGTTGGAGATAAGCGGACTCGAACCGCTATCGATCTGATCCAGGTCATAATCTTTATGGGATTTCCAAAGTTATTATTAGAAAGTAGATCACGAGGAGTCGAAGAATTACAGACAACCCTAGAATGGTCTATCTTGTAAGTGTGCGATTAAAATCTTTAATCGTACGGAGTGAAATGTTAGAAAATTCATTTTTAATCCATAATCCTATTAAGAAATTCGAGACCTATGTTCCAATTCTTCCTCTGATTGGATCATTATCCAAAGAGAGATTTTGTAACCGATTAGGATAAAATAAAGTGGCTTAATTTATTTTTTGATATTTTATATCTAAATTACTGCCACATTATTTTATATCTTCCACTGGCATGTTATTAACGGTTTCGTGGAGTTTCCGCTTGTTATGCTTAAACAGGTTTTCACTTGCTTCTCCACGACGTGCTTGGATTACTTCGATGTTCTGCATCTACTTGAGAGCTGTTTCCAGAGCTAAGTCTTTTTCTTAAATTCTCATTTTTCTTTGTCTGCCATGTTTAAGTGGGGGGTAGGAGACTTAGCTATGATGTGTTATAATTGAAAATTGAATGAAACGGTGAAAAGTTGAAGAAAATTGAAAAAAGTCAAATTAATTATCTCGTACCCTTAGAATTGTGAGTTCTTAAAACATTGAATTGATAGGAAAGGAACCAAGTTGCATGATTACATGATCATTTTATACTTATGTGAATTTAAATTTATGGATATTCATGCCGACTGTTGGAAGTAGTTATTTATTATTCAATTACTCAATCTTTGAATCGACGGTTACCGCACGAATTATAATAACTGAAGAAATTATGTGTACAGTGCGTAGATGATTGGTTATGTGAACTTAGTGTCTATATTTATCTACTGATGTATTCCTATCTTCTGGCCATCAAAGCGGAGTAATAAGCTTGAGAATTATCTGTGTTTTGACAATGCGTTAAACACTGGGCTTGTAGTAACATTACCAAAGTAGCCTCGCGCTTGAGGTAATATTCAATGCTATTGACTCATCCATGAGAGGGAGATTCTTGTAATGCATACTTTACATTTAAAGCAAGTTTCTTTCTTGAGAAGTTTTAATACTTGAAATTATGAAAATGCGAAGAAATTCAACTTTTTAAGAGGCTTTGAGTATTTTCTCGGTCTCCGTGTCCAAAAACCTTCTGGATAACGCTCTTGCTTATTGCACCATGTCTATTACCCATTGCGAGGCTTAAGAAGTGGGAATGCTGATGTTGGTAGGTTAAGACTGCGAAGTTAGCATAAACTTTAATCTTGCCACGAATATATAAAACTGAATGCACATGCACACATCACTTCAATTCATAGCGAGTTGTGAATAATGGATACCTTATGAGCATGAATGCTATGAGTTGACTCGAGTTTCTTGCGTAAGTATGATTTGACCATTGGAAAATGTTATCTTAGGGAATGACTTATTGATGATTTGTTCGGGACGATCAAAGTCTAAGTGGGGGGTAGTTGATGACGGTCAAATTATACCCAGAAAAGTCATCAATGTTGTCCTTAAATCGAGCTTAACAATATATATTTTATATTAAATCACACGTTTATAATATTTATTTAATGTTATGTGATTTATAAGATATAATTTGGTATTTTTCTATTTTTATTATTTAAATATGATTTACTGTGTGATAATCATTGATTTTATAGATTACGATAAATCGGAGGATATCTACCAACAAGGGAGATAAATATCAAGAGAAATCGGAGCGGAATCGGATTGCATTAAAGATAAATACAGAAGCAGCACGAAAAGAGGAGTAAGGAACAAGAAAAGCCAGCGAACCAATAATAGATTGGTGAACTCGCTGGCAGCAAGTGCACAGCTCGCTGGGAGCGAGTTCAGTAAAGTCAGCGGATCGACTTGGAGTTATCTCGACGCGTTTATACTCCTTTAGGATTTAGGAAACGTAATTTACATCAGCTGAAGTTTATCTTAAGTCGTTTTTTCGACCCTATATATATTTGTTCCATTGCATCAACTACAACACAACTTTTACACAACTAATAATACAAATCCTCAGTTTCTCAGGGCAGTTTTAAATACAAGTTCCGCAGTAATTCTGTGAGTTCTTGTATTTATTTGTTCTTTGTTCTTTGTTCTTTGTAATTAAGTCCCCCCAATTATTGTTTATCGTGTGATATTGTTTGTTCTTAGTTAAATGATGTAGATCTAGGATTGTGATGTGAGGCAGTAGGGATTCCTCGTCTATAAGGATCCACACGCCCATGCCTATGTCTTGTGATCTATGTATGACCTTACTTTGATCAATAATCGTGTTTCTAGTAGATCTATATAATTGCTTTATGAATCTCTATTTTATCCTTTACGTATAGTGAAGCGCTAAGATTTAGTTGTTCGCCGCGTCAATCTAGCCACGTCTTTATGGTGTGATTGTCCACCTAGAATTTCTTATCTTAGTATGTATGTCTACGGCTATGTTGCTCGTCTATTTTAATTAGCGTATGATTAGAAAATACCAATATAGGGCTCCTAGGTCGGCTCATGAATTGATCTTCCGGGACTTTCAGCGAGATCTAGATTTGTTCTGTATTTGGGAATTGTCGACACCTAGTTATACGTAAATAGTAGATTAACAGGAGACCTAAAAAGTAAATGTTAATGGGACAGAGACTTATGCGATCATGTAGGTAGTACGCCTAACCACAGGAATGTTGCCTAGGTGAGGAATACGGTTAATATCGGCATCCCTAGTTTTGTAAGCGTGCGAGTTATATGAGATGGAGGCCTACGAAGCGAAGTCACGTAATGTAGCACAGTGATCTAGATGGCCTACCCAGAGCTAGATCTAGTTTAGGGGATGACTCCCGTAGCCAATATAAGAGAAATACGAATCAGGTTAATAGTTGTCGAGTATTGCTTAATTATATAGAATCTCTAGATCCAAACGATAACATAATAATTAGGGAGGTTAATTACGTTGTGTTGTGTCAAGTCGAGTCCTTTATCTTTCTTGTCTCTTGTTGGTCATAGACCACTTTGTGTCCTTGACATGAATATTTAATTGTTTGTATATAAATGACCCACAATTGGTTCCCTGTGGGATCGACCTTGATTCGCTATAGCTATACTACGATGGACCTAGTCCTCTTGCTAGTATTGGTTTATGGTGGTCAAGTATTTTATTATCACTTGATCTACGTCATCAATATTCAGTACCATCCGGGTAAAGCAAATGTAGTGGCAGATGCTTTGAGCAGAAAACCAGTGTTTGCAGTCTCGAGCATTGAAGATGTTGCAGAAAGGTTAGATGGGCAGAAAATCAGTAGTTTTTATCAGATTCAGGATCGACAGTTTGTGGCACCGTTGTTAGCAAGGTCCAAATTGATGGTTGATATTCTAGAAAAGCAAGATGAAGATCTAGTTTTGGTCGATTTGAAGCGTGTGGCCAATGATAAACCTACAGTGGGTTATGTGTTAGATAAGAATGGGAACCTTTGGTACCAAGATCGTTTGTGTGTGCCTAATGTCGGTGATCTAAGACAAAGAGTTATGGAAGAGGCACATATGATTGCTTTTGCAGTTCATCCAGGAGCTACAAAAATGTATAGAGACTTGAAGGAAAAGTTTTGGTGGCCCTCGATGAAGTTGGAAATAGCCAAGTTCGTGGCAGAATGCGACACTTTTCATAAGGTTAAAGCAGAATATAGAAGACCAGGAGGAATGCTTAAGTCCCTGGATATCCTGGAAAGGAAATGGGATAAGATCACGATGGATTTCATCACCGGTTTACCTAAGACCAGAGGTGGACATGAATTAATTTGGGTGATTGTGGATAGATTAACTAAATCTGCCCATTTCTTACCAACAAAAGTCGATATGTCTTTGAAGAAGATGACAACACTATATCTGGATAATATAGTGAAGTTACACGGATTACCTATCTCGATAGTTTCGGATCATGATCCGAGGTTCGTCAGTCGGTTTTGGAAGAGTTTACAAGGAGCTTTCGGAACCAAGTTGGATTTGAGTACGGCATTTCATCCGCAAACAGATGGACAGTAAGAAAGGACTATCCAAACACTTGAAGATATGTGAAGATCTTGTGTTTTGGAAGTAGGAGGATAATGGGATGATTACCTATCGGTAGCGGAGTTTGCCTACAACAACAATTATCATGCAAGTATAGGCATGCCCATGTTTGAAGATTTGTATGGGAGAAGATGTCGAACGCCGTTGTTTTGGGATGAAGTCGGGGAAAGACAAGTCACCAGGCCAGAGTTGCTTGAACAAGCTAAGGAAAGGGTTCAGTTGGTTAAGAAGAATTTGAAAGCAGCTCAAGATAGACAGAAGAGTTGGGCAGATGTCAGGAGAAGACCTCTTGAGTTTGAAGTCAGTGAAAGAGTTTATCTGCGAGCTTCACCGATGAATGGAGTGAAACGTTTTGGACAAAAAAGAAAGCTAAGTCCAAGATATGTTGGACCATTTGAAATTCTGGAGAGAGTTGGACCGTTGGCTTATAAGCTTAAGTTACCGCAATCAATGTCAAGGTTCCATAGTGTGTTTCACGTTTCGATGTTAAAGAAATGTCTGACGAAGAATGATGTTGAAACTTCGATTGATCCGGAAGTTCTACAAGACAATCTTCCTTATGATGAGAGACCGATCAGGATTTTGGACAGGAAAGAAAAGTTTATCAAGAGGCGGTTGATCCCTTTGGTTCTGGTGCAATGGAGCAATAATTCACCGGATGAAGCCACTTGGGAAGTCGAGGACGACATGATCAGCGAATTCCAAGAGTTTGTGGATCTACCAGGTATGTTCTAGTTCCGAGGACGAAACTCCTTTAAGCGGGGGGGGGGGGGAATGTAATATCCTGATTTTTGGGAAAGGACAGACGTGTCATTTTACGAAAACAGAATATTATTATTTCTTTTCTTTTGTTGGAGTTAAGTATTGTGATAATTATATATATGTAATTTTCGAAATTATGTGTATATAATTAAAGGAAATTCCGAATTTTATGGTAATTAAGGGTAATTAGGGAAAAATGGATTTTTGGGAATATGTATTTAAGGAAAATTTCACCTAATTATTCCCATAATGTAATTTAATCAGAAATCAGTTTGTACGCTCTTCTCTGCACAATTCGAGAAGGAGAAAAGGTTAGAAGAGTTTTCAGAATTACTAAAGAGAGGCTAAACCGTTTTCAGATCGGACTACAGATTTGGAATCGTCGTAAAGAGGACATCATTTGGATATCAGTATTTTGGGAGTTGCTGTAGATTTTGAGGCTGTTGATTCTGGTTTTGGATTACAAACAAGTAATAAACTCTTCCTATGATTTCGATTATGGTTTATAAGGTTTAAATCATGTTTTAAGACGTTCAGATGACAGAAAGTTGTGTCTTTTCATTGATCAAGGATCATAGATGTTATGGTATGATTAGACATGAATTTTTGTGTTTTACTGAGTTTAATTTGATGTTAATTGTGTTGAAAATGGATTAGAAATTGTTAAGTGGCTGAAATCGAGTTTAGGGTTTTCAGGCAGGATGCGTATGCATTCAATGGAATGTGCACGCCTTCTTGTAACAGGTTGCAAGGTTTTAGTCTCTGTTCATCGAATGTGTATGCATTCAGGGCAATGCGTACGCATTCATGCTTCAGGTTGTAAAGTCTTTTTGCTTCAGGTGCAATGCGCACGCGTTCCTCAGAATGCACATGCATTGATGGTTCAGGCTGTTTCAGGATGCTCACTATTCGTGTAATGCACACGCATTGGCTGGACAGAAACTTTCAGCAAGTTTCTGGACAGTGAATGCGCACACATTCCAACCAATGCGCACGCATTGGACACTGTTTTGGGATAATTGATGTTTAAGCTATGTCTTTGAGTTTTAAACCCTTATTTATGATATGTTAACATTGTATAAACATAAACAAGCCTGAATTGAGCTTCTGATTCGTTTAGTTTCGGCACCGAATGTACTCTTAAAGGGATTTGAAGTTCAGATCCGTCGGAAGAGCATGATAGGCTTATGCTTTAATTTGATGAAATAGTATTCATCAATGTCGGCGTAATTGCTAGGCCTTGTTTGTGTCTAGTGGTCTAGGAAGAGAGTAGTATGTATAAGGGAGATTACTTGAAAGCACATAGGTGGTTAGTTAACCATATTAATAAATACGTACTTGCCTAGTAAAAGATTAAACAACATGTCACTCTTGGATAGGCACCCGACAATATCACGATGTGCGTGCTTTCTGAAGGTGGTTTACTCCGTAGGTCAAAAAAACCCTAAGTACGGAGGGACATCACTGAAACGTATGCACTATCGGAGTCTACCAGCCTAGGCTACCGGGGCCATTGGTGTGATCCACCGATGGGTTGCAATCGATATCTCCTGGTGGATATACATCTGGCGTAGTGCCGTTGAGTGTGGTTGTAACAGAGATAAGTTAAGTTAGTAATGTTTAGTCATGACATGTTGATGGACATGAAGTGAACCCTTGATTGAGTCGGTCACATAAAGACAACCGAATAATTAAATATATTTCCTTACAAATTTTAATTATTGTCATAGCTTCTCTCTTTTATTAACTACGTTGTACATACCTCAAATGCATGTTTTCTATGTGTTTGGGGGAGGGAAGACGAACAGGTTGATCAAGTGTTTGAAGAGGAATTCGATGATGACGTTTGACGACACCTCATTGGAGTTGCACACTTATTTATTCTTTCTTCAGTTTTGAGATTATTTTCTTTTGGAGTTGACTTTTGGCCTTTCGAGACTTGTGGTACTTTTACTTATCTTCGAGGATTTCGTACGTTACTTTTGGATTTCGTATTTTTTTCTTGAATGTAATAAAGTTACATTTCCACCTTTAGATTGTATTCCTATTCTTGGTTTATTTGAGAAAAAAAATTTACACCCGAGTCTTTTGCTTCCGTTTGCTTTATTATGATACGACGTAGTAGAGGCTTACGTATAAAGTGAAATTTATTTTGTTTTACACGTGCCGAACGTTCCTTTTCCGGATAAAGACTCGGTGCCCGGGAACGGGGCGTTACAAATTTATCGGTTCCAAATACCGTCTAACTAGTGTCACCATATTCACGATTTTACAATTTTATGGATTTATTAAAATTCCTTGTCTAGACAAAAATTCGCCAAGAATTTTATAATCCTAATACATTATGACTTCATGATTCTTCTAATAATTCAAAGAACAATAGATCATGAAATTTAAAGCTCCCACTAGTTTATCGGTTCCAAATACCGTCTAACTAGTGACACTATATTCATGATTTTCCAATTTTTTAAATATTTAGAAATATCTTGCGTAGACACTACACAACTAAAATTCACCAAATAATTTTTAAAAAAAGGTCCTAATTTTGTCATGATAAAAATTTGGGATCGTAGAATTTTATCGCAATAATTTGAAAACAATAAATCTTGAAAAGCAATCACCAACTTAACGGTATTAAGCCATGGCTGAGCTTTAACCGAGTTCACTGAACGGTGTCGGGATTGGCAAAGCCGACCCGTCCTCTTCGTTGGTTCATATACGACTGCTGGATTAATCGGGCTAAGGCTGCCCCATTGAGCCGAAACTCACCGGATAGCTCGACCTTGCCAGATCCCCGACGCTAACGTCGCACGTGTGCGGGTGCTGGGTTGATAATCGGGCTAAGGTTGCCCCATTGAGCCTCAGCTCGCTGGATAGCTTGACCTTGCCAGGCGCCCGTGGCTAACCCCGCACTTGGACGGACAAGTCGAGTCGAGCCGAAGCCCTGTTGACCGCCCGAACAAATTTTCAAACCTTTTGCTCAGTTGGTGTCCAACTTTTTCGGATTTTCCAATTTTTCAATTATTAAAATTCTTTTATATAGTCACTGCATAATTAAAATCCACGAAGGATTCTTAATCCCAATTTAATTTTATCATGTGAATTTTATATCCCGATAAAATTTCATTTCCTTTAATTAATATAATTTATTTTTAATCTAAATTAATTATCGTGTTGATACATGTCTAATTAATTTCAATATTAATTTTCGACATGTATGCATATGCTAGGAGTGGAATACATGAATATGATGCATGGCATGGTTATATTACATAAATATATTAAAAAAAATGCGAAAAGTAAACCATTGAGATGGACCGTTGGTACCCCCATATCTAATCTATAAAATAAACAAATAAACCATAAATTATTGTGCAGCCACCGATGGGTATAATAATATTCTGCTCCAGATCTTCAATAAAAAACCCTTCTAGCTGAGTTGGTTGAAACTCCATCTTCCTTCATCACCACCCGAGTTCGATTCCCTGCTCCCTTTTTTATCGTAATAAATTTTTTTTTTCGTTGACGTTAATAATAATAAAAAATTACGAGAGAAAAAAATTTAAAAATATCCGAAAAATTGATACAGCCAAGGGGATTCAAACCTGGGTCTTCTATTTTGTGATTTAGTGTCTGCACCACTACGCCATCTTCCAGGTTTGATGAAAAAACGCATGCCAATATTTAAATAGGGCTCGGCCGACTTAAACAAATTTTAAGTAGCAGAAAATTAATTGCAAAAAATAAATTACATGATATCCTATACCCAAAAACCGGGATTACAATAGATCTAACGTTAAACAAGTACCAACCCCAATCCATCTCGGCAAACAAAACATTTTATTCTATTCAACTCCTTATTAATTAATTATGAAATCAAGATCGCAAAATCGCTTTAACCTTGCTCTGATACCACATGTTGGATATACAGAAAACCGAATCCGGATCCGATCCATAATTGGATAGTCAGAACTGATTCACAGCACCGATCGAGACACTCGATCTTGCACAGCGGAAGCTACGAATAAATTTGCATGCGATTATACCACGATTCGATTCGCATAAACAATTAATCTAACTATGAGAAGGTTGAAGATTTACCTTATTTAAGAGGAATAATAAATCGACAGAAAGAGAAGCCACAATCTTCCGGATTGTATCTCCTAGCGACGACTGGTAAACGTCGATCCTCGACTCAGAATGACTAGAACAAGAAAATAATTTTTCTCTTCTTTTATTTTGATGTGGCGCCATTTATCACTAAATTTAATAGAAAATATCTTTTCTATTTTACATATTATTTACCAAATAAATAATATTGCATATTCATTAAATAGACCAACTATTTAATTTATTCTCGAGGTTCCATAAAACGAGAAAACACTCGCGTGTTAGGAGCCAACCCGGGGACCATGGACCTATAACCAGTAGCTACAATAAATTGAATATTCATCGAACAGAATATTTCAACTCAACTTATTAATTCCGGAACTACGCCACAATAAATCTGAAACTGAACTCTATTGATTATAGATATAACTTATTCTCAAAACGTCGAGTCGAGTCGATAAGTGTCCATTGATATAATCATTACATATAAACTAACCCTCCATAGACTATCCGTAATGAAGCTGGATTATTTTCGTAAACCTTCTTCATTACATCTTGTCCTAATTTATCATTAACCCACTAGTGATCAATTAGTTCATAACCAATACGAACTCCCGGGATCGATCAGTTTCTAGGATTAACAAATAAGGGGATTGTCTTTCTACTTCCCACAGGAAGGAATAGATTCCATATCTGTGAGACACACACTTCTCACTCATTCCAGAATAGTGCCAACGTGAAAGTGATTCGGACCGTGCCTCTTAGCGATCCTTAACGAACACATCAAACACAATCCTGAAACCAGTAGGAGTATGCAATCACTTCAGGATTAAGGTTAATCCATATATGATCATCTTGAGATTTAATGAGATTTCTCAATCACGGAATTATATGAGAAACGCAGATTAAATCAGTCCAGTCCTATATGACTACATCATATATAAATGCCCCACTTAGACAACCAATGTCGACGGTCCGGATAAGACGGTCACACCATAAAGTGTTCTGGGCGCATTAATGGTGGTTTAATCAATAGACCCCATACTTTGATTAACTTCACCACGGACTAACATTTCATGTGTATCACCATAACCTTAATCCTCATGTGTGACACACACTAAGTTATATGGCTACATATGATACGACTTGGGGTTTTCATTAGTGTATTACTTATAAGCACGTAGGAAATAATAAGACGAGAATAAATCTGTCATTTATTAATTATAAAAACAATTACATAAATTGTCTTTCGGCCGTTACTTCCAACAATCTCCCACTTGCCCGTAAGGACAAGCAACAATTGGCTTTCGGGCACACTATATCTAACATGACTATCTACCCATTGTAGAGTTTGCCCACCATATTTGTTTCCAAGCAAGTATTGGTATGCCACCTTTTGAGGCCCTTTTACGGGTGGAAATACAGGCCCCTCTATATTGGGATGAAATAGGTGAGAAACATATGACAAGGCCAGAATTTGTGCAACAGGATAAAGAGAAGATTTCCTTGGTTCAACGGAATATGAAGGTGGCTCAAGATAATCAGAAAGTTTGGGCTGATGAAAGAAGAAGACCGTTGGAGTTCATTGTTGGTGATTGAATTTATCTAAAGGCATCTCCAATGTGAGGCGATAGGCGTTTCGGGTAGAACACGAAGCTAAGCCCAAGGTATGTTCGTCCATTTGAGATTATCGAAAAGATCGGACCATTGGTTTACCGTTTGCAGTTACCAGAGAACGTGACAAGAGTTCACAACGTCTTTCATGTATCAATGTTGAACAAATGCTTGACATTGTCAGAATTGAGGTCTGATGTAGATCTGGAGTTGATCAAGAGCATTGCGTCTTACGAGGAAAGATCAATTCAAATCCTTGATAGAAAATTGAAAAGATCAACAACTGGAAGATTCCTTTAGTGTTGGTTCAATGTAGTAACTGTTGAAATAGTGTCATAAACCCAATCAGGTTGGACCGGATCCGGCCGGGTCGGATCATTTTTACTATTTCTTTATGTTTATACATATAATAAATGACTTTCTGTTATTATATATTTGTTCATTTTAACGAACCAATTGTTATATTGTATATATTTAATAACGTCCCTAGTGTCGAACTGTGTATGAGAAATCATAATAGTGATTATGGTTGATGAGATCTCAACTCACTTTAAAAGGTTTGATACTTAAATGTCTCTAGTCGTATGTGCTATTAAACATGACATTAATAGTATGGTTAGACTATCACGTATTAGATGTATTCTGTCTTATTGAAAATAGGGATTAATCTTGTCTATCAAAGTGTAGTGACATTTGGACTGTACGTGGACGTGTATTAGAGAATGCGTATGTTAGACTGACCAACTTACTTTATTAAGTGTCGCACTATGTGGCGGTTGTGTCATTATCCTAAGACCGGAGTCTTCATGGCATCACGGTGTGGATTGTCATACTTTGACACTATTGAGGTTTCCCTAGCAATGGGGCGATCATGCGGTGGTGATTGGGTGTGATATTGAAGCCTGCGTAGGATTCATGTCGCTTGTCCGGAAATCGTTTATCCTAATAGTATGAGTAAATATCCAAAAGGGCTTTCTTTTAAGGAATGTCTAGCTCTCGTGAATCTTTGCAAAGTGGGAGTAATTGAGTTACTTCGAGAGATCATGATATCAAGATTATAAGATATGGTCGTTAATGTATTGACACTCGAGATACGACCGTATGGATGTTATTAAAGCGATAGGATTGTGTTTACACGGTAACCGTTTCAAATGAAAGGTAGTAGTCAATGCATTTGACTCTTCCAATTATTGAGGGTCACAATGTGTTGCTAGACGCTATTTCATGATCGTTAGGTATGAAGGGTATTTTAGTAAAATTCCCTTTGTGCCTTCGGCCAACATATTCGGAAGCCTATCGGGTCACACACATAAGAACTTCTAGCCGGATTAAAATGTGGTCATAAATTAATATTGTGATATTTATTTATTATTAATAAATATAATACAAGATATTGATTGTGTTGATTAATTAAATGTATATATATTATACACATGGGTCGAAATTTATGTGTATATGTGATACACAAGGATTTTGCAAATTAATTAATCATAGTATCATATTATGTATTAATATTGGAATTTAATATATAGATAGATATATGGGTAGTATATATAGAGATAAATAAACATGTGTAATTGATATATATATATATATATATATATATATATATATATATATATATATATATATATATATATATATTAATGGTAATATAATAAGGCGGGTTCTATCGGCACACGCATAGTTACTTTTGGCACCCATTTATTGAATATTTTTTCTGCTGAACAAAACGTCATCCCCACTGTGTTCCTCCTTCAACACCTGGAGGAACACCAGTGGATTGACGTCCTTAAGTTGTGCCACTTTTATAACGTGAATGTCAGTGACACTGGTGTTCCTCCTTGAACACCAATGTGAATGATGTTCGTCTTTTTGAAAACAATGTGGTGCCGAAATAATTTTTTTTGGTGCCGGAACTAAATGGGTGCCAAAAGTAATTTGATATGTGCCAATAAACCTACTTATAATAAAGATATATTCAATATTATATATTGACAATAAATATCTTGAAATATTTAATATGAGATATTTAATATTAATGAGATATAAATCAATTAAAGGATATTTTCCTTATTTTATTGGGATTTGGTTTTCTTTCTCCTCTATCAAACAAATCTATTGACCATCTTCCGGTCGCAAGATAGCTCATTCTCTTGGAAGATGGTGGGGCTCCAGCAGGATTACACTTCCATTGCACCCCTAAGAAATCAGCAACCATATCCATCCTCTCGAGATCTGCAATGTTGCTCGAGGATGTGTACTCATCCGGGCCCACCGGTGGATTCCTAACCCCAAAATGAGCGTTTATCCGCTCGATAGAGAAATCAACCTTAATACCATGAACCATAGCAAATGTGGCTCCGTGGTTATGCGAAACGTAAGCAGAAAACACTCTTACCACCGTGGTGTTGAATCTGGCCGGTGCTTCTGCCATATCCAATAAATCTTGTGCTCATAGGGCCTCCGGAAATATCGACCCACAATCATCCAAATCTACCCCTCGTTCTTGAGCCAATGGCCTTGCGTTCCAATGGCCTCAGAACGACTCATAAATAGCTAATGAATGGAACTGCGCAACCCGTCTATCAATGGATTGGCATCTCCATATACAGTCTGGTAACCACTTGGATGAATAGCTGACCGTTGATGCTTAGGACCCATCCTGAATGAGTACAGAACCTGAAATAGAAGTTGTTTCTGGAAAACAACCCTCGGTAAACCGGAGGTAAGGTACGGTTTACCGGCCTGAATTTTTTTTATTTTTTTCTTGGGGCTATGCTCCTGATGATAACAGATGAAGAACTTTAGCAATTCACCGTTACATCAACACGACAACTCAGCAACAGGGGTGTTGGCTGTGGTGTTTAGGGTTTGGAAAATGGAAGAAAATGGTGGTGGTGTGGTGGTTTGGTGGTGATAGTGGTGGTGATGGTGGCCGAATTTTAGAAAGGAAGAAGAAATAGGAGATGTGTGGTGAATAAAAGAGATGTATTTGATAAGAATGATTATATTGGTGATGAAAGGGTGGTTTAAATAGGAAGAATGTTGTGAATGTTGATGGTTTTAGTGGGATTGTTGGTAGATAAGTTATTAGGGTGAGGGATTTGAGGAGACGATTGATAGGATTGAGGTGTAGTTATGGTGGAGTGTGGGAAAGGATGAAAAATTTGAAAAGAGGGGAAAATGGTTCGGTTTCTGCTGACTGGCCGTATCTGGTGCAACGTGTGTCCTCCACGTGTCTCTAAAAATTTAGCTTTATAAACTGACGTTCAGAAAATTGAAAATCAAGCCTCGGTAACCCGGAGGTTACCCTCGAGATACCGGGGGTTCTTTTTCCCCATATTTTTTATCTGTCTTCACTGCACTTCTTACTCAACCTTTCTGCTCAATTCTGACCTCAAATTGACTACCCTTTTACTCTTCAATTGTTATTTCCGACTTAAAACCTAACCTACTTCACTAAAATCTGCAACGATGTAAAAAAACCTTTCCACAACCATTCGGTTTCAAGCCTAAGTTTGTGGTAGGATGAAAAAAAGCTCGTCCCTTCATCTGCATACTTTTATTCAATCCTAGGTAAGGGTTTGAAGAAATAGTTCTGAGTTTATAGTCACCAGCTCGACTTTCTTCAGATCTCCGATCATTCAAGGGTTGGAGCTTTAACTCGCCAGACTTTTGCTCCAGAGGTTTGCACTTTTAAAGAACCCTTTTGAGCTCTCCTCCTAGCACACCTTTCCCTTTTATCTTGTGTGCTAGGTCTACCTCTACGTCGAGAATTAGACTTTAAACCCAAGGACTCCACGTTTTCCACTTTTAGGTCAACTCGTTCACTACGCAGCACAGAAGGACTAGCTTCCGTGAGTATCTTGTCATGGTCCTTTTCTTCTCTTTCTCTCAGCATTAGCCTCATAAACTCTTGCTCAATGGTTTCTATGACAACCTCTCTATGTTTATGCCCTTCGATCTCCAAAATTTCCACATTTCCTGAAGCATACGTCATCTTACAACTCTCCGGTCGGTTTTCTAGGGGTTCTAAAATCCTGAAAGATACAACAACATTATTCAACCTTAGAGTAATCTCCCTTTTATCAAAATCCATAACCGCCCTACTTGTCGCTAAGAAAGGTCTCCCTAACAGGACTGGGGCACTCGGGTCCTCAGGTACATCTATGACCGTAAAATCAATAGGATACGTCAACCCTCCTACCTTAATTGTACAATTTCTAAGCAGACCAGTAGACATGTCTCTAGTTCAATCAACGAAAGTCATGGTCCTGGTTTGATTCATTACGACCGGAAGCTTGATCTTTTGACAGAGGGAAAAAGGTAGAATAATGCAACTCGAGCCAGAGTCACAGAGACCTAATCCTACCGATATTCTATTAACAGAAATCGGGAGTCTGAACGTGCCAGGGTCTCCTAACTTTACCACGGTATCTGAGTCTGGGTAATCCTCAGGCTCGGAAAACATCGTGTCAGGATCCTCTTCAGGATCATCAGAATCATAATCCGAAGACAATATTTCAATTAACTCACAAGGAAACTCACCCGGACGATACGTGTTATACTCCTTAAGGTCATCTTCAGGCTCTTGCTTGATTGCTTTTTCCTCTTTTTCCAACCGTTTCTTTATAGTCTCATAATGCTCTCGTGCTTCAGATCCAGGATACATGGAAATCGGTGTGATGTTCAATATCGTTCTAGGCATTTTGCTTGACTTGTTTGCTCTTTTTCAACTCTGAATGGATCGAATTTCTGAGGTGTTCTGATCTACCTGCAAAAAGACAAAATAAAACAAAGAAAAGGTTAGCAACTTCCGCTTCAGCTGGGTGTGATCCCAATTGTTGCGGATCTACTAACTAAAATCAACAGGGAATAACAGGAACTGTTCAGAAATCGATTTTTCAGGCCTCGGTAACTCGGAGGTTACCTTCAGGAAACCGGCCCTGAATCTTCTCTTTCTGGCAGTTTAACATGTGCAGGGTTGATACAAAACGACTCAAAACTCAAAGTAAAATAAAATAAAAGAAAAACAACTTCTTAATTAAACATAAAACGTTTATATTTAAAATACGCCATTGTCCCCGGCAACGGCGCCAAAAATCTTGATTGCGTGTAAGTCACTAACGTCGATATTACTAGCAAGAATACTAGATACATCGTAGTATAGTAAATGCGACTCAAGGTCGATCCCATAGAGACAATACAACTTATATGTATAAACTATTCTAACCTAATTGAGAAGCAACATAGAAGCGGTCATTGACCAACAATAACACAAAATAAAAAAAATATGGTATACCTCTCCCTCTCCTCACCGATCTACTAACTTGGATTAGTTAATCTTTATGTTTACTTCCCCACATAATTTCCTTAGATTAATCGCGAGCTTTTAATGATTATTATCATATTTATCAGCTGCGGGTGCAATTCCTAACCCTATCTACTCCGACAATGGAAGCAGACAATCTATACGCAAGCTACCTTCCTTAATTGGTCCGCAATAGCCCATACGCATAAAGAACTAGAACTGCAGATATTGAGCGCTAACTCATACTGCTAACCCGCCTAGACAGCTGTCGACATTGACCAGCACGTTACTAGGGTCCATTCAAGACTATGTCCTAATTAACACTTCACTAACAGTCATTCATGTTAATTTATGAATTACGAATACTAGATTGGCCAAACCTACTACTCGTTTTAATTATTCCTGCCGATCAACGTAGCTGTAGTGAATCCCAATTTAAGTTTCCTAAAACATGCCTCGGTAAACCGGTATAGACGGCCGGTTTACCGTGGGCGGCTGTTCTTAATTTATGGATCTACATTGCTCAGTACGATTAAAATAGGTAAAGTATGGGGTTGTTAAACATGCAGATTAAATAAAACACATAAATACGAACAGATCTACCATATTGAAGACAAAAAGGAACGTTCAAAGCTTCATACCTTCAACAATGGATATCTAGATCGATCTACTCAAGATAGAGATGATGGAATAAGGGAGGAAACCGAAAACAACTCTCCAAAGCTTAAGAAAACTTTATTTCATCAAATTTGTATAATGTAATTGATAAGATATGAAATTCTATGAGTGCTTATACAATAATCAGCTAATGCGGCCTTATATTGATACAATGACCGACTGAAGACTCTCTAAAACCCTAACCGACTTAGATAATATGGCATAATCAATTTCGTGTCCAACAAGACGCCGGTTAACCGGGCCTAGCCTTCGGGTTACCGGGACTTCTTTTCTTCCTTTTTCTTCAGTAGACTTCTTCTTGGATTTCAATCACTTGGCCCAATGTACATCTTTTGGTCCCGACCCATTCTCCAATGCTCCAGATTTGGTACATCCTATAAAACACGCAAAACGAGACAAAACAGTACCAAAACATCAGGGAAATAGCATAAATGCCGAATTACGATCCTGGAAACACTCATATAGCATTTAACATATATTCCACATAATAACGATCCTATCAATATCCTCTCTTGAGCAAAATTCGGGGTGAATATAGGTATAATTATTGGTACCATTTAGAGCATCAACAAGTAGTTGATATGAGTGCTAAAATCTCAACTAAATATTTGTGTGGCTGTAATCCTTGATATTTTGTGGTTGTTCTAGACGCAGTCTCTACAGATGAGAAATGTGAAGTCAAATACATTCTAATGATGTCTGAACCATGTGATTATGAATTATATGAGTAATACGTATCTTATCAAAGATGACTAAAATACCCTATTATGAAAAGGTTATAAAATCTTGAAAATTGTCTAAAGCCTAAACATACTGCTGTTTGTTGGCTTGTGACAATTAATGCCACGAATAATATTATTGTATATTGCTCTCTTTGATTGTTTTAAAAATAGTCAAACGTACTTAGTGAAGTATGAATTTTGGAAAGACTGAAAGGTTCGGGCTAGTATGAATATGAGATTGGTAAACAATTTAGGAATTAATCTTCAATTGGATTGAAGTAATTAATACCTGAAGGGGTGTTTAAGAAGTTGTCTGGAAGGAATCAGATTCTCCCTTGAAGGATACAATTTTTACGCGATCAGATCATGTGTCTAAAATGGAAACAACACTTTATATGATAAAGGTGTGACGTAAGCCATGCGAAGTATCCCTTACCTGTTTTAGGATAGTGCCCTTATTTAAAACATATACTTAACCAAGTGAAGAATAAGGTTGGATAAATTCCATATCAAATATGGAAGATGATGACATCAAATCAATCTTAACCGTGTGACACGTACAACTTTGTGGAATATCATAGCAAGTACTTTTATCTAGCTTGGGTTATCGTGCTTTTATCTAGCTTGCAATGTCTGAAAGGCTTGAAGCCTAGTATGACACGTACAACTTTGTGGAATATCATAGCAAGTATGCTAGTTATTATTTACATACCTATGGAGCAAAAGTATTTGTCTCTAGACATGATGTCTACTAGAGATATTCAACCATTAGAACATGAGCAAGCGCTGCATAGTGATGAGGTGCAGGACAGTGCACACAAGTACCATGTGAGTCTGTAGATAACCACATGCCTGGAAGGGATACTGGTATGTTCATCTTGAAGAATGAAGATCTGGCGACTTATGGAGGAATGCTTGAAAGGCAAGATTAAGAGATATGGCTTGGAGCCATAGTATCTGAAGCAGATTGCATGTGTGACAACCGGGTTACGAACCTAATCCGTCCTACTTGAAAGAAAATGTTTCTGAAAGGTCTAGTGGGTCTTTATGAAAGACTAACATGGAAGGTAATAAGATTACTAGTTAAGCTAAGTTGATGGCTAAAGGCTACAAGGTTAAAGCCTTGTAATTACCTTTATACAACCAGATATGTTTAAATCTATTTAGGTAGTGCTTGTTGTAGCTACGTATCATGGCTATATGAAACTTTTGAAAATGTTTGGCCAGTGGCTTCATGTTCATAGACGATAACGTGATGTGTAAGCTTATGAGATCCATTTATGGACTCAAACAAGCTCCTCCGTATATGTTCTTTGCTTTGATAGATCAAAAGAGTTTGATTCCATCAAGAAGAGAGATATGTCTAAAGTGCAATGTTAGAGAGACTATTACGGTTTTTGAGTAAGATGTTGCATATCTTCTTGGGAATCGCCGTCCCGTGATACAGTCAATTAATACTTTGTAGTTCAAGGCCGTTTTGTAAGTTCATGGAAGTAGCAATTCTTATTTTAGAAATTAGAATCTATAATCATAGATTCAGATACTACTTAATCATCACAGTTCACCCTAGTAGATGGGATGCTAAAAGAGTTTAGCATAGATCACATCAAGAGATACTGATGGTCAATATTCTCGGGATCTATCTATAACAGGACGTCAACCCTAAAGATAAGGTGAAAGAGTATACTTGTGGAAGGTTCTCTTTGTTACTGCAATGGGATCCAACATAAGTGTTGTGATTCGAACCAGATGTTCATATTGTATGTGGTGTCATGAGTAAGTATGAAAGTGATTCTGGTAAATGTGGAGGATATCCTTAAAGGTGTAAGCATGGGATCTTAATTTATTGAAAATTGGAATCAAATAAACGTAAATATAAAGATGTGTTGGTTCCAGAGAGGGGTAAAACTATAGTCAGAGGGGGTGAATGACTATAGTGGAGTTTCAAAAACTTTTCTTATATTAAAAATCATTTGGGCAGCAGATAAGTCCCTTCTTTAAGTCTTGGTTCCAAGTAGATTATGCAATCACAGATATAGTATGCAATGAAATAAAGTGTTGTAAAGTAAATTGTTGAAAGTAAATAGACACAAAGGTTTATAGTGGTTCAGGGTGGTGTAATCCCTTAATCCACTCTTCTCCTGTGATGATTGGAGGAATTAACTATTATTTTCACAGACACAATAGTTCGATTGTCCCTGACTACACAAGCTTCACAATCTTCAAGACTATCACTCTCTGGCTACAAAAGCTTTAGTGACTCAGTCTCTATCACTGCCCTTTGAGAACTAATTATTCAGCAGCTATCATAAAGGTTGCAACTCCTTCTCAGACTCCTCTGATTCAATTGCCTCAGTTGGTGTGAATTGGGTTCATAGACTTGTGATCAATCTCAGTGCTTGATATGGAATTTGAGTTCTGATTGCTGAGTTGATCTCTAGATGTTTCCATTAAGTACAGATAGAAGGCTTTTCAAATTGACAAATTTTTTGCTTGTTTCTTATCAGCTTCAATCTTTGTTTTTCATGTCTGTCATTGCCTTCTATTTATAGCCTTGATAATCCTTGATTTTAATTTCCGCGCGTTGGCTATTTAATGTGGGGAATAATCCTTGATTTAATTCTTGATTCCCTTTCAATTATATTCTCCTTGATTTCAATGATCGGATTTCTTTCTCAAACGTCTATCAGAAAATCCGTCCTTGATTGATCCTCAGTTGATTGTGCATTTAATGTTTCATCTTCATAGTATAAAATCTGAACAAGTAAAGTTTACTTGGCCGTTCCCTGAACAGTTAAGTGATACTTCTGACTTGGCTATATGGTTCTTCCTTCACTGCTTTGTCTTCACTCAGCCGATAGTCAGTTCACTCTGCCGGTTTACTGCTTTCTTTGATTTTACAAACTCCTTGTACTTCACTGTTCCTTAATTTGGTTGAGATCAGTGTACACCATATGACAATGTATTTCATCATTTGAATTATTACTTAGACTTATCCAAGGTCATCACAGACTTCCTTGGTTATACGTCAGACCATATGTCTCTTGTGCTTCTTTGCTAGTACTTGGCTGGCTTCACTCTGCCGGATTTCTGTTTTACTTCACCATCCTACCAACAAGTACAGTACTTGTCTGACTCAACTTATACAACATGTCAGACTCTAAGTAAAGACTTACACAGAGATTTCTAACTTATTTCAGGCTTGCTATAACAACTAGTATGGCCATCATCAAAACATAATAAAATGTTCCTAACAAGATGTAATCCATATGTCTTGTAAAGATAGTGGGAGCTACTAGGTGTACACGGTCCGGTTTGGTACGGTTAATGGCCTTACCAAAACATAACCGAAATTTTTGATTAATTGAAATTTGATACCGAAACCGAACCTTTTGTTTTAGGTAATCGAATTAAACCGAACCGAAATATACGGTACGGTACGGTAAGGTTCGGTTAACCTAAAATAGAAAAAAAATAATAATTCTATTCGGTTATGAACGATGGTGGTCCCTTGGAAGAGGTGACACAAGTTTAGAGGGTGGGTAAATAAACTTGTCCCCAAAAACCCAAAAACATAATATTTAACCAGATTGAGTTCGATCTTAAACTTGTCCGGAGTTCAGCTCACTTAGCTGAGTGTAAGTCAAGACTGACTTATGCTTAACTGAGTTAACCGGCATGGATTTTTAAAGCCTTTTTATAAAACTTGAGTTATCAGTTTGTATGAGCAAGATGCAGTGCTGTGGAGACTCAGTTTCTTGTGTTTGCTGAGTGCTTTCTAATGTCATATATAATATACAATAGAAAGTAAATGCATAAAGTAAATAAATAAATCGAGGTTCCAGGTGGTGTAATCCTGTCAATCCTCTCTTCCCCTATGATGCGGAGGAAAATTCCACTAGAACTTTTTGAGGTAGCTTGGTTACAAAAAGTCCTAAACTGATAGTCCTTGGCTAATCCCTAGATTCACTATCTAACCACCTATAGAACAGGCAGAATTGCTGCTCTGCAACTGCTTGCACCACTGGTCCTTGAAGGTTTATGTTGCCTCTTCACTAGCTCATCACAAACATAGTCTTCCTGACTGCAGCTCAACTGTCCTTCACACCTTCTTGGTGTTTCACAGTCTAAAACCTTTAATAAAATAAAATTTGAGACTTGTATCAATAACTATGATTCAATTTGTGATTTGATCTTCTTCTTCTTAATGTAAATAATATGTTCAAGCTCTGTTTTTCTTCAAGTGTTTGATCTTGATACTTCTTTGAATGTTAGAGAACACTTTGAAGATTTCTTGATCTTGCAATAAAGTATGCAGCAGGAGTTCTTATTAATTCACACTCCCCTTTCTAAAGGCTTTCTGTATAGATTTATTCTTAGAAATCCACACTTAATTTTGTGGTAGAAGTGACCTATTTATAGGGGTCTTTCCAACGGTTGAATGAGTTGAATGTTTGGATTTTAATCCTTGTATCCGTTGGTGGTCTTGCTTATTCTGTTGAGTGTCAGTGTCCTTTCTGACATTTCTGGGTATCCAATAAAATTGCTTGCTTTATAACGGTCAGAATCATCTTCTATTTTCATCTAACTTCAGCTTGAAACTAATTTTCCATGAACTAGTCAGCTTTCAGCTTTTAAGAGCATTAACTGAGTTTTTACTCTTCTTAAAAAACTCAGTACTCTATTCTTCATCTGATTATAATTGGTTTAATCAGAGTACGCTATATCTTCATAAATCATCTAAGATATAATTGTCCTTATGATTCTTAGTTCTACATACAAGATCTATAAAGACAGTTCAGGTCATCACAGTCTTGCCAGAATTCCTACTTTACAGTCTCGACTTTAATCTTCATAACTGAGTTTGAACCCTCAGTTCTTCATTCTTCAGTAACTGAGCATGTGTCCCTCAGTTCTTCATCCATTGAGTTTGTTCCCTCGGTTCTTCAACTTCTAGATAAGTCAACCGAGTCTGTGTCCCTCAGCGAACTTACCTTTTTTAGTTCTTTAGTCTTATATTCTGATTCAGTTTTCTCATTCTTCAATTGTGAACTCAGTTGTCATAGTCTCATCAAGTCAGTTACTCGTTTTCTCAGTTCTGATTCTAAAACTATTACAGTGCTTGTCTGATTTACTTATACAAATATCAGACCCTATTAAATCCTATACATTAATATCTAGACATCTTTTTGCTTGCACTCTAACAGCTAGTTATGACACTTCATCAATGAGGTTTAAAATAATAACTGAATAACTTATGAATTATCATCAAAACATAAATTTTATTTCAAACAATCTACCCCTTTTTGATGATATCAATACTCTCCTTAGAAGCAATGCAAAAAGATAAAAACAATAACAAACATAAAGAACTGAGAAACTGAGTTTTATTGATGATACTGAGTTACGGGGTATAAAGATTAAAATACAAAAATATGTGAAAAAAGAAACTAAGTTTTAGCTTCCTTTCCTTTTCCTTGGTCAGTTTCTTTAATCTCTTTGTCATTCAGTTCAGCAATCTCCTTCATGGCAAGATTTGTTGAACTGCTCTCAATTCCATTAATATTCGCCCATACATTCTAGGAATTTGTCATATTATGCTTTCCGGAAAACTTGCTCTTGAACAGGATGGCAAACAAGAACACAGTTTTCTTCATCCTGTTACTGGTAAGTGTCTTCAGTAGATCTTCAATAAACTATGATTTAGCTCTTACAACTTTCTTCTCAGCTTTTTCTAGAGTTCCATTTCTCTCCCATTTGGTCAACTTTTTCCAATAATGAACCAGGACTTTTTGCATGATTAGAAAAAATTTTAAGGCTTGTTCTCTTGATTCACCTTTTTTAGTGGGTAGCTCCCTGAAAATACTGTAAAGTTGTGAATCTAAACCAAGTCTTTTCTCAGTTGGTTCAGAAAATTTTCTAATCAGCTCCATTTCTTCATCAGTCATGTCTCCTCTGGCTTTCTTCAGTTTGACCAGTTTCTCATCTATGCTTTTCAGAACTCCGGGCATTTCAGCTGCATTGAATTGTAAGATGGCTTCACTTTCCCCCTTGTTGACATCATCCTTCCGAATCAGACTCCTCATAAAAGAGTTCAAGTGTTGTTGATTTGATGCCAATATGGTTTGTGCAACCACTGAATCTTTCATAGCATTTTCCAATATAAACATTCTGTCATGTACATTAGTGACCATGCCCACTAGTCTCTCCTGAGTTTCTGTTTTCCTAGCTTCAGTTTCAATGGATGCCTTTCTGATTTCGATCAATGTGTCATGACAATCCTTTTTGACACTATCCAATCTTTTCCCCATATTAGATCTTTCATTTTTGTTCACCTCCATGGATTGTAAGACTTTCCAAAGATGCCCATATCTTCATTCTATATCCTCACAAGCTCATTGAAATTGTACTTTATGAACTCAGCTTGTTTTGGCACATCTTTTTCAGTTTCAGATTTCTTTTCTACTTTGCCTTCCTCAGATTCAGATGCTTTCACAATGTCTTTCTTTTCTCTGGTTAGTGGGGAGATGATTTCTTTCAGTTTTTCCTTATACTCTTCAGACTTCCATCTTTCTTCAGACTGTCTTCTTATTTCTTCTAGGTTAGCATGATCAGTTTCCTTTACTGGTGACAGTTTCACACCAAACTCGTCATCAGTTTCTGCTCCAACTTGTTCAGCTTTGGCTTGGTCACCTTCAGCTTTTGTTATTTCGGGCACATCTCTGTCAGTTGGCAACTGATATACTTCTTTCTCTTCTTTATCTGATTCAGTCTGAGTCTCAGAGTCTGAATCACCACTTTCTTCAGAACTTTCTTAATCAAAATTTTCATCAACATCTTTTCCTGATTCCTTTTCTTGGAGAGAGGCAAGTATCCCCTTTTATAAATCAGGATCTCCCTGTGAATCATCATTGTCATCATTTTCCAACATCTACAGAAAGATCAAGCTGGGTTGTAATCTCTTCCGTTTCTCTAGGAACCTCTAGATTAGATTCAGCTAGAGTCTTAGCTTGCTCTTCAACTTTCTCTACTTCAGTTTTGCTGGATTCCCCCTCAACAACAACTGGGATGATAGATGATTCAATTTCAACTAAAGTGACTTGCTAAGTTCCCAGATTCTCTTCAACGACAATTCCTTTTTCAGCTACAGGCTCATCTACAGCTATTAGTTTAAGAACTTGTTCAGGATTCTCTTTTGATTCAGTTGCCTAAGGCTCACACGGTTCAATTTCCAGTTCAGCAACTGATTCTCTTACTTCATCAACTTCCTCTTGATTTTCCCCTACATCCAGGGTGATGACTTGTTGTGGGGAAGATTCAATCTCAACAGCTTCTTTTTCTTTGGATATAGAAGCTTCCAGCTCTTTGATTGATTCCTCATATTCAAGTCTAGAGGCTAATTTTTGTGGTGTTGGTCTTGATATAGAAATCAAGTTGAGCATAGCGATTACACCAGGTCCAATCAGCTCCTCATCACTATCAGTTTCCTCATCATCGAATTCAGTTCTCAGGGTTTTTTCCCCCTAAGTGTCAGCTTCCGGTAGTGGAACGATTGCTTGAATTTTTTCACCTGAATCTTGAAGAGGTGCAATAGACTTTGTAGGAGTTTCAACTTCAGCTCTTGCAATAGACTTTGTAGGAGTTTCAACTTCAGCTCTTTGTTTCTTTGATTGCTCTCCAGTTTCTGAAGTTAGGAATTTTACTAGTGATGGTTCCTTGCTTTTCTCAGTTACTACCTTAGCTTTGTCTTTCTCCAAATCATCTAGTTTTCTTTTTCTCTTCTTTAGCTTCTCAAGATCTTCCAATGCTTCCTTTGTTGTAACTTTCTTGGTCGATCTTTTACTTTTTTTTAGGTTTATTTTCAGAACCTTCAGCTTTCCTTTTTCCAGATTTGATCTTCTCATCTTTCACTGCAATTTTACCATCAACAACTGTAGTAGATCCTCTCTTTGCAATCCCAAAATGGTCAATAATTCTCTGTGCCATTAATGCAAGTGTCTTCTTATGATATAATCTCCCTATCTTTTCATCAGTTTTCTTCTTGGGTACATCAGATGATTGTGCTATTAACTGGTCTAGAATGTACCTCTGCCAATTGAATTTTTCTTCAAACCAAATAACATACAGCAAATCTAACTTGTTGCTAGAAAGATTGCTAAAATTGCATGCGTACCCAATTACGCAATTTGCTAACATCTTGGTCAAATAATTGAACTCAGGTTCTAGGAAACCTGTTTACCCTGACAGTGATATGTTCGAATCTCCTTTAATTGAGATGTCCCTCCACAACATTTTTCTTTGATCTTTAGTTACTTCGATAGCAGAAGAGTATTCAGACTTCTTGAAACCAAATATTTCTGCAATAAGGTTCTTAGTGACCTTAATCTCCTTCCCATTGACCTTAGTTATGTAGGCTTTTTCTTCTACTAAGGTTGTCCTTCCAAACTCATAGAAGTTGCCAATGCTTTCCAAACAAGCATTCTCTAGGGAAATGTTGAGTACCTCTTCAAGACCTTTGATTTTTCTGATCTAATCCACAATTTTTTAGCAAGATCTGAAATATTAAATTTTTCCAGAAATTGATCAAGTGAGATGTGCTGGATATACAGAAACCTGAATCCCGATCCGATCCATAATTGGATCATCAGATATGATTCACAACACCAATCGAGACACTCGATCATTCACAGCGGAAGCTACGAATTAAATTCGCATGCGATTTTACCACGATTTAATTCACATGATTAATTAATATAACTACAAGAAGGTTTAAAATTTACCCAACCGGAGAGAAGCAGTCATCTTCCGAGTTGTATCTCCAAACAACGGCTGGTGCAGGTCGATCCTACATTCGAACCTCCTCGAATATGCCTTCAAGAAAACCCTAGTTTTTCTTCTCCCAATGGCTAGAACGAGAAAATAATTTTTCTTTTCTTTTTAATTAAACGTGGCGCAATTTTGGTTCTTCTTTTGTGTTGGGAGGAAATCTCTTTATATAGGAAAATAACTAGTCAAGAGAGAGTTATCCTTTTCACAATACAATTACCTATTTCCATAAAGAAAAGATATTTACCATAAAACAAGAGATAATCATTAGAAAATCAATCTCTTACTTTATCCATTAATCATTTAACAAATAAATAATTAATTACACATGTGACATAAACTAGGAAAATTTATTTTCCTAATTTACTCAACATGGGGCCCCACTATTCCATTAATTTTAATAGAAAATGTATTTTCTATTTTACATATTATTTACTAAATAAATAATATTCGCATATTCATTAAATAGACCAACTATTTAATTTATTCTCGAGGTTCCACAAAAAGAGAAAACACACGCGTGTTAGGAGCCAACCCGGGGACCATGGACCTATAACCATTAGCTATAATAAATTGAATAAATAATTCATCGAACATAATATTTCTACTCAACTTATTAATTCTCGAATTACGCCACCATAAATCCGAAACTAAACTCTATCGATTATAGATATAACTTATTCTTAGAAAATCAATCAATAAGTGTCCATTGATATATTCATTACATACAGACTAACCCTCGATAGACTATCCGTAACGAAGTGGGATTATTTCCGTAAACCATCTTCATTAAATCATATCCTTTTTTTTACCATTAACCCACTAGTGATCAATTAGTTCATAACCAATACGAACTCTGTCGATCGACCAGTTTCTAAGATCAACAAATAAGGGGATTATCTTTCTACTTCCCGCAGGAAGGAATGAATTCCATATCTGTGAGACACACAATTCTCACTCATTCCAGAATAGTGTCAACGTGAAAGTGATTCGGACCGCGCCTCTTAGCGATCCTTAACGAACACATCAAACCCTATATTGAAACAAGTAGGAGTATGCAATCACTTCAGGATGTAGGTTAATCTATAGATGATCATCTTGTGATTTAATAAGATTTCTCAAACACGGAATTATATGAGAAATGCATATTAGATCGGTCCAGTCCTATATGACTACATCATATATAAATCCCCCACTTAGATGACCAATATCGACGGTCCGGATAAGACGGTCACCCCATAAAGTGTTCTGGGCGCATTAATGGTGGTTTAATCAATAGACCTCATACTTTGATTAAGTTCACCACGGACTAACATTTCAAGTGTATCACCATAAACTTAATCCTCATGTGTGACACACACTAAGTTATATGGCTACATATGATATGACTTGGGGTTTTCAGCAGTGTATTACTTACAAGCACAAAGCAAGTAATAAGATGAGAATAAAACTGTCATTTATAATTATAAAAACAATTACATAAATTGTCTATCGGGCACTACTTACAACAAGATGATCAATCCGGGTTCAACTCTGGTGAAAGTCATGATTTATGATTGTTGAAGTGAATTTTGAGAGAATTTGAAGATTGAAGTAATTCTTTTAAACTGGGGGATGAACGAAACTGAATATAAAGATTTTGCTGAAGGTAATACAAAGGTATTATAGATGGTAGATTTGGTAGTTAAAAAATATGAGTGGGATTCAAAGTGTCTCGTCATAAATCACATCACCTGTTGAGATGCAAAAAGGTAATGAGTGGAGAAGATGGACGATTGAGATCTGAGTAGGACAACTTTTCTGCCAAGTGTTGCTTGTATCAGTAAATGTAATTGATGCGCTGTATCTCCAGCTGTAAGATTTCAGCTTTGATCTTATCCATAACATGATCAGTCTACAGTTAACTGTATCTCAGTTTTTCCTGATCATTCATTGACATTTCAGTTTTGACAATGTCAGTTTTCCACAATCCTCAGTAGTCAGTTTTCATCTGCAAAACAAACTAAGAGCTTCTTGGTACCCATATCTGTTTGGGTCCTTTTTGATTAGCTTTTTGGTTAACTATTAAGGATGACTTCTTTTTCTTAGAATTAATCTCCTTTTTGAGATCATTCAATTTTCTCCAAATTGATTTCATTTCTCTCACATATCTTTCTTGACCTTTTGACTTGGTAACATCTGTTTTCACAAAATTTTGTTGTTCGACTTGATCGGCTTCTTCCTGAAAATTTTGTGGGACTGAGTGATCATGGGTTTATTCCAGTCTTCATCATTAGTAAAAGTCTCCCTTTCCCCCTGAATCTATTATTCCACGAACGAGTGTCATTCTTTTGTGAATATGACTTGAATGTTCTCTTAACTAATTTTGGATTAGTTTTTCCTTTTTTAGCCCTCTGAGTCTTTCTGTATAATTTTTCAGTTTGTGAGTTGTCAGTAACTGATTTTACAGTTTTGTTAGTTTTTGATTGAGGTTGTGCTGAGTTTTTGTCAGTTCTAACAATTTTATTAGTTTTCTGAGTTCCTAAATTTTGTGCAGCCACAAACTTAAGTGCAATTGAACTAGGTCTAAACTTAGAATACTGTTGATTGTGAAACCCTACACCTGTTCTGTCTCCAAATGGTTTTCCTGGTTTGAACTAAACTTTAGGAATTGGATCAACTAATGATCCTGTGATATTTACTACTTCTATTTTTTCATCATTTCAGCAATTCTCCTTAGTTCCATTGTTAGCCTTGATGAAATTAATCTCAGCATTTAATCTTAGAACTTCAGCTTTCATCAATTTTTTTTCCTTTTTGACATTCTCATAATTCTTTTGAATTTCCTCTAATTCCTTTACGAGTATGTCCAAGGTTTCATTAAAATCTACCTTTCTATGATTGTTTCTGGCAGTGGGACAGTTGGATGTAGAAGCATTTACCTCATGATGTTTGATTGATAAGTTCTCAGTTTCGGCTTCTTTATCTTGCACTATTTGTTTTCCTTTACTTGATATAGCATTCTCATTTGCTGGTTCAACTCCAAAAAGAATGATTTCTTCATCACTTTCAAAGTGATCTTGTGTAGCAAGACTTAATGGCAAATTCTCATAGTTCTCATGGTTGTTGCTAATTTCAACGAAAGTGTCAGTTAACCTTTCTTGAGTGTCAGCAACAAGAGCCTGTAATTTGATTTTATATTCATCAAATCTTAAAATGAGTAATTAATTAAACTTCTAAAGTGATGTTGTGTATCCATGATGCAGTTTAGAAAATATTTGAAAACTATTTGTGACAACAGATGACCGGTTACTTCAAACTGATAAAGCTCAATTCGAGATCTCTTCAGAGTAGAAGTTCAGTTCCGATACTAGTTGTTGGTATTGGAATAACTGATGGCGATTATTTCGAGCAAACAAACTGATATTGAGATTTAGCTATGGATCTCTTCGGAACGGAAGCACTGCTCCGATACCAATTGTTGGATTGGTATAAAAAACAACTGAGTGCCAGTTATTTCAAGCAATCAAACTGATAAGACTCAGTCGGAGATCTCTTCAAGATAAAAAATCTGCTATGATACCAATTGTTGTTATCGAATATAAATGAAGCCTAGTTATTTCAAATAGACAAACTGATATAAAGTCGAAGCAATAATGATTTTGGATCTCTTCCAAAAGGAAGAATTGCTCTAATACCAATTGTTGGTCCCTTGCAAAGGCTGACACAAGTTTAGAGGGGGGTGAATAAACTTGTCCCCAAAAACCCAAAAACTTAATCTTTAACCAGATTGAGTTCGATCTTAAACTTGTGTGGAGTTAAGCTAACATAGCTGAGTATAAGTCAAGACTGACTTATGCTAAACTGAGTTAACCGGCAGTGGATTGTTAAAGCCTTTTTATAAAACATGAGTTATCAGTTTTTAAAAGCAAGATGCAGTGATGTGCAGACTCAGTTTCTTATGTTCGCTGAGTGCTTTCTAATATGATATAAATTATACTATAGAAAGTAAATGCATAAAGTAAATAAATAAATAAGATAGAATTTATAGAGGTTCCAGGTGGTGTAATCCAGTCAATCCTCTATTCCCTTGTGATCCGGAGGAAAATTCCACTAGAACTTTTTGAGGTAGCTCGGTTACAAAAAGTCCTAAACCGATAATCCTCGGGTAATCCCTAGCTTCACTATCTAAGCAACTATACAACAGGTAGAATTGCTGCTCTGCAACTGCTTGCACCACTGGTCCTTGAAGGGTTATGTTGCCTCCTCACTAGCTCATCACAAACAGAGTCTTCTTGAATGCAGCTCAATTGTCCTTCGCACCTTCTTGGTGTTTCACAGTCTAAAACCTTTGAAAAAATCAAAGTTGAGACTTGAATCAATAACTATGATTAAATTTGTGAGTTGAGCTTCTTCTTCTTGATGTAAATAATATGCTCAAGCTCTATATTTCTTCAAGTGTTTGACCTTGATAATTCTTGGAATGTTAGAGAACACTTTGAAGATTTCTTGATCTTGCAATAAAGTATGCAACATGAGTTCTTATTAATTCACTTTCCCCCTTTCTAAAGGCTTTCTTGATAGATTTATTATTAGAACTCCACACTTCTTTTTGTGGTAGAAGTAACCTATTTATAGGGGTCTTTCCAACGGTTAAATGAATTGAATGTTTGAATTTGATCCTTGTATCCGTTGGTGTTCCTGCTTATTCTGTTGAGTGTCAGTGTCCTTTCTGACATTTCTGGGTATCCAATAAAATTGCTTGCTTTAGAACGGTCAGATTCTTCTTCAGTTTTCATCTAACTTCATCTTGAAACGGATATTCCGTGAACTAGTCAGCTTTCAGCTTTTAAGAGCATTAACTGAGTTTTTACTCTTTTTCAAAAACTCAGTACTCTATTCTTCATCTGATTATAATTGGTTTAATCATAGTACACCATATCTTCATAAATCATCTAAGATATCATTGTCATTATGATTCTTAGTTCTACATACAAGATCTATAAAGTAAATTCAGCTCATCACAGTCTTGCCAGAATTCTAACTTTCCATTCTCGACTTTAATCTTCATAACTGAGTTTGAACCATCAGTTCTTCATTCTTCATTAACTGAGTCTATGTCCCTCAGTTCTTCACACATTGAGTTTGTTCCCTCAGTTCATCATTTTCTAGATAAGTCAACCGAGTCTGTGTCCCTCAACGAACTTACCTTTTTCAGTTCTTCAGTCTTAGATTCTGATTCAGTTTTCTCATTCTTCAATTGTGAACTCAGTTTTCATAGTCTCATCAAGTCAATTACTCGTATTCTCAGTTCTGATTCTAGAACTATTACAGTGCTTGTCTGATTTACTTATACAAATATCATGCTAGGTGTAATGCCCGAAAGACAATTTTGTAATTGTTTAATTTAATAAATGAAAAGATATTATTATTCATATTTATTATTCTCATATTCACCGATGTGACAATAGTATTTACACTACAGAAAACCCTAAAGTATATCATTTATGTAATCACTTAACTCAGTGTATGGGATATACACAGGAGGATTGAGTTAGTGAAGATGTACTTAAAATACAATTAGCCCATAGTGAAGTTAATCGGGAGTATCGGGTCTCTCCTTTAACGTGCTATTAATGCGCCCAGAACACAATAGGTGTTGACGATACGGGATTTCACCCCTCCACGTGGAATTATCTAATTGGTCTAGCTCGCATGTGGAAAAGTCCAAGTTTATCATCCGCATCGGATCGATTACGAGACGCATCAGTGATTACCATGGCAGCCAGCAGATCTCGCAAGTGTCCCATCTCGAACACCCATGTCGGTGTTATACGAGTCGATTCCTAAGCCCGACATCCAGAGAGTTACTTGGGCAAAGGGCCAGGCCCAGTGAGGGTTATTTATGTCAATGGACCAAACCGCCCTAACTTTAGGGCAAAAGAAGGACATGTGCCTATAAATACATCATTCCAGGAACTACGTAAGGCTTGATTCCTGGACATTATACAGGATACGTAGGCAATTCAAGATACATTCTTGGACTCAGCCATAAAACACCATCTTTACCACAGTTCTATCCGTTCGATCGTTTTACAGCTCACCCTTAGATTACACGTGGCCCTGATAATCCGGTGGTGCATTATTTAGCATCATCATTTGGCGCTAGAAGGAGGGCCTTCTACCGGTGAGTTGGAAAAGAAACCACAATGGCACCATCATCCAGAAGACAGAAACCAACGAACAGCAGGAACCAACAGGTCGAAGAGCACATGCATATAGATCGACCAAGGGTTCAAACCCAAGCTCAGGAAGTCCCCACTGGGCCTAGACCCGAAGTTGCAGAACCCTCAAGTCCTCAACTGCGCCCACAGTTACAGGACATGGAAGACCACTTAGCGTCGTTAGACGAAAACGCCCTGAAAAGAGTGGTGGCCTCTGCGTTCATAGGTAAGGGAATTTTGTAACCCCCCTGAGGAACACATATTAGACCCACTGGGTCGAAAGGAGATTGAGAATGCCAGAGGGAAGAAACCAGTCGATCCTCGAGAAGAGTGTGAGGATGAACTGGAAATCAGCATATCCAAGAAGCGTCCTGGGCATGAAAAACAACAAAGGCAAGTCGAGGATAGTATTCATAATGAGTTCAATCGCATCGTAGGAAAGGAGCAAGTCACGGACTGGCTCGAGTCACCATTTAGCCCCGAGATAGAGATATATACAATGCACGAATCCTTTAAGCCACCAAAGATGGAACCTTACGACGGTACTACGGACCCAGAGGACCATCTATACCGATATATATCACTGATGAGATTGAGAAATGCCAACGATGCTATGAAGTGTCATGCCTTCGACACCTTGCTTACGGGTCGAGCTCGAGAGTGGTTCCATATTCTATGACCCGGATCAATCTCAAGTTTTATACAGTTGGGACAAAAATTTCGAGATGCTTTCATCGGGAACAAAAAGATCCACCTCAGTGCTACACACCTCATGAATATCAAACAAGAGAAAGGGGAGTCGACAATCGATTTCATGAGGCGTTTTAATCTCGAGGCCATGAAGGTGCACAATGCCAGTGATGCACTTCAGGTCAATTCGTTTGTTGGAGGATTGCATAATATGAAGCTGTATGATAAGCTTTCTAAAAAGATGCCCAATGATATGGACGAATGTGTTAACATAGTCCACAGATTTTGCCAAAGTGAAGAGGCAGTGCGCTTGCACACCATTTCACTTGGCCTCAACTCGAGGAACGACACCCGAGGATAGGCCAAGGGTCAGCCTAAGGGTCGGAATGATGAAGGAAAGTCCAATGTGTTCGATCGACTGACAGCACCGATCACGGATCGGCTCGGAAAGAAAGGAAATTTGAAAGATCGAGATTTTATCCCTCTCAACCGATCTCGGGGGGAGGTGCTGGCAATCATGATAAAGAAAAACATTGCACGAACACCGAAACCAATGTCCAAAGATCCTGAGAAGAGAAAGAACACCCACAAGTACTGTGACTATCACAGGGACGTGGGGCATGACACAGAAGAGTGTTTTGATTTAAAGTGAGATATTGATGCATGTATTCAAGAGGGTTGGTTGGACGAGGTGATCGATAAATCAGAGAAGGACGAGCAAAAGGGCCGTCGAGAGTATAAGAGAAAGAGTTATAACCAGGGGAGAGATCGATCGCCATAATGAGATAATCGGAGGCATCGAGATAGATCATCCGAGCCGACTTACAGAGACAACCGTCGGGATGATCATAGAGAAGATTTGAATGAGACCCTCACGGGGATAACCGTATCGGGTATGATGTCAACACGATTGTTGCAGAACACGAGTCAGATCGACCTCGATCCAGTCGGCAGTCATCAGACAGATCGATGGAATCGAAGAAACTCAGGTTCACTACAGAGGTGGGTTATGGACCCAAAGATGACATTCCAAGCTTCCACAGTCACAATGAATGTTTGGTTATAGAGGCAGTGATAAGCCGGAGTCGGATAAAGAGGGCCTGTGTCGACAGTGGAAGTGCTGTCAACATCCTTTACTACTCCACCTTCAAAGCCATGAAGTTGAGGGATGAAGACATTGTACCGTTGTCGACCCCTTTGTTTGGTTTCACAGGTCAGGCGATCCACCCTGTCGGGTCGATACCCTTGCTAACCACAGTAGGGGATGGAGAGAAAGGCAGGACAATGGACATGATGTATGTCGTAGTTAAGGCCCCATCGGGGTACAACGCGATATTAGGTCGGCCTGCTTTGTACGATCTGAGAGCCATCATTTCTACATTCCACAATAGCATGAAATTTCCCACCTGGTATGGAACCCATGAAGTGAAAGGAGACGTCGAGGTAGCCAGGAATTGTAGTTTGGTCACAATTAAAGGGAAAGGCGTTGGGCAAGTGCTAGTTGAAGAATTAATCCCTGAGGAAGAGGAAGATCGAAGTTGGGTCTCTGTCGATCCGACATAAGAGATTTGTGTATGGAAAGAGGAAGAGGGCCAAAGGGTCCAGATCGGAAAGTGGATACCACACCCCGACATGAAAGCCTTGGTAGGCCTTCTTGTTGAATATCGAGATGTTTTCGCATGGAAGGCAGACGACATGCCAGGCCTATCAGAAGAAATTGCAGTTCATCGACTCAATATCGATCCGAGAAAGAAGCCGATACGGCAGAAAAAGAGAAACCTTGCCCCTGAGAGGAAAGAGTCTGTGAAGAAAGAGGTTGATAAATTGTTAGTCGCTGGAATCGTCAAAGAGGTATTCTACCCTGATTGGTTAGCTAATCCAGTGCTGGTCAAGAAACCAGATGAGAGCTGGCGGATGTGCGTGGATTTTACAGATCTTAACAAGGCGTGCCCTAAGGATTCGTATCCTCTCCCAAAGATTGATCAGTTGGTCGACTCGACCCTGGGTTTCGAGGTATTCGGGTTTCTGGATGCGTACATGAGATATGATCAGATTTTCATGGACCCCCAAGGCTCAGAGAAAACCGCATTTATCACAGAGTTTGGCACGTTCTGTTTCGTGACGATGCCGTTTGGACTAAAGAATGCAGGCGCCACTTACCAGAGGGCGGTTAACAAAATTTTCAAAGGACAGATAGGTCGAAACATGGAAGTCTACATCGACGATTTGTTGATCAAGAGCAAGTCCATGGGACAATTTCTTGTCGATGTTAGAGAGGTTTTCGAGGTGCTTCGGACTGCAAATATGAAACTCAATCCGAAGAAATGCACTTTTGGGGTTCGATCTGGAAATTTCTAGGCTATATGATATCGAGAGGTGGAATTCAAGCTAATCCAGATAATATCGAGGCCCTCAAGAACATGCCTACACCTCATAACTTCAAAGAAGTGCAGCGATTGACAGGTAGGATGGCGGCCCTCAATCGTTTCCTATCGATATCAGCACAAAGAGCCTTACCTTTTTCAAGATATTGAAGAAGGCAAGACCGTTTCAATGGGATGACAAGTGTCAGAAAGCGTTCGATGACCTGAAGGAGTATTTATCTGATTTACCAACACTGACTTCACCTCGGGAAGGAGAGAAACTCCTGGTTTATCTAGCAATCTGTGAAGAGGCAGTGAGTGCAGTGTTGGTTCGAGAAGGAGAACAGGGACATATTCTTGTCTATTTTGTGAGCAAGGCGCTGCATGGAGTTGAGGTTAGGTACACACCCGCTGAAAAATTAGCATTGGGATTGGTTCATGCGTCAAGGAAGTTGAAGCCTTATTTTCAAGCACACCATATTGCTGTAATAACTGACCAGCCTCTGGAACAAATTTTGGCCAAGCCCGAGACATTGGGTCGATTGGAAAAATAGGTTGTTGAATTAGCTGAATACGACATCGAATTCTTGCCTCGGACAGCAGTTAAAGGCCAAGCTCTGGCAGACTTCATTGCAGAGGGTTTGTCTATTCAACTAGAACAGGAGAAACAAACACCGGAGGAACAGTGGACCATCTATGTCGATGGTGCATCTAGTAAAGAAGGGGCTGGAGCTAGGTTATTGTTGGTCAGTCCGAAGGGAGAAGAGTTCCCCTATGCACTTCGATTCGAGTTCAAAGCCACCAACAATGAAGCAGAGTATGAAGCGATGATCACGGGTCTGAAGCTGGCATCAAAGTTGGGGGTCGAGAATCTCCTGGTATATAGTGACTCTCAACTCGTAGTCAATAACATACGAGGCGAGTATGAAGCCAAAGAGGAAGCGATGAAGAGTTACTTGAAAGTAGTTCAGAGGTTGATATCGAAGTTTAAGACCGTTCGCATTGAACAGGTACCTCGAAGCAAAAACAAACGGGCCGATGCGTTGTCTAAACTCACATCGAATTTCAAATCGAAGAAGAAGGTTCTGGTAGAAATGTTAGCGGAGCGGAGCTATAATGAGGTCGATGTGCAACCGGTGATTCAGGGATCGACATGGATGGACCCGATAGCTCTATTCTTGAAAGACGGAATTCTCCCGTCTGACAAGGCTCAAGCTAGAAAGATTCGACTGCAAGCTTCCAGGTATGCTCTATTTGACTACGTTCTTTATCGAAAATCGTTTGTAACGCCCTGGATGTGATGTGCATCAGATGAAGATGGAGTTTATCTTCTCGAAGAGATACATCGAGGGGTGTGCGGCAACCATTGTGGAGCTCGAATGCTAGCAAGAAAGAGTAAACTAGGGGGTTATTTTTGGCCGTCCATGCAAAAAGATGCCAATCGATTGGTTATGAGATGCAGAGCTTGTCAAGTGCATGATGTGGTGACACACCAGCAAGCACAGGAAATGAATGCCATCGAGTCGGTATGGCCGTTCGATGAATGGGGAATCGATATAGTTGGGCCTTTACCTCACGCTCCGGGCAACTTTAAATTTGTGGTTGTAGCAGTTGATTATTTCACAAAGTGGGTCGAAGCAAAGGATCTTACCGACATCAGGGCCCAGACCATCAAAAAATTTCTATAGGAAATTATTTTATGCAGGTTTGGAATTCCGAAGTATCTGATATCGGATAATGGGACCCAGTTTCTAGATGAAAGGGTGCAGAGTTGGCTGAAGGAGTATAAGATCGAGCATAGAACGACCTCAGTGGCCCGACCTCAGTCCAATGGACAGGTCGAACAGACAAACAGGCAGATTAAATTTGGTTTGAAGAAGCGGCTGGAAGATGAGGGTCATGATTGGATAGCTCAACTCCCTAGCATTCTATGGTCGTATCGAACGGCGCCCAATGCGGCCACGCATGAGACTCCCTTTCCTATGGCTTATGGATGTGAAGCCGTCATACCTGCGGAGATCAGGTTGTCCTCACCTCGGGTTTTGGCCTACAACGTCGAGACAAATGCTGCCGATCTGGGGCTAGAAAAGGACAATGTGGAAGAAAGAAGAGAGGTTGATGCGCATCATATGGCCAATTACAAAAGAAAGATCTCACAATATTTTAACGCAAGAGTGAAGTATAAATACTTCCAAGTAGGGGATCTCGTGTTGAGGAAGAATGAAGCAAGCAGGCAGGACCCAATAGGCAAACTCGAGACGAATTGGGAAGGTCCATACAAAATTTTGAAAGTACATTCCAAGGGATCGTATCAGCTGGGCAGGTCGGATGGTAGCACAGTACCTCGAACTTGGCACGCCACCAATCTCAGAAAATACTATGTTTGATCTGTTTGGTTTCTTTATGATTTTTGCAATTCTACTCTTCTAATTATTTGTAACAAGTTGATATAATAGTTGATTTCGATGCTCTTTATCCAAGCAATTTTCTTTTCTAATTATGTTGTACTTACAAGTTCATGTAAAAAATAAAAGTGGGGCAGAAGAAGAAAGAGCGAAATTCGACCACAACTACAATTCCTCGACACGATGGTGTCGGAATAAAATAGTGAATAAAGCCAAGTCACCGACAGTTCTTATATCACTTCCGACCTACAATTCCTCGACACGATGGAGTTGAAATAAAATGGTGAAAAAAGCCAAGTCACTGACAGTGCTTATATCACGATGCAAGGCGGTCGGAAGATCCCACGATGGATAGCTAATTCGACCAGATCATAAGCACCACGATGTGCGACAGTCGGATAAGGAATTTACAATTCGACCAAGTCATAAGCCTGACGAGGCACGACAATCGAATCGAGCTCCGACCAAATAGCCAAGTCAAGCCGAAAAGGCAGTACAATGCTGGGTCGACTCATATTCAAGTGTACCATGAGTCATGTACTCATGCTACACTTCGAGGGGCTTAGGGGAATTAAGTCCAAAAGACTACACCCCATAAGAGCAATATCGAAATGGAGTTAAGTCCGAAAGACTACACCCTAGACAAATAGTCAACGACACGACACGAAAGACATTCAATGGAAAAGCATAGATTGAAATTCAAAAATCAGAATACAAAATTAAATTGAAAAGTCTCCGAGATCGAATCTGTAAAATACATATCCAAATAAATAAAAGTTATACAATCAAAAGGTTCAGTAAAAGATCAATAAAAGTTACAGCCAGATCGAGTCAAATTGTTGAAAAACGATACAAAGAAATATTGTCAAGCAGCAGGCTGATTTGAGGTAGAGGCGTCGGGGTCGACTAGATCATCCGACTCAAGGTTCTCCTCTTCGTTCCCCTCCATGGCAGGGGCCACATACTTGTCGTATAGGGAAACGCCAGCCTTGAACTCTGTGAAGTATCGGCCGTAACGAGGGATGGCCTCAGGATCGTACAGGTGGGCCTTCTCGATGCTGGATACTTCAAAATTCGGGACGACTGCCTTGACTTGGTCAAGAGCCATCGTAAATCCACCCTTCAAACCCTGACTCATCAGCAGTGACAGGTCATTTTCAAGCTCCGAAGAGGCCAGGAAGTCCTTCTTAGCTGCCTCCAGACGAGTCGTAAAGCTATCGACCTCAAGTTGAAGGTCGTCTCGAGCCTTGATAGATCCCGCCAACTCGGCCTTTGTTTCATTGAGATCCAATCTCACCTTCGCCAGCTCCGACCTCACCGTCTCTAGCTCAGTATCCCTGACAGATACATCTTTGTGCGCTTTGGACAATTCGTCCCGGGTGGTTGCCAAGTCTGACTCGAGCGTGACGCGCCGATCATCCAGCTTGTTCATCTTAGCTTTTTTCTTCTCGATATCGGTTGTCAGTCTGGTAATGGTTTCTTTCTACTCCTCCAAGGAAGCGGGTGGAGACTCGATTCTGGTCACGGCCACTTTAGCTGCTACCCGAGCCTGCAAAGGAGAATATTGTTAATATCGGAAATAGACAAAAGTCCTAAAGTTACAAGAGAAATAAAAGAAGACTCACAGCTCGGTTGATTTTCATGAAGAAGTCATGCAACTCATCCGGAGTCATGGCTTCCATCTCTGTAACGCTCATTCCAGGGATCGGGTCGGTAGAATGTGAGCTAGGAGGAGCGAGCTTACGAGTTTCTTTCCCGACTCCGTGCCTCACCTCTCTTGTTTTTTGACGCTTCCTCAAGACGAGGCTCCCTTCAGCCTGCTCAGTCACCCGAGCCTCGTCGGGTTGATCTCTCAGAATATCTGATGTCAACATATGTGTTGAAGTTCGGGCCGGAGTCCTCTGACCTCCGGAGATTATTGCACCAGACACTTGCTTCTTCGACCAGATGCCGGCCAGTTCTTGAATATTTTTGGGATCGACCTTCTTAGGGTCTGGCACCTTTCCCAGAACTTCCAATTTTGAGAAGAATTCCACTGCAAACAAAGAAAAATCGACGTCAATATACAGACAAAAACAGAAGTACATAAACAGAAAAAGTACAAAGTACAGCAGCTCGACAGAGTAAATAAATGTCCTACACAAAACTCGAACGTCCTCATAGTATTGCCTGAACAACCGGACTGTGAACTCGACTTTGGCGATTCGACACGCCAACACGAAGCCCATAACACTCCTAACTCCATTTGGAGCAAGTTGAGTAATGTAGATCTGGTAGTGTCGGAGGACTTCTATGAGGGATGGGTCGAAGGGAAACCTTAATCCCTCTTTCAGTTGTGCCTCGTAAATGGTACAGAACCCATGAGGAGGATCACAGGCGTATTGATATCTACCGTGAGACACTTTGATGTTTTCGGAAGAGTACAGAATGCCATATCTTAAACAGACGGCTTTTGCTTTTTCCTGAGTTAGGTTGGATATGCAACCGTATGGTCCTTGACCCTTTATCCTTGTTTGACGTCTGGCAGCAGGTCGAGAGGACGATTCTTCTTCTCCTCCTTCTTCTTCTCCGGCAACCCTCTCACCGAAAACAGGCCGTTGCTCAGAAATTGTTTTCTCCGTCGATTCCTCTTCTACCGCAACAAGTTCGTCCTTATTTTGAGAGTCACTATCACTACTAGACATGGGATTGGGGAAAGTACAAGAAATAAAAGACAAACAAAAAATTTGAGTAAGGTTAGGGCTTACTTGCGATTAGGGAGTAAAACAGAGAAAAAGAATGGCAAATGAGAGACTTCAAAGCTTTGGCCTCCTTTTATGCTCCGCAATCTTGCAAATGATTTGAAAGGGTAGGGTTTGGGGCAGTTATAGGCTTTGAAACACAGTAATCAAGGATAGTGGGCCGGTAAAAATGCTACATTTCCTACACCCATTAATGCTGACAGTGTGACGTCATCTTACGACAGCCTACATCGGCTAGAAAGACAGCTGTACTCCCGCCTAACGAAGTTCACGTGTCGAAAAGATAATTTAAATTTTTAGATCCGACCTCAGCATACGGTATGAGCTTCACTCCGATCTGGGGGGCTTATGACGATACGGGATTTCACCCATCCACGTGGAATTATCTAATTGGTCCAGCTGGCGTGTGGAAAAGTCCAAGTTTATCATCCGCATCGGATCGATTATGAGACGCATTAGTGATTACCACGGCAGCCAGCAGATCTCGCAAGTGTCCCATCTCGAACATCCATGTCGGTGTTATACGAGTCGATTCCTAAGCCCGACATCCAGAGGGTTACATGGGCAAGGGGCCAGGCCCAGTGAGGGTTATTTATGTCAATGGACCAAACCGCCCTAAGTTTAGGGCAGAAGAAGGACATGTGCCTATAAATACATCATTCCAGGAACTACGTAAGGCTTGATTCCTGGACATTATACAGGATATGTAGCCAATTCAAGATACATTCTTGGACTCAGCCATAAAACACCAAAAACACCATCTTTACCACAGTTCTAGCCGTTCGATCCTTTTACAGCTCACCCTTAGATTACACGTGGCCCTGATAATCCGGTGGTGCATTATTTAGCATCATCAGGTGTGATTGTCTTATCCGGACTATCGGTTAAGAGAACCTAGTGGGGAATTTATATATGATAGATATATCATATAGGGCTGGACCGATTTGATTAGAGTTCACGATATAATTCCGTTATCGAGAAGTCTTATCGAATCAATCGATGATCATATTTATGGATATATCTTAATCCTGAGGTGATCACAGTCAACTGCTTGAATCAGTATGATGTTTGACTTGACGGTTGAGGATTACACTGAGTCTGTGATCTGAATTACCCCATCATGGCATTGTACAGGATTGAGTGAGTAGTCTGTGTTATCACAGATACGGAATCCATTCCTTCCATTTCTGGAAGTAGATAGACAGTTCCCTTATTTGTTAATCCTAGAAACTGATCGATCTATGGAGTTCATATTACACTGATTAGTTACCAGTGAGTTGTATGAATTAATTGATCACTAGGGGGTTAATGGTAAATAATGATAAGAGGTTCTAAAAAAGGTTAACGGTAACTTCCCGATTTAGAATCAACAGTCTATGGAGGATTAATCCATATGTAATGATTATATCAGTGGACGCTTATTATCATCTCGTGAGGAGATAAACATAATCTTATAATCGGAGGAGTGCAGTAACGGGATTATGGTGGCATATTCCTGTGATTGATTTATCGAATATAATTATTCTGTTCGTAAGAAAATTATTTATTCGATTTATCGGAGCCGCTGATTATTAGTCCATGGTCCCCGACGTGCCTCCAATATAGCATAGCTATTCTCGGATGTCGAATCCTAATAATATTAATTTAGTTCTTATTAGAATTTAATTAAAACGATATGTGAATTAATTGTTTAGTGGACTATTAAATTAGTTGGGCTAAATAATTAAATATGTGAAAAAAACATTTTTCATAATCTTGGCCCAAGTGTGTGAAATGCGTGGATGACCTAATATATTAGGGCAAGGGGCGCATCCTTTTTGTTATTTAATTGTCAAGAAATTAGTTTTCTTGGATAATTATTTAACATGTGTTTAAATTATTTATTTGTTAAATAATTGATTAAGTAAAATATTGGATTGATCCTTAAATATTCTAGATTGGTTTTAGATTATTCTAGGAGTATCTTTTATTTAATAGGATTATTATAATTGATTTTGTATTGATTATTAAATCCTTGGAGGACAAGGATTACTCTCCTATATAAAAAGAGTTCTCCCAAGCCTAAAACACAACACACAAATTTCGACTTCTATCTCTTAGAGAGAAGATAAAATTCGGCCAAGGGGAAGTGAGGGAGAATCTTGGAGGTTTTCCGGGTAGCATATCGGGAGGATTCGAGACGAGGATTTCCTTCCACCGGGAGTTGCTCGGATCACACATGCGGAAGATCGTGGTGCTCTTCACACCATCTTTTGTTTTTCCTATTGCGGTTCTTTTACTGGGATTTTGAGATCCAAGAGGTATGTACTACAACCCCATTGTAGAGTAGATCTAGTTATTTTATTACGTGTAAATTATAGATCTAGATCCTTAAACCGCTTCCGTTGTGGATGATATTACTAACAGTGGTATCAGATGCCTGGTGATCTATATTTATACGTATAAAATATTAGATCTAGGAGTGGAAAACATGTAGTTTTTTGTGTCCCAATTTTTTCATGGGGCCGATGCATGCATTTTTTTTTATGTTGCGATTGTTGTGGTTTGAAGAGATGGTTTGGGGTTGGTATTGTTTACCCGTAGATCTATTTTGTAGCTCCTTTTTTTAGTAACAATTGAGCATAGGATTTGTATTTTTTTATGGCAATTTTCGAAAATTCCATGTGAAAGTAGCATCTTTTATTGTAATTTTGTACATCCGCGCTCGAAAAGATGAAGATCTTGCTGGAAAATTGAAGATCAAGGCGAAACCCAAGGTATGAACGAGGAGAAACGGTTAAAAAAAATTTAAAAAACTGCTACAGGACTTTCTGTGACGCTGAAAAGCATCGCTATAAGTCCTGTTTAAAAAATTGCATGCGGCTAGGGTTTAATGTTTGCGGCTGCATGTAACCTTTTAACCTAAATTTTTTTAATATAAAAGACTGCCGTTTGGCAGAAAAGAAAAAAAAATTATTTTTGGGAAATAATTTTGTAACAGCCGCATGTAATAATAATAAAAAAAAAGATTAATTATAATAAATTGGGTTTATTTAATTAGAAAAGTGTCTTTCTCCTCTCGGGTGTTCGTGGTTCGTGATCCGGCGGTTCGAGTTCAAGATTCGAAGATCAAGACTCGAAGACATATATTATGTTTTTACTGCTTTCCTAGGATAGATTAGATACGGGGGTACCAACGATCCATCTCGGTGTTTAAATTTTCCGCAATTTATTTTTTATGTGTTTGATCATAAAATATATATAAAATCGGAATTTCCATGACATGCATCATCATAAATCCACTCCATGCATACATGTAGAATTTTAATTTTGGTAATTAAATAGGCATGTATACAAACTCGCGTAATTAGTTGAAATTTAATTAATACGTGGTAATTAATTAATTTAGTAACTAATTAAAGATCCGAGGACGGGTTATGAAATCGTTAAGCCTTTCGGTGTGTGTTCTCGGTGAACCGCCTTAAAAGCCCAAACGAGATCACATTTTCGATTCGTAGTGTCTACGAGATTGAATGATGGTAAAAGAAGAATAAATCTTGGATAAAAACGGTTCGCCTATAGGTTGGGTGGTCAACTTAGCTTGGCTCGACCGACTTAACCCTCCTAGTGTGATGTATGCACGGGGGTCCGGCAAGACTAAGCTACACCGGCGAGCAAAGGGGTGATTCCTTCTAATCTCAATGGGGTTCTCTTGACCCGACTTCGTCCGACTGTCACATATGTTCCAACGAATAGGACGGGTAGGCTTGCCTACGTTACCGACACCATTCGGAATCCTTGATTTGATGTGCTTTTATGTTAACATCAAAAAGACGTGGTTAGTTAACCCACCACCACTTCCAAAAAATTGATTGAGAGCAGGGGAGGCGACAGCCAACCCCACGGCCTCTACTATAGATACAAGTGAGAGAAGGGTGACGCCTCACGGTGCTTTGATTTTGTCCTCCTACGGATGGTGTTCACCCCTATCAACATTCATGGCTTGGTCTCCGAAAGGATAGGATTTCCGGGTACTCGTCGGGTCACTGACCTATCCTACGACGGCACACTCTGGGCGTACCTAAGAGATCCGATATAGTATGTCACACTCATCAAGGATATTCTTGATAATATCTAGGCTTAAAAAAGGAAGGTAGTCAATGAATAAAGGGATGTTCGATTCTCGTGGGATGTTCAATTCTCACAAGTTATTCATTGATGAGATTGTCTCGATTTAACCGTCATCTCTTTCACCTACCCTACGGCGGCACTGAGATGCGAGGTTAAAACGTTGGAATGGTAGAGTAGACTTACTTATAGTTTACAATTCCTAAAATAAAATCATATAGTAGTGTTAAACTTGAATTAATATATGTCATTTTATTTACAGCATTATATCCCTTACTAAGTTGCTTAAAAATTAATAATTGACTAGTATTGACTTCGTTAAAAAGTGGAAAGTAACTAGGACGTTGAACTAGTTAATCGATAATGCAATTATTTTTCAAAAGAGATATTTTCTCTTAAGCCTTTTGAAAACAAGAGTGACAAATAGGTATGTCACTAGTGTCATTCGTGTCATATAGGTATGTCACTAGTGTCATTCTTCTAGTGAATTTTGAGTGTGTAGTGATTACACAAGTAATTTTTTGAAAAATCGGAAAATCATGAAGTGTTACTAGTTGGACGATATTTGGAATCGATGAACCAGTGGGAGCTTTATGATTTGTTGTTTTTCTAGAACATTAGAAAAGTGTAACTGACTACACACGTAACCGTTCTAAATTGAAAAACCGGAAAGTCATGAAATGATGCTAGTTGGACGATATTTGGAATCAATGAACTAGTGGGAGTTCTATGATTTGTTGTTTTTCTGGAAACATTGGAACTATGTACGAAAGATTTTCTAAATCGGAAAATCATAAAAATAAAGCATTGCTCATTAGACGGTATTTGGAACCGATAAACTAATGGGAGCTTTAATGTTATGATTTATTGTTTTTTCTGGTATATTAAAAAAAATAAAAAATTCCGAGAAGTCCCGACGAGTAACACTCGAAATAGACATCCCACGGTTCAAGAGTAGTGTCTACTCAAACGAACCGCTGGTTCAAGACTGTTTCCATTCACGGAAAGTCAAGAATGGGAGAATATGTCTAAAAGTGTTAGTCATCTAAAGCGAAAACTTTAAGGTGAACCGAAAATTAATTAACTGAAAATCATAGGATAAGGACAGTGATTTTGGATCACCAACCTATGAATCCTTGGTGATTTTCTCGAGCTAAGTTCTTTGGAAGAACAAGGTAGCAGTGCATTTAATGATTAAATGAGTAAACAACGGGCAGTTAATTTTAGCTAGAATAGTGGGAGTGATATAAGGAAATGAATCTCGGATTCAATCCTTGGATATCACGGAAAATTTATTTTCGGTTTAAGATTCGTTGGAACGAATGGATTTACCTTATATTCGATAATTTGTTTATCGTATAGAAAGTGAATATACCATTTGAAGTACGAATCCAAGACTCAGACTTTTGTTTGATAAAGTCAAAACCACTTAGAACTGCTGAAATATGTATATAAAACACATCTTAAGAACTATTAAAAGCAATTGGTTTCGATATTTAGATAAACGATTCTTCATATTCCATAGTTAGTGCATAGTTCCTAAAAGGCAAGACTTGAAGACTGGCTTAGGGTGATTCCTTTCTCCCAGTCTGGTTATATTGTCTCAAAGGTTCAATGACTAAGTTTCCTTTCAATCGGGAAAGGATAATGGTTATAAAGAAGTAACATAGCTTGTTCATGATGACCTTCGGGGTCTGATGAAAGATACAAGCTAGTAGGAGCTTCCGAGTAGTGACTTCTTGTCTGATAACTATTCAAACACTCCGGTAAGTTTATCCAAAATATTGTGAGGTTTCTCTGTTTTCAACAGAGATAGAGTATTCTATACTCGGAATAGGTCATTCATAGTCCTCGAGACTGATGCTCAGCCTGCCTTATTATGACATGTTCTCACTAAGTGAGAAACCGTTAAATTGCCTTACATAGTTTTAGATGTGCTACAATACACTGCTTGACTCAATAAAGATATTGGAAGTGAAATAACGGTTTACATTGAAATGTAAGACCGAGAAGTCTACCTAGAATATGCTTTGGAATTTACGGACAAGGTGTGGATTCGGTTCACCCCACTTTCATAAATGTAAGCATTTAGCACACGGTGCTTGAAGGTAAGACTGGGAATTTCGCGCATACGTTCTGTCAATGACCATTCGTGATATATCTGTTAACCTATTGTGTATAAAGGTTAGATTCTTGAAATCGGGAAGGGACAGTTATACTGTTGCATCCTTTCTGATAGAGTCCATAAACAGCAAAACCTTGAACCTTGAAGTACGTTTACTCAAGGTAGTTACTAACTGATTAAAATCAGACCACATCCAACACCGGTTGTTGGTGATAACACTAAATACTACTAAACTAGATCAGAATTTCGATCCACCCAGTAAGTATTGGGAGTATGGTTTATCCATTACCCATTACGGGTTCTGTGGACTTTGCAGTATGAGGATCGATTAATGACCTATGGCTCTTTTGTGAGCAGTATAGGATTCTGATAATAGAGGTTGGTTTAATAGCCATAACCCTGTGAATGGAATTCGGTACTCCAGTTCTGTTCATGCTCTTGTAGAACCACCTGAGTGTCTCAGGCCCAGTGGGAGTAATTGGGATCATCAGGGGTTTATCTTTCAGAGCAAATATTGAGTGGTCTAGGGGTAATTCCCTAAGAAGTAGAGAGTTAATAAGACCTTGGACTCTCTTACCACTTAGTATTGCACGATTTCGTTCAAAAACAGAAAATAGGGGTGATTCCCTGAGACTTTCTTGCCAAACAAACGGAGTCTGGATTCATTCGGAACAAAAGGGTATTGCCTTATGAACTTATGACAGGATGAATGTCAAGGCTTATGTCCTTTGTAGATAAAAAGCAAACCTCTCGGTCATTGGAAGTCATATATTTCTACAATATATGGATTTGACCAGAATATTGATAAATCTTTTGTAGACTGGATATCAATTTTAGTACAGTAGTGAATATATACATTAGTGTTGGTGAAGGATATCACTGCACCAGTTGGAATCAACATGGGTGTGTTATCTAAAGTCATAATCTGACAATGCCACAATTATCTGCAACAGAGATTTGGACAACATTCTAAAGAGTTTGACTCGGTCGAATTCATTAGAATCAATCACTGGTTTCCCATCCATCTTATTGGTTAAGATGATGCATCTGTGTATGCAACATTCAACGAGGAAGTTCTACCCTATACCTCAGGAATGACTCTCTAAATCTTCGGATCAAGAGAAATGTGCTAGATTCTCTTTCTAGTAAGAGATGGTCAGGTTATTGAACGTCAACTTTGATCGAATATTAGATTCGGCGGTTAACAAAGCAAGTTTAGTATGTCCTTTAGTATCTTGAAGAGAACGAGAATAATATGCGGACATATTCATGTGTGAACTTGGATATGTTCGATACACTGATATTGACTTTAAGTCAGATTCAGGATGATCGTTAAGTCGATCTCGGGCTCAGTGTTTACTCTTGTGTTGAAGCTATTGCTTGGAGGAATCCAGCAACATCAACTCGACTTTAACTAGTTGGGTGATTAGCGGCTTTTGTAGTAGCTAGAGAGGCGAAATAGCTTAAGGATTTCCTTTTCATATCTGGAGTGATTCTAGATTTGGAAGCCGATACCACATCATTGTGCAAACGATGAAGGGGTAGCTTATAAGGATTTTCGAAATCACTAGAGGTCAAAAGCATATTGGGAAGGTACCACATGATTAGATAGACTGGTAACGTTTCGATTCTACGGATCGTCTCGAGCCGACAACCTGACTAATCATTAAGACCCATGATATTTAGATGTAGGTACTCCCCGAGTCACTGACCTATCCTACGACGGCACACTCGGAGTGTACTTTGTCATCTGCAATGGTTATGATATGCTTAATGGGTACTAGAATACGGGATGGGTCTCCATTGCTTTAGAGCAAGTGGGAGATGTAGTTTGTTGTAGTTCAAAATAATAAGGTGTGCTCTAAAACAATTATTCACATGCTTTCGTGCAAGTGGGAGATTGTTAGGTGTAATGCCCAAAAGACAATTTTGTAATTGTTTTATTTAATAAATGAAATGATATTATTATTCATATTTATTATTCTCATATTCACCGATGTGACAATAGTATTTACACTACAGAAAACCCTAAAGTATATCGTTTATGTAATCACTTTACTCAGTGTATGGGATATACATGGGAGGATTGAGTTAGTGAAGATGTACTTAAAATACAATTAGCCCGTAGTGAAGTTAACCGAGAGTATCGGGTCTCTCCTTTAACGTGCTATTAATGCGCCCATAACATAATATGTGTGATTGTCTTATCCGGACTTTCGGTTAAGAAAACCTAGTGGGGCATTTATATATGATAGATATATCATACAGGGCTGGACCGATTTGATTAGAGTTCACGATATAATTCTGTAATCGAGAAGTCTTATCGAATCAATCGATGATCATATTTATGGATATATCTTAATCGAGGTGATCACTATCAAGCGCTTGAATCAAGTATAAGGTTGGACTTGACGGTTAAGGATTACACCGAGTCGTGATCTCGAATTACCCCATCATGGCATTGTCTTTGGATTGAGTGAGTAGTCGGTGTTATCACGGATACGGAATCCATTCCTTCCATTTTCGGAAGTAGATAGAAGCGATTCCCTTATTTGTTAATCCTAGAAAAGCGATCGATCCATGGAGTTCATATTACACCGATTAGCTACCGGTGAGTTGTATGAATTAATTGATCACTAGGGGTTAATGGTAAATAAGGATAAGAGGTTCTAAAAGGGTTAACGGCAACTTCCGATTTAGAATGAGCGATCTATGGAGGATTAATCCATATGTAATGATTATATCAGTGGACGCTTATTATCATCTCGTGAGGAGATAAACATAATCTTATAATCGGAGGAGTGCAGTAACGGGATTATGGTGGCATATTCATGTGATTGATTTATCGAATATAATTATTCTGTTCGTAAGATAATTATTTATTTGATTTATCGGAGCCGCTGATTATTAGTCCATGGTCCCCGACGTGCCTCCAATATAGCATAGCTATTCTCGGACGTCGAATCCTAATAATATTAATTTAGTTCTTATTAGAATTTAATTAAAACGATATGTGAATTAATTTTTTAGTGGACTATTAAATTAGTTGGGCTAAATAATTAAATATGTGAAAAATACATTTTTCATAATCTTGGCCCAAGTGTGTGAAATGCGTGGATGACCTAATATATTAGGGCATGGGGCGCATCCTTTTTGTTATTTAATTGTCAAGAAATTAGTTTTCTTGGATAATTATTTAACATGTGATTAAATTATTTATTTGTTAAATAATTGATTAAGGAAAATATTGGATTGATCCTTAAATATTCTAGATTGGTTCTAGATTATTCTAGGAGTATATTATATTTAATAGGATTATTATAATTGATTTTGTATTGATTATTAAATCCTTGGAGGACAAGGATTACTCTCCTATATAAAGAGAGTTCTCCCAAGCCTAAAACACAACACACAAATTTCGACTTCTATCTCTTAGAGAGATGAAGATAAAATTCGGCCAAGGGGAAGTGAGGGAGAATCTTGGAGGTTTTCCGGGTAACATATCGGGAGGATTCGAGACGAGGATTTCCTTCCACCGGGAGTTGCTCGGATCACACGTGCGGAAGATCGTGGTGCTCTTCACACCATCTTTTGTTTTTCCTATTGCGGTTCTTCTAATTGGATTTTGAGATCCAAGAGGTATGTTCTAAAACCCCCTTGTAGAGTAGATCTAGTTATTTTATTACGTGTAAATTATAGATCTAGATCCTTAAATCGCTTCCGTTGCGGATGATATTACTAACATATCATACCCTATTAAATCCTATACATTAATATCTAGACATCTTTTTGCTTGCATTATAACAGCTAGTTATGACACCTCATCAATGGGGTTTAAAATAATAATTGAATAACTTATTAATCATCATCAAAACATAAATTTTATTTCCAACAAACTATTTGGTTTTTGTTCGGATTTTTAATTCGGTTAAAATTTTGTTTGGACAACGGTTCGGTTATATGCAATTTTTCATAAACGCTTATTTTATTTTGGTTATGAAAACTAGTAATACAAGTTCATTATAAACATTTCGGTTACAATTTTCCATTCAATTTTTGTTAACCATTGGGTTTTTTATTCGGTTCGGTTTTCAGTTCGGTTACGGATACTTTATAGAGTTATCTGTAACTGAACCGAAAATTTCGGTTTCTTTATAATACTAACCAAAATTATTATTAACCGAACCGAATTGAACCAAATGACATCGGTTCGGTTCGGTTTTCTGATAATCTGTATCTGTGTACACCTCTATAGCTATAGTCTGGGTTTTCAGTCACTTTAATTAAGTGATACAGTGAGCGGGAAATGTTCTTAGCTAGAGATCACTTGTAGATCTGCGTGAATCGGGCGAAACACAGATATGCCTTAGAGGCTAAATGGGAGGCGATACATGGATCTAAGAGGTACATTCCTGAACCTTGTATGGTTCTTCCACCTTTACTATATAGCTGATATAGTGATGGATTCATTGCTTGAAGCAAGGACCAAGGTCTCGTCAGAGATTCATGTGTGTGTTGAGGCGGTTCCTTTTGACTTGATCATTTGGAGCATGCTATGAAGATAGTTTGAGTCCCAATGGATACTTATTTGTTCACGCTTAAGGTTTGTTGCGAGTATCGCATGAGATTCTTGTGTTTCAACTTGGTCTTGTGTGTACGAGTTATTGGCTCTAGGCCAAGTGGGAGATTGTTCAAATAGTGTCCTAAACCCAATCGGGTTGGACCGGATCCAACCGGGTCGGGTTATTTCTACTATTTCTTTATGTTTATACATATAATAAATGGCTTTTTGTTATTATATATTTGTTCGTTTAAACGAACCAATTGTTATATTGTATATATTTGATAACGTCTCTAGTGTCAAAGTGTGAAAGAGATATCATAATAGTGATTATGGTTGATGAGATCTCGACTCACTTTGAAAGGTTTGATACTTAAATGTCTCTAGTCGTATGTGCTATTAAACAATACATTAATAGTACAGTTAGACTAGCACGTATTAGATGTCTTATGTCTTATTGAAGATAGGGATAGATCTTGTCTATCAAAGTGTAGTGACACTTGGACTGTATGTGGACGTGTATTAGAAGATGCATACGTTAGACTGACCCACTTACTTTATTAAGTGTCGCACTATGTGGCGAGTGTGAATTATCCTAAGACCGGAGTCTTCATGGCATCACGGTGTGGATTGTCATACTTTGACACTATTGTGGTTTCCTCTTGCCATGGGGCGATCATACGGTAGTGATTGGGTGTGAAATTGAAGCATGCATAGGATTCATATCGCTCATCTGGAAATCGCCTATCCTAATAGTAGGAGTAAATATCCGAAAGGGCCTTCTTATAAGGAATGTTTAGCACTCGTGAATCTTTGCAAAGTGGGAGTATTTGAGTTACTTCGAGAGAGCTGGATATCTAGATTATAATGGTCGTTAATATACTGACTCGATACGACCGTATGGATATTATTACAACGATAAGATTTTATTTACACGGTAACTATTTCACATGAAAGGTAGTAGTCATTGAATTTGACTCTTCGATGATTGGGAGACACAATGTGTTTCTAGATGCTATTTCATGATCTTTAGGTATGAAGGGTATTTTAGTAAAATGCACTTTGTGCCTACGGCCAACATATTCGGAAGCATATCGGGTCACACACATAAGAACATCTAGCCGGATTAAAATGCGGTTAGTGATAACCAAATAAGGAAGGTTTATCTCAACTATAAAGTGATATAGTGATAAATTAATATTGTGGTATTTATTTATTATGAATAAGTATAATACAAGATATTGATTATGTTGATTAATGAAATCTATATATATTATACATATGGGTCGAAATTTATGTGTATATGTGATACACAAGGATTTTGCAAATTAATTAATAATGGTATTATATTATGTATTAGGGAGAAGGGGCTAGGAGGACACAGAAATAAAAAAATTAGGATAGCAGGACAATCTAAAATTCTCTTTTTTTGGAATGACAAATATATTAGATATGTACCAAAATACCCTTTACACATTTATATATGCGTGTATTTTTTTTATTTCATTGTGCAGTTACAAGTTACAACCCCGTATCAGATCGGATAATCTTTACATCTGAAAAAAGTTTGAAACTTCTTTTTCAAAAGTCAGATCGAGATAATCTTTTCAGTATCCAAAATCAACAAACTCCACAACAATGTATCAGCGTTAGTTATCATCAGTTACTCCATTGTAAGAAAATTACGCAGGAAAAGAGTGTGGATCGATTAACAAGGTTGTCCAATGGTCAAACGAGGAAACGCCGACGATGAAGATGGGTAAGTTTGAAAGGGTACTTAATGTTACTCCATAATTGATTTTGTGAAGATGATAATTTTGCAATTGACTTGTGTATATGACGGTATCAATTCGAATTTTTCCCGGTGTTTTTTCATAATTTTTTCATTTCTGTAATTGATTTGTGTTCTGATGTTACTGCAATTGGATTGAACCGGTGTAAATGCATTTGACATACTCTATACATTGACCCAATTTTATGGTCCGACCCAAATTTTTGATGTAATGATGTTACTGCAATTGGATTGAACCGGTGTTACTGCATTTGGATTGAACCGGTGTTATTGCATTTGGTATAATTTAACATACTCCTAATGTTACTATATGTTAGGAAACTACCCGCGTCCATAATTGAGTTACTACATGTATTATGTGTGACCTAATGGGCAAATGTGCGTTGCTTTAACGTTGTATGTTACTACGTGATATCATCCACGGATGTTACTACATGTTATATATATGTTACTACATCATTGTCCGCTTAGTTTTTACTATTTGCACTTCATATTTTTTTCCCAGTATCAGATCGACTTTTTGCTGGTGTAAATCATGTTGTATATGAATACCCAATTTTGCACAGCAGTTTTTCTAGTTTAGTTGATTCATATGTTACGCTTTGAATTGTAGTTGGGTGGTTGGCATCGTGATCGCTATCGAACTAGATGTTTAGCTTTTTGGTCGGCGTCAGTACATCAAAAATTGTTGAAGGGATACATGGTGCATGTGTTGATGTTACTGCAGTTGGATTGAACCGGTCTTAATGCATAGGTTATAAGTTACATAGGCTATTTTCAAGTCAAATCTACAGCTAATGTTACCATATGTTAAGTAACTACCCGCGTCTTGAATTCAGTTACTAAATGTAATATGTGTGACCTCATGGGCAAGTTTGCATTGCGTTAACGTTGTATGTCACTACGTGATAGCATCCACGGATGTTACTACCAGTTATATATATGTTACTGCATCATTGCAACCACAGGTGCAGTCGACACGTAGCTCTCTTAAGTACGTTACTACCGATTATATATATGTTACTACCGGTTAAGGGTAATGGCTGTAAGTAGCTCTCTTAAATATTTTGACAAGTAGAACTTGGAATTCGCTATTTGTGCTACTACATGTGAGTGTTGTTGAATCATAGTTCCTGAGTCCGTGTTATGGTAATAGTCAATTGTAACTACATGATTTAAGTGATTGTGTTGTACAACACAGATCAAAATGAGTTGGAATGTAAGAACACTCATGAAAGTGATGATGTAGAAAGAACAGAGGATGTTTAACGACAAGGAAGACGAAGTGTCATGGAGCATGAGCCATAATGGGGAAGCACACCATCCTTTTCATTACTATCACCAACTCCAATGCATGTGGCTGAGAATGAGAGAGATGAGGTAAATTACAACTTGTAAAAGCACTACTCTAATGTAATTATGTAATGATCATAAGTTTAGTACATAACCTATTTGCTCCAGTAGTTTAATGTGCGAATTGTTTGCCATGAACAGGAAAGCCTTGTAAGAATCAAGAAAGACAATGATAAGGTGGCAAGGGAGTTATATATAATGTTTTGTACAAGTGGCACACACACATATAATGTTTTACATAAATTTTTTTGCCAATTGTTACTACATTTCATGTGTTGTAAACAATTACAGGAGACAAGAGGATTGGTAACAGATTGTGAGAGTCATCGCTTGAATAAAGAATCGGAGAACAATTTGAAGAGGGCGGAAGTTGGAATGATTCAAAAGTATCATGACTTGGATGCTGACCGTAGAGAGTTGAAACTTGAAAATGACTTTGGATAATAGTAAAGCACAGAGAGTAGCCTTGGAATTGGAGATTGAAGACTTGAAAATAGCTAAAAAAAGACTGAGTGATAAGATTGAAAAGACAAAGCTAACCAATGGAAGGCAAGATCATACTTGATGAAAGCACAAGAAGTAAAGATATATGAGAAAGACAAGACGATGCGGGATTTAGTGCAAAAAGAGTCAAGGCAGAAGGTTCAAATTGAAAAACTTATTAGTAAGCACGATGCTTCAACAGTTGAAGCCCAAAAAACTGTTGCGTTGTCACAACAAGAAAGTGACAGGATAATGATTGAACAACTTACAGCAAAAGTAGCACAACCTGAAAGCAATATTTTCAACAAAGAAACAACAATTTCAAGCATGAGTGCAGAAATTGAAGGCTTGAAAGAAAGTAACGGAGTGTTGAAACATAATGTCCAACAGAAAAATAGAGAGATATAAGGGCACATGAAAGCATGAATCAAGCGATGCAGGAAGCAATAAATGACTTTCACGAGGCATATGAAGAATATGTAACTCATCAAGTGACTCAGGCATACAATAAAAATGTCCAAGAAGAACAAGCAACAGCCGGTCAATTTTCAATACCAAGGAGGGTGAAGAATGACGCACGAAATAGGAAGGAAAAGAAAATGGAGGATTTCGAATATGTAGCACAAAAGAGGAAGCAGAAATCTGAAGCAATTAATGTGGATGAGTACTTCGTTGCAAACCGGAGAAGATGCGTTCTTGCAAAAATTTGTGATGAAGGGGAATGAAAAAATGATGAACTAAGCTCAGTTGATCTTGAAGAAACGCAGAAAATTCAAATAAAAGAAAGGCGGGAAAAACATAGAATGAAGAACATTGAAAACTGTTTGATAGGATTCTGAATTGGTGATTACAATGATTAATTCACAGCTATATATAGAGATCCTAGTTGTATCTAACATCTACTAACTTCCATAGTTAGTTGTAACTGCCTAACTACTTCTAACTAACTCTATTGATAAGTGTTCGACCATATGTCACTAAGAGTCTTCAACTTGTGATCTTATGTGTTGTATGCAGCCTTATAACGCCAACACCCCCCTTCAAGATAGACTAGGGGAGTCTCCAACTTGTGATCTTATGTGTTGTGATACAGCCTGATAGATGTTTGAAGTTGTGTATCTGTTGAGGAAGTATTGAAATAAGGGTGCATCCAAGGGTTTTGTTAGTAAGTCTGCTAGCTGATTTTGAGTTGTAACTGGTAGGAGCTTCACTAGGCCAGATTGAACATTTTCCCTTGTGACATGGCAATCAATTTCTATGTGTTTCGTTCTCTCATGAAACACAAGATTCTGAGCTATATGAATGGCACTTTGACTATCACAAAACATAGAGATAGGTTGTTGAACTAGAACCCCTAGATCATTTAGGATGTACACCATCCACTGTAGTTCACAAACTCCTAATGCCATAGCTCGGTATTCTGCTTCTGCTGAACTTTTGGAAACAATTGCTTGCTTTTTGGACTTCCAGGACACTAAAGCAGATCCTAGGCACATGTAGTAACCAGTAATTGATTTTCTGGTTTCATGACATCCCCCCAAGTCTGAGTCTATGAATGCAGTAAGGATTAGAGTGTTATTTGCAGGAAGGAAAAGACCTTGAGCTGGTGCCAACTTTATGTATCTAAGAATTCTATGTGTTGTATGTAAATGGTTGATTGTTGTAGCATCAAGAAACTGGCTCAACTGATGTACTGCATATGATAAGTCTGGTCTTGTGACTATGAGGTATAACAATTTTCCAATCAGACTCCTATATGAGGTTTTATCTGGAAGGAGGTCAGAATCACCATGTTGTAAGTGTGTTTTAGATGGCATTGGTGTATTTACAGGTTTGCATCCACTGAAACCAAAATCCTCTAAAAGATTGAGAGCATACTTTCTTTGACAAATTGATATTCCATCAGAGGATCTAGCCACTTTTAGGCCTAGGAAATACTTAAGGGTACCAAGATCCTTGATTTGGAACAGGTCATGTAGATATGTCTTGATCTCTGTTATGAGGGACATGTCATTGTTTGCTAAGACAACATCATCTACATAAACTAAGACAGCTATATAGGATTGACCTTTGGACTTTGTGAAAAGGCTGTAATCATGCTTGGATTGTGTATAGCCAAGATTGATCAGTGCAGATGTCAGTTTTGCATTCCATTGCATACTGGCTTGTTTAAGACCATATAGAGACTTAGTAAGTTTGCACACCTGTCCTTTTTGTGTTTGAAAACCAGGAGGAGGAACCATATATACTTCTTTTGTGAGGTCACCATGAAGAAAAACATTATTCACATCCATTTGGTGAAGAAACATGTTTTTAGCAGCAGCAACAGCATGTAAGAGTCTGATGGTGTTCATCTTAGCCACTGGTGAGAAAGTTTCTTCATAGTCAATGCCAAAGGTTTGTGTGTAGCCTTTTGCAACTAATCTTGCCTTATATCTTTCTATGGAACCATCAAGATTATGTTTGATCTTATAAACCCATTTGCAGCCTATTGGCTTCTTTCCTGGAGGTAGATCTACAACTTCCCATGTCTTTGTCTTTACCAGTGCACCTATTTCCTTTTCTATTGCTTCCTGCCGTTCTTTGTGGATGACTGCTTGATTGTATGTTGTTGGTTCCTTGGTTTTATCAACATTCATGACAAATGATCTGTATGATTCAGAGAGATTAGTATAATGAACAGTAGATCCTAAAGGATATGGTGTGGTGTGAGAAACTTGGTTGCAGATATAGTCATGCAATCTGGCAGGTTGTTTAATGTGTCTAGAAGAATTTCTAGTATTTGTCTGTGTTGTGTGCAAATGTGAAGAGGAAGTGTCAGATATGTTGTCATTTGAACGACTATCATGTGTGTCATTTTGTGTATTGTCTTCTTGTGGAGTAGTATTAGTGGAAACAGATGCATGAAAATTTGGTGTAGGACATGTAAATGATGGAACAGGTAAAGAAATATTATTGTAATCTTGATGTTTCTGTGCATAGGGAAACACTAATTCATGAAAAAAAAACATTTCTGGAAATAAAAACTTCCTGTGTCTGGATATCCAGAAGTGTAAATCCTTTTGTGTTTGCTGGTTGCCTCAAGTAAACACATTTTCTAGCCCTTGCATCAAATTTGGATCTGCCATGAGGTAAAGTAGAGGAAAAAGTTAAACAACCAAACACCTTTAGGTTAGAAATTTTAGGTCCTTTGTTGTATAGAACCTGATATAGATATTTTTCTTTAAGAACCGGTGTTGTAAGACAGCTAATGATGTGAACTGCATGTAGAACACAATATCCCCAAAAACTGAGGGGTAAATTGGCTTGAAATTTGAGGGCTCTTGCCACATTAAGTATGTGTTGATGTTTTCTCTCTACTATCCCATTTTGTTGGGGTGTATCTACACAACTTGTTTGATGTAAGATGCCTTTTTCACTATAAAACTCTGTGTAGTATTAACTCGATGCCTACTAACACACTAGCAAGAGAACTAGGTTCAATTGTAGTATAGCCAGATAGAGTCGAGGTCGATCCCACAGAGACACGGCACAAATAAAACACAACTTTATCCTATTAGAACTAAATTGAAAGGGCGGTCTACGACCAACTAAATGCAGAAAATAAAATAGTGACAACCACAAGACACAAAAGACCACAAAGACAAACTAAAGACTACTAAAACACGGATAATACGGTTGATATTATCTAAACGAATATTATTGATTACGCTAGTAGATTATAACTCCCCCATGTGAATTAGGATGATAACGAGATAAAACAAACGTTAAAGATTAATTATTATGACTACGGGAGTCATCCCTTAAGGTAGATTTAGCTCCAGTTAGGCCCTCTAAATCATCGTGCCTCCATTACGTGACTTCGCTTTTTAATGCCTCCATCTCATATAACTTCTGACACAATTACGAGACTAGGGATGCCGGTATAAACCGTAACCTCATATAAGCAACATTCCTAGGGTAAGGCGTACTTCTTAGATGGCGATTCAATCTATCTCCTAAGTAACAATCACTTTTTGGGTTTCATGTTAAATTATGATGACGAATAACTAAGTTGATCAGGTTTAATTACTCATTTTAATTCCAAATCAGAGAATCTGACGTAGTCGAAGCCGATCATAATATTGCCCTACAAATTTCCACATTCGGTCGACCGAACGACAGCACTCGGGCGACCGAGTGACACGTCTAGGTCGACCGAACACAGTTCTGTGCCGGAACAAATCATGATTACTTCTTAACGTTTCTAACCTAAACACATGGGTTCGTAAATAAATCTACATCACGCAATCAATACAAGAAAAACTACTTCATTATAAAATACATCAGATCTACGAATAAAGATTGCATAATTGAATAGTCATACCCTCGAAGACGAGAGTGACTCCTACTCTTTAATGCGCTCCCTAATTGGAGAATCCGATGAATCCACAATGAACGAACATAAAGAAAATAAAACTAAAGACTTAAAAGCTAAAATTGTATGAATTGTTTTGTGTTGTAGTGGTGTGTCTTCTCAATTCCGTAGAGCTGCTGTTTATATAGGAGTTGTAGCCGACATAGGAGAATCAGAAGATTGACATGCATTTATCAAATTAGGCTCGGGTGACCGAACCTACACGCTCGGTCGACCGAATGGCATGGCTCGGTCGACCGAGCCTCCCTCTTTACGCGTTTTCACTCCGCTTTATCTGACTTGTTCCCCACTCCATGCTTTTGAATTGATCTGATTAATCTTTTCTTCAATGCTCCGATTTTCTTCTCTTTTATCTTGAGATCTCCCGATTGCGTGATAATTATCTTCCCGATTTATCATGATCTGCAAAATCAGCATTTATCACACAATTAATTGCTCTTTTATAATAAAAATAGCTAAATACCAATTATCATATTAATAATCACTTATCATTAAATAATAAATATAAACACGTGATTAAATATGAAATATATATAATTAACTCCGATTTAAGGTTATAATTGATGACATAAATGGGTATATTTTAACTGTCATCAAAATGCCCCCCACTTAAACTTTGCTTCGTCCCGAACAAAGCATCAACAAGTTATTCCCCAAGACAACATTTTCTGTGGTCAACTCATACTTACACAAGAAACCCAAGTCAACTCATACCAGTCATGCTCATAAGATAAGCATTATTCACTACTCGCTATGAATCGAAGTGATTGTGTGCATGTGCATTGGTTTCATATAAATGTAGCAAGATTAGAGTTTATGCAGACTTCATATCTAAATTCACCAACATCAGCATTCATACTTCTTATGCCTCGCAATGGTTAAAGCACTAGAACAATAAGCAAGACCGTATCTATAGGGTTTTTGGACTTGGAGACCGAGTACTACTCGAAGCCTCTAAAATTTCGAAATTTTCAATTTTGCATATTTTTCGAATACTACTAATCTCAAGGAAGAAAACTTTTCATAGAGTATCCCCCTATCTTAGATTAATCATAGCATCGAATATTACCACAAGCGCGGGGCTACTTTGGTAATGTTACTACAAGCCCAGTGTTTTAATACATTGTCAAAACACAGGTACGTCCCAAGCTTATTACTCCGCTTTTGTTGGCTAGAAGATCAGAATACATCAGTCGACAAATGTCGACACTAGGTCCTCATAACCAATTATCTACGCAATGTACACATACTTCTTTCAATTATTATAACTCATACGGTACAGCGTGGAGAGACAGACACATCCTGTATAAACAAACAAGCTCCACGAAATCGTCCAATACCATGTCTATAGAAGTTATAAAGTAACGTGGCAGTAAGTAGATATAGATATCTAAAAACAGTTTAAGCCACTTTATTTTATACTGCCATGGACAAGACCAAAAGGGATTTAAACCTAAATAGAAAACTCACATGACGGCTATCAAGGAAAAAACCTCGTTTATTCCGAACTTAGACTCGGAACATGGCGAGATGAAAAAAACCGTGATAGGCGCATGCTAATTTATTAAAAAGAAAAACGAAAAAGATAGGTATAGGTAGTAGTTCTAAGTTTATAGTCGCTAGCTCGACTCAGCTCAAGATGGTTTATTCATAGACAGGGTCATCGAGGTACAAAACCTCCTCCTCAGCAGCAGGCGGAAGCCCGTGATAATGCTTAATACGATGTCCATTGACCACAAATCTGGACTCGTCTTTAAAATTCAATAGCTCCACCGCTCCAGAAGGAAAGACTTGTTGTACTTGAAATGGGCCATACCATCTTGATTTCAACTTACCCGGAAAGAGTCTTAAGCGCGAATTGTACAAGAGAACCTGATCACCCTCTTGAAAGGTCCTCTCCAGAATCTTTTTGTCATGAAACTTCTTCGTGCGCTCCTTGAAAATCTTGGCATTCTCGTATGCCTTTAAACGAAACTCTTCTAGGCGAGTTAATTCTAACATCCTTTTCTCACCGGCCAATGTCTCATCAAAATTTAGCATCCTTGTTGCCCACATGGCCCGGTGCTCCAGTTCTACAGGTAGATGACATGCCTTTCCAAAAACAATCCTATATGGTGACATTCCAATCGAGGTTTTATATGCAGTCCTATAAGCCCATAAAGCGTCATCTAAACGTAACGACCAATCCTTCCTAGTCGTATTGACAATTTTTTCCAGGATACGCTTTATCTCTCGATTGGTGACTTCTACCTGTCCACTCGTCTGGGGGTGATAGGTAGTTGCTAGCTTATGTCGAACCCCATACTTAATCATCAGCCTTTCAAAAGGTTTATTGCAGAAATGACTACCATTGTCGCTTATAATCGCCCTAGGCGTCCCAAACCTTGTAAAAATGTTCTTTTTCAAGAATCTAACCACAACCCTAGCATCGTTAGTAGGTGAAGCAATTGCCTCAACCAATTTGGATACATAATCAACAGCAACTAAGATGTATCAGTTAGATAATGATGAAGTGAAGGGTCCAACAAAATCTATTCCCCAAACGTCAAAAAGCTCCACTTCTAAGATGCTCTTGAGTGGCATCTCATTCCTCCTCGAAATATTACCTGTCATTTGATAAGCAAGACATGCCTTTGCATATTGGTGTGCATCCTTAAACAATGTCGGCCAATAAAAACCGCATTGGAGGACCTTAGCCGCGGTTTTTTCTCCCCCGTAGTGTCCTCCAACTTCATAGGAATGACAATGCTTCAGGATATCATTATACTCTTCTTCGGGCACACACCTTCGAAAAATATTATCAGATCCTAGCTTAAACAAATAAGGCTCATCCCAATAGTAGTGTCTAAGATCTTTAAAGAATTTTTTCCTTTCTTGGACAGTGAGATTCGGTGGTAGGTACTTTGAGGATAGATAATTGACAAAAAAACTAAACCATGGTTGCTTCTTCTCCTTCACAACCTCAATTCGCAAAGAAACTGCAGCACAATCATCATGTCCCCTGATGGTGGTGATGGAGAAAAGTTGTTCGTCAGGAAAAGATTCTCCTATCTCAGGTAATTCCTCACCATCCTCTAATTGTAAGCGCGATAGATGATCATCGGCCACCACGTTCTCACTTCCTTTCTTATCTCGGATATCTACGTCAAATTCTTGCAGCAGTAGAATCCATCTCAACAGTCTCGGCTTTGAATCTTGCTTTGCTAGGAGATACTTAAGAGCCGCATGGTCAGTCCACACAGTGACTTTAGATCCCACTAAGTAAGATCTAAACTTGTCAAAAGCATAGATAACGGCCAAAAGTTCCTTCTCCGTTGTGGCGTAATTTCTTTGGGCAGCAGTCAAAGTCCGGCTTGCATAATAAATAGGTCTGAAGATCTTATCTTTCTTTGACCCAAAGCGGCGCCTACAAAGCGATATCACTTGCATCACACATCACTCAAACGGAAGATCCCAATCCGGTGCGACGAGCGGGTGCGAATCGCCTACTTTTTATTTCGTTGAAAGCTTTTATGCACTCATTAGAAAACACGAATGGCACATCCTTGGCCAATAATTCGGTAAGAGGTCTAGAGACCAGGGAAAAGTCCTTGATAAACCTACGATAAAATCCGGCGTGGCCTAAAAAACCTCGCAAAGTTTTAAGATTAGTAGGTGGAGGTAATTTCTCGATCACCTCAACTTTGGCTCTATCCACTTCTATATCGTTCTTTGATATGCGGTGGCCTAGTACTATACCTTCCGTAACCATCAAATGACATTTCTCCCAGTTAAGCACAAGATTCGTCTCTTCACATCTTTTCAACACTCGTGCTAGATGTGTGAGACATGAATCGAAATCGTCTCCAAACACGGAGAAATCATCCATAAAGATTTCCAAAAAATCTTCCACCATATCCGCAAATAATGACATCATACACCGTTGAAATGTTGCGGGGGCGTTGCACAATCCTAATGGCATTCGATTATACGCAAATGTCCCATATGGGCATGTAAATGTTGTTTTCTCACGATCTTGGGGCGAGATGTGGATTTGATAGTATCCCGAATATCCGTCGAGAAAACAATAGAAAGCATGCCCGCTCAGTCTCTCGAGCATTTGATCGATGAAGGGAAGAGGAAAATGGTCCTTTCGAGTTGCATCATTTAGTTTCCTAAAGTCTATGCATACTCGATGACCGGTGATTAGCCTCACAGGAATTAACTCATTCAACTCATTGGCTTGCACCGTCAATCCTCCCTTTTTGGGAACTACGTGGATAGGGCTTACCCATTCGCTATCAGCAATTGGAAATATAATTCCCATTTCTAGCATTTTTATAACCTCATCCCTAACCACGTCCTTTAATTGTGGGGTTAGACGCCTTTGAGGTTGTGCAACCGCTTTCTTTTCAGGGTCCACGGAGATCTTATGCATAGATACGCTAGGACTAATGCCCTTAACGTCAGCTATGGTCCATCCAAATGCTCCGCGGTACTCTCTCGTAACTCTCATAAGTTTCTCTTCTTGTAAGTCCGTCAAGGAAGAAGATATGATTAGCGGCAAAGTCTCATCTTGAAGAAACACATACTTCAAATTCGCAGGAAGAGGTTTTAAAGTCAAATTTGTGGGAGGTTCTTCCAAAGAGGTCTTCAACTTTTGACCAGTGAGTTTAAGTTCGAAGTACTTATGCCACGTTGGTCTATGATAGAATCTTTCAATCTCCGCAGTGGCACTTACTTCCTCTACAGGTCTTGGGGTCCCTCTACTACATCCTGGCCATATCATCTTCTCCTCCTCACTACTCACGACTTGACTTGACATCTTCTTCTTCAAAGACAAAGATCCAAAAAATCCTTGATACTTTCATGTTGTTGAAATTCTTGAACGATCCTATCAATGGAATCCAACATGAAACATGCATCCTCTCCATCATCAGGTTGCTTCATAGTGTCGAAGACATTGAATGCAACTCTCTCTTCGTTCACTCTTAACACCAACTCGCCTTTGTAAACATCAATTAGTGTTCTACTAGTAGCCATGAAAGGTCTCCCTAATATCAATGGTACTTCGTAGTTAGCATCCATATCTAATACCACAAAGTCGACAGGAAATACAAACTTTTCAACTCTTACTAGCACATCCTCAACCACTCCACACGGTTCTTTGACAGAACGGTCAGCTAATTGCAATGTGATTGAGGTCTTCTTAAGATCTTTCATGCCTAGCTTCCGAAAAAAATAGATAGTGGCATCAGTTCACGCTTGCTCTAGATCACACAAAGCTTTGTTCGGACATACGTTACTATATGGTGCGAGGAATGAGAAAGCTTCCCGGATCTTTGCATTTTGGGGGTAACTTATGTTGAAGAATGGCTGAACACTCCTCATTAAGGCATATGGTCTCTAAATCTAAAAGTTTCCTTTTAGTTGAGACTGCGTCTTTTAAAAACTTGGTGTACTCAGGCATTTCAGCTAGTGCTTCAACTAGGGGTATATTGATTTGTAACTTACTAAACATATCCACGAACTTCTTATACCTCTTATTATCAAACTTAGGCTTCGGCTTAGGTGGAGGATAAGGTAGAGTTGAAGGATCGACATCAGTGAAAATTGGATACTTATTATCGTAAAGTTCAACTCTAGGGCCAGCAGGTCCTTTATATGTTCTTTGCTCAGGCAAGGTCTCGGAAGTATTAGTGTCATTGCTTGGCTCACCATCCTTATTCTTTGCGGCTTCCTCTTGCAGGGATGGTGGAGTTACCTCTTTTCCACTTCTTGTCATGATAGCATTCAAATCCTTAGGGTTCTTCTCAGTGTTGCTTGGCAACCCTCCAGGAGGTCTAGTTGAGACTTGCTCAGCTAGTTGTCCTACCTGGTGCGTGAGATTTTGGACTAGAGCTTCTTGATTGGTTACCTTGGCATCAGTCTTCTGACAATATTGGCTAAAGTTAGTGGCTAAATCAGCCATAGATTTTGAAAGTTGTCCCATATTGTCAGTGACGACATTACTCAGTTTTTCTATCGCAGCTTCCCAACCAAAAGTTTTAGTCTGCTGTGGTACATAAGGGGTAGGCGGTTTAGGCCTTTCTCCTGCATTAATGTCACTATATCGGAATCCAGGATGGTTATGATTAGGCCTGTACCCTCCCCCGATATAATTGGCTTCTTCAGTACCAGCATTCTCACTTTGAGGTGCTACCTCGATTCCAGCCCCTTTCTCTACTCTTGTCATCCTCTCTTGCATCCCATCTACCTTATTGTTGATAACAGAAAGTTGTTCTAAGATTTTGGTAGATGCACTATCATCAAATATGTCAGCGGCCATCTTCACAGTAGCTATGTCATTGCCTCCCCATTGGCTATTCATCGCTATTTGCTCCATCTTCCCTTGTGCCTCCTCAGGAGATAAAAGAACAAATGCTCCATTGCTGGAGGCGTCTACTCTAATTTTCTCAGTCTCTCTCAACCCATGGTAAAAAGTTTGCTTTAAAAGCCAAAGAGAGATGTCATGATGAGGACACTTCCTCATAGCTTCCTTGAAACGCTCCCAAGCTTGATCAAAACTCTCCCCAGGTTGTTGCTTAAATCCTAGGATGTCTTGGCGTAACTTAAAAGTTTTTCCTAAGGGAAAATACTTATTCATGAATTTTTGCAACAATTGTTCCCAAGTAGTGATAGATCCAAGCCTAAAGGGAGAAGCCATTGCTTAGCTTTATCTTTCAAGGTGAAAGGAAAAGCTTAAGGCGAATGTTACCTCTCGGGATTAATTCGGTTTCACTTTGTGGCCGACGATCTCCAAGAAATTCGTCATGTGAACACCAGGATCCTCGTTTTGGACTCCATGAAAAGTAGAATAATTGGTCACCATTTGAATTACATTAGGCCTAGGGTGATAGACTTCCGCAGCATCTTGCGGTGCTACGATAGCGGGAATGAATTGCTCAATAGTGGGCGTTGCATAACTTTGCAAAGTACGCCTCGCTCCTTGAACTAGGGCTTGGTTCTCATTATTAGCATTTGCATTCACATTATTGGCATTATTGATAACAGGATTAATAACAGGATTAGGTACCTGGTTTGGATTAACCGGATTGCCTTCCATTTCCGTTTCAAATTCAGAATGCTCAGAATGATCGGTTGTATGTCCTTCTTCCACTTCGTGCTCGCTTTCCTCAAGAGTTGGATCCTCTTCTCCTTGCTTAGCCAGTTCCCTAGCTAACTTCCTATTCCTTCTCGCAAATTTCTCTATTTCAGGATTATAAGGCTCAAGCGGTTCTTTCGATTTCCGAGTAGCGTACTATAAAATAATAAACAACAATAAAACAATTAATCACTAGTAAAGGCTAGGCCTTTAACTAACTAACTAAATAGAACTAAAACAGACTCGTAATAAGTTTGAGAAAAGAAAACGTAAATAAAACAGAAGCAGAATGTTTTAAAACTAATACTGAATGTAAATAGAAAAGAAAACTAATTCTCGGTCGACCGAGAGTCGTGGGTCTGCTCGACCGTTTTTTTTTTTTTTTTTTTATTTACGACAATGTTTTAATATACAGACTCTTATTCACAGAATATTCACGAATCCAGTTCTAACAAAATAAGCTATATCTTAATTTAATGACTCGAGTCCCCGGCAACGGCGCCAAAAACTTGATGGAGGTCAAGTTAAATTATTAACTCGATGCCTACTAACACACTAGCAAGAGAACTAGGTTCAATTGTAGTATAGCCAGATAGAGTCGAGGTCGATCCCACAGAGACTCGGCACAAAAAAACACAACTTTATCCTATTAGAACTAAATTGAAATGGCGGTCTACGACCAACTAAATGCAGAAAATAAAATAGTGACAACCACAAGACACAAAAGACCACAAAGACAAACTAAAGACTACTAAAACACGGATAATACGGTTGATATTATCTAAACGAATAGTATTGATTACGCTAGTAGATTATAACTCCCCCATGTGAATTAGGATGATAACGAGATAAAACAAACGTTAAAGATTAATTATTATGACTACGGGAGTCATCCCCTAAGGTAGATTTAGCTCCAGTTAGGCCCTCTAAATCATCGTGCCTCCATTACGTGACTTCGCTTTTAATGCCTCCATCTCATATAAACCCGACACAATTACGAGACTAGGGATGCCGGTATAAACCGTAACCTCATCTAAGCAACATTCCTAGGGTAAGGCGTACTTCCAAGATGCCGATTAAATCTATATCCTAAGTACAATCACTTTTTGGGTTTCATGTTAAATTATGATGACGAATAACTAAGTTGATCAGGTTTAATTACTCGTTTTAATTCCAAATCAGAGAATCTGACGTAGTCGAAGCCGATCATAATATTGCCCTACAAATTACCACATTCGGTCGACCGAACGACAGCACTCGGGCGACCGAGTGACACGTCTAGGTCGACCGAACACAGTTCTGTGCCGGAACAAATCATGATTACTTCTTAACGTTTCTAACCTAAACACATGGGTTCGTAAATAAATCTACCTCACGCAATCAATACAAGAAAAACTACTCCATAATAAAATACATCAGATCTACGAATAAAGATTGCATAATTGAATAGTCATACCCTCGAAGACGAGAGTGACTCCCACTCTTTAATGCGCTCCCTAATTGGAGAATCCGATGAATCCACAATGAACGAACATAAAGAAAATAAAACTAAAGACTTAAAAGCTAAAATTGTATGAATTGTTTTGTGTTGTAGTGGTGTGTCTTCTCAATTCCGTAGCTGCTGTTTATATAGGAGTTGTAGCCGACATAGGGAGAATCCAGAAGATTGACATGCATTTATCAAATTAGGCTCGGATGACCGAACCTACACGCTCGGTCGACCGAATGGCATGGCTCGGTCGACCGAGCCTCCCTCTTTACGCGTTTTCACTCCGCTTTATCTGACTTGTTCCCCACTCCATGCTTTTGAATTGATCTGATTAATCTTTTATTCAATGCTCCGATTTTCTTCTCTTTTATCTTGAGATCTCCCGATTGCGTGATAATTATCTTCCCGATTTATCATGATCTGCAAAATCAGCATTTATCACACAATTAATTGCTCTTTTATAATAAAAATAGCTAAATACCAATTATCATATTAATAATCACTTATCATTAAATAATAAATATAAACACGTGATTAAATATGAAATATATATAATTAACTCCGATTTAAGGTTATAATTGATGACATAAATAGGTATATTTTAACTGTCATCATGTAGTCAAATTCTTGTCCATTGTCAGATCTAATGATCTTAATGGACTTGCCAAACTGATTTAGGACAAAATTGTAAAAAGCAATGATAATAGGTCTGACTTCTGCCTTAGAATTAAGTAAGAAAATCCAAGTATATCTGCTATTATCATCAACAATAGTGAGGAAATAAGATTGTCCATGGATAGTTTGTTGTCTAAAAGGACCCCAAATATCCATGTGTATTAGATCAAAGACAGATAAAGCAACATAATCACTTAAAAGGAATGAAAGCCTTTTTTCTTTAGCAAGAGAACAAACATAGCAAATAGATTTCTGTGGTACTTGAACATCATTACAAGTATTATGTAGCAATTCACTCTATTATCAGATAAATGGCCTAATCTATAGTGCCAAAGCATGCCTGCATTTATCCGATCAGTAGGAATCTGAGCAGTACAAGCAACTAATCTATCTGTGACCATTTTCTTGGCATGCAAAATGTATAAACCCTTGCTTTTTCTAGCTGATCCAATCATCTGTCCACTGAACTTGTCTTGTATAACACAAGTCTCATTAGTAAATAAAACCTGTATGTTAGGATCATTGGTTAGTTTATTCAATGAAATCATATTATAATGAAACTTAGGCACACACAAGACTTGTGACAGGATTAAGTGATCATTAATTCTCACTCTTCCTACAAAAATAACTGGTACTAGATCACCATTTGGAAGAGAGACCGTGGCACCACAGACTCTATCCTTTGATATGAACAGCTTTTGATCCAATATGAGGTGATCTGTGGCCCCTGAATCTACAATCCAGTGAGATTCATCACCAGAGAACATCCCTGAACCTCATTTTGATCTGTCTGGAAATTGGCTGTGAGAGCTGTGACTTGGTTTATTGCCGGATTACCAAGATTTATGCCTTGATTTGTCTCAAATAGCTTCATCAAATGTGTGACTTGATTTTGTAACTGAACCAACTGATTTTGAGTAGCATCTGGTCCTGGTGCTGCAGGTGCTTGGTGATGGACAATCCCATTTTGAATCATTGGATGAGTCTTGCTGCACCATATTCACCCTAGACCTAGGTTTAAAACCTAGTGGAAAACCATGCTTCTTGTAGCATTTGTCCACTGTATGACCATTAAAACCACAATAAGTACACTGGACTTTCTTAGGATTGTTCTGTGAATTCTGACTATATGGTGCAGACCTTCTATAACCTTGATTCTGATTTGTACCCTGATCTTGATTCTGATACCTGGATTGATACTGCCCTTGAGTTTGATTCTGAGTTCTTGCAAGCAAAGCAATTCCATCTGAATTTTGAGGATGCCCCAGGGCATAATCTAGTTGTCTCTCAAACTTAACAGCCATTGCAAAATCTGGTTTCAAATTTGGCAAAGTAGTTAACAGATAGACTTGAGACCTAACTGGAGAAAACTTATCATTAAGACCTTTCATGAACCTTATAACACGATCTGCTTCTATATAATCCACCATCTTCGAACTGATATCACAAGCACAGGGAGTTCCACACTCACAATGAGGAACTGGTTTCAAGACTGCAATCTCATCCCATTTAGCCTTCAACTTTTTTAAATAGGAAGTTACAGACATAGAACCTTGTTTGATCAAATTTACTTCTTTAACCAAATCTGATACTCTAAAATAATCAACATTGGAAAACCTATCCTCCAATTCCAACCACATCTCTCTTGCATTCTTGATCCACATTACACTTTGTGCTATATCCGGTATTACAGATTTTATGATCCATGTAAGCACTGTGGTATTACACTGACTCCAAATTCTATACAATGGATCAGTTAATTCAGGTTTCTGAATCGTACCATCAATGAAACCTAACTTGTTTTTAGTTTCTAGCATCATATTCACTGATCTTGCCCAAGAATGATAGTTTGTGGCATCAAGTGAGGGAGAAACTAAAGGAATTAAAGGATTTTCACTAGGATGCAAGTAAAATTGACTAGAAGTACTCACCACAAGGCCTGTACCTTCAATGCTCGCACCAGAATTATCAGCCGTTGGAAGAAATCTCCAAGAACAGAAAACGCAACCGGACAATTGGAAGAAAACCAGAAATCTTCAAAAACAGAATCAGAACACTCTCAAGGCTCTGATTGAAAAAAAGAAACAGAAACGATTCTCTCAAGAATCAAAACAAAACGAAACGCGCAGCTTTAATTGCTCTGCTACAATGAAGAAATGATGAACTAAGCTCAGTTGATCTTGAAGAAACGCAGAAAATTCAAATAAAAGAAAGGCGGGAAAAACAGAGAATGAAGAACATTGAAAACTGTTTGATAGGATTCGGAATTGGTGATTACAATGATTAATTCACAGCTATATATAGAGATCCTAGCTGTATCTAACATCTACTAACTTCCATAGTTAGTTGTAACTGCCTAACTACTTCTAACTAACTCTATTGATAAGTGTTCGACCATATGTCACTAAGAGTCTTCAACTTGTGATCTTATGTGTTGATGCAGCCTTATAACACCAACAGGGAAGAAGGAAGCCTACAAATGCGGACAACATATTGTTGGAGAAGTATTTGCACGAATCCAAGAAATAAATGAACATGATGGCAGAATGAGAAAATGTAGTAGCGCAGATTGAGACTTTGAGACTGGCATGTTTTGAAATGTTAAGCATTTAGTTAAAAAAAAATTGTGTTTTTTTAGGAATAAACAGTGTTGAATGTTTGATGGAGAAATTATATTTTGTTGGTTGGATTTATATTGGAGCTCATCTTCAACAGTCATGCCTTGTTGTAGTGTAAATATAATCTAATTTAGCGTAGTCGAACTTATCATAGTATTGGAAACTTTTTTTGACTGCCGATCGAGCATTGAAAAGTCAGCTAATATGCGAGTTATACACTTGAACTGAAGCAGGGAAGGCTGCCCTTTCCATTGCATGCACTATTCTAGACAAATTCTCCGCAAAGCCAGTTTTAATTAAGGTTCTGTAAATTACTATAACCCTTGATCAATAGCGTGTCTGTCGCCACATTTTTCGCGACCTCTCGTTCACTCATTAGCTTCAATACTCTTTCTGCTCCCTCGAAATCCCGCTTATCAACGTAACTTAATCAAACAATGGTTTGTCATTAATTTCATCTGCAAACCCATCAAAGTAACACTACAAAAAAAAAAAAAAAACTATATTGCTACACTAGTTTTGTCACACACACAAAAAAATGTGGCTAATAGCACTTAGTTAGACTCTTTTGCCATGCTCATGTAGCTAAAAATAAGTATATAACAACACTTTTTTTGTTGTGTGGCAAACAATAGTGTAAATGTAACAAATTCATGCTTTCGCTGAAGCGAAAATGGGAAGAAATATATCCACAAAGGTTTTACTCAAGAGTAAAAGAACTACTACCGGTTATAAAAATAAAGCGGATATTTTTTTGAAGTAATTTGTTACCAAACAAACTGCTACATTTAAGGAGCAGTTGTACTCCACAACATCTTTTAGTTGAGATCGACTGTTGTATATATATATATCACAAATTTTACAATGGTCCTAGACCAAATCCTACTTGGTGTGTCAAACCAATAGGACTTTAATGTTTTGTGGTGGTCTCTAATATTTAAAAATCGACACCCAATCTTGTTTCTCCAAATTGATGATATGGTGGTCCAATTATTTGGTCCAAGACCACCATAAAACTACTGATATATATATATATATATACATACATATATATATGGAATCAGCAAACATTTTTGAATATTAAAAATAAAGAAGTAATCAACTAATTATTAAGGGTATTATAGGAAGAATATTTGATGTTGGTCCTTATATACATATTCTTTTTTTCCTTGACCTTTTAGCCTGATTAAGTTTAAAATGAGTCATCCTCCACAAAAATCTATATGTATTAATATTGGATATCTATACTATATATGTCAGTAAGGTGACTTAAACTCTACATCTGGTGGAACCAATCAAGACTTCGGTTTGTGTGATGGGACGGTGAGAAGTGTATTCAATTCAGGCTCAGTAGGGTGGAGTCTCATCGAGCTTCAGCAGGTAGCCGGAAGGGTAACTATCGGCAGGTGATAGTCTGTGAAATCTTGGAATACAAAGCAGGTCCCACATCGTTAACTCATTATGTGACAATGACTATACAAAGTGTCATTAAAAGGAGGACACGTGTAAGGGTATTTATGGCGATCAGACAAAGATTCCCTGGCGGCTAGGGTTTGGGATTTGTGCCTATAAATACAATTGTTGTCTCATTATCTCGTGTGTGTTGAAATCAGTAAAATTCGATTGCATAATAAAATATCTATTTTTACGCCCGTGGTTTTTTACCTCTCCCAATCGAGGGGTTTTCCACGTTAAATCTGTGTTCTTCTTGTTTCGTTTTCTCCTTTGATTGTTTATGTTTGATAGCTTTTGTTTTGCTTTCTTGCATCCGAAGTTATCTCCATCCGTTTTATAACAAGTGGTATCGAGCAAGGTTACGAGAAAACAATCTATACGATCAACCGTCTTCACCAAGGCCTTCAAAGAAGGTGCTAGGATCTCGTGACAAAGTTGTGATCTTTAGCAAGGAAAGATGTCGATGAAGCGTAAAAATCGATAAATTTACTGAGGAAGGAACAGTTTTGGTCTATGGCAAATCAAGATGCGTAATTGTTGAAACAAAGCAGGTTTGTGGAATCCTTTATCGACAAACCAAATACAAGTGCAGCAGATTATGCGACCTGGAAGAGAAAGCACATTCAACCATCATGTTGTGCTTATCTCGATGATGTTATCACCGAGGTTGCTTTGAGGAAGACACCGCACCAAGTTGTGGAAGAAGCTTGAAGCCTCAGATATGACCAAGTCAGCGACCAACAAGTTGTTGTTGAAACAGAGGTTGTTCGGTTTGAAGATGCATGAAGGAAGTCCACCGAGGGAACATACGGACCAAATTGAACACAATATTGCTTGATTTAAGGAATATTGATGTTAAAATTGAAGATGAAGATGCAGCCCTAATCCTGTTGGTGTCATTACCGGCATCATATGAAAACTTTGTGCAGTCGTTCATAGTTGGGAAGGATACAGTAGCTTTGGAGGATGTGAGGTCTGCCTTACATGCCAGGGAGCTTAGACACAAGGCTGCTGGAACAGACAGTCAGGCTGCTGGGCTAGTAGCTAGCAGCAATAGTGGAAAAGGATATGGACAAAAGAAGAAAAAGAAGTCAGGGTCCAAAGGTCCTAAGTCTACTGATGTCGTAATTAACTGTAAGGAGCAGGGACATTGGAAGTCCAACTGTCCAAGGAAGAAGAAACAGCAGGAAGGCACTCGCACAAAGACCTTTGGCTCTTGAGCAATCGATGAGGATCTGGTTCTAGTTGCGGGGAGATTCTACACACCACAATGATGTGTGGATACTTGATTCTGGAGCATCCTACCATATTTGTCCAAACAAAGTGAGTGGTTTTCTACTTATGAAAGCGAGATGGATGGTGGTCAAATCTATATGGCCAACAGCAAGGTTTGCAAAGTTGTGGGAATTGGCTCAGTAAAGTTAAGGACTCAGAGGATGGTAGGTTTTGTACACTGAAAGATGTAAGACATGTTCCACAGATGACCAAGAATTTGGTATCTCTTAGTCTACTGGACAGCAACGGGTTCAATTTCAAGGGTGAAGGTGGACAGCTGAATGTCTTCAAAGATTGATTGTAGTCCTCAAAGGCATCAAGAGGAACCTTGTATATATTACAAGGATCATCAGATCGCACGCGCTTCTTTGTTGCATCCTCAATGATTCACCGATCTCTCAGCAGAGACAATCGGTGTGGCACATGAGACTAGGTCACATGGGTGAAAAAGGGTATGATTCTTTCTTCAAGAGTTTTCTTGGGGATATAAGGTCAAGAATCTGGACTTTTGTGAACATTGTGTGTTTGGGAAGTTGCATAGAAGTAAATTCTCGGCGAGGTTGCACAATACAAAGGCAACACTTGATTATATCCATTCAGACTGCTTGGGTCCATCAAAAGTTGAGTCATTGGGTGGTCACAGATATTTTGTGTCATTCATAGATGACTATTCAAGGATGACTTGGGTGGTGATGATGAAGAACAAAAGTGATGCATTCAATAACTTCAAGCAGTGGAAGGCCCTAGTGGAGAATCAGTTAGGCAAGAAAATCAAGAAGCTTCGTGCATGAGATAATGGTGTCGGAATTTACTGGACGGATTTTGATTCATTTTGTGCGGTGAGGTATTGCCGGACATCATCATTGTAAGGAATACACCTCGCCAGAGAATGGTGTAGTGAAAGGATGAATCAAACTCTTCCGGAGAGGGCAAGATGTATGCTTTCTCAAGTTTGGTTTATCAAGGAGATTTTGGGCGAAGTCGTTAAGACGACTTGCTACTTAATCAACAGGAGTCCTCACACAGAATCAATCTCAAGACACCATTTGAGATGTGGTCGAGGCAAGCCTGCCGACTACTCGATTCTAAGGGTTTTGGAAGTACAAACTTACTATCATGTTAGTGAAGGAAGTTGGAGCCAAGAGCCAAGAAGGGAGTGTTTGTGGGGTATGGTGATGGAGTGAAAGGATATAGAATTTGGTCGTCGCAGAGTCCGAGTAATCCTCAGCAGGACGTTGTGTTTGATGAAAATTCTATGTTAAACTCATCGGTGGAGAGGTTCACGAGTGCGAAACCGAAGGTCTTGAATCGATAGTGTTGAGAAGCAGGTGGAGCTTGGTGGAGTCCACTTGATATGCAACAATCGGTGGATCCAAATCAACACTATATCTTGATCCTGGATAATGAACCAGATCCGATCCAAGCCGATCTCACGAGACCTCGCCAGGCGCCATACAAACATTGATCAAGAGAGTCTATTGCGCAAAGCAGCCTAGAAGATCTAATGTTGGGATACCTCAAGGAGATATGGATATGATGATTTGGTGGATATGCACTCCAAGTTCTTTGAAGAAGTAGAGGTTCTTGAACCTACTACTTACAGGGAAGCAATGACATGTACTGTAATCATCTCGGTGGCATGCAGCCATGGGAGATGAAATGGAGTCATTATTGAAGAATCAGACTTGAGAATTGGTCAAACGACCCTATCGACAAAGGAGTTGTGACTTGTAAATGGATCTTCAAGAAAAAGGAAGGAATAACAAAGCGGAAGGGTCGTATAAGGCACGTTTGGTTGCAAGAGGATTGATCAAAAGGAAGGGTTGACTTTGATGAAATATTTTCACAAAGTGGTCGACACACTTCAATCGGGTGTTACTAGCAATGGTGGCACAAAGCAGATCTGGAACTTGAGCAATTAGATGTGAAAGCGCTTTTCTACATGGTGAGGTGGATAAGGAGATATACATGACACGACTGAGGGTTTTCAAGTTCTCGGCAAAGAAAACTATGTTTGCAAGTTGAAGAAATCATTGTATGGTTTGAAGCAAGCTCCAAGGCGTGGTATAAAAGGTTTGATGATTTCATGCTTCAAAGGTTATATAGAAGTCCATATGATTGTGTGTTTACTACGATCATTTGAAAGATGGATCATATATCTATCTTGTCCTCTGTATGTGGATGACATGTCGATAGTGCAAACAAGGAAGTCGATGTTCAAAATCAAGAACCTTCTCGAGTCTTGAATTTGAAATGAAGGATTTGGGTGCCGCCAAGAAAATCTTGGGGATGGAGATCGGAGAGATAGAAGTCGGAAGAAGTTGTTCTTGTCTCAAAGCAGGTTATGTGCGTAAGATATTGGCCAAGTTTGGGATGTCTGCCAAAACCAATAGATACTCATATGGCGTCAAATGTTCATTTGTATGTTTATGCTTCTGATCACCAAGAGAAGGAGTATATGTCAAAGTTCCTGTGCTAGTGCAGTTGGCGATCGATGTATGCCATGGTATGCACTAGGCCCGATCTCAAGCTCAGCAAATAAGTGTTGTCGCAGAGTTTATGGCTCAACTGGAAAGGAACACCGGAAAGCTGTTAAAAGGATATTCAGTACCTAAGAGGTACGGTGATGTTGGCCTCATTTATAGAGGTGATATCGGAGTGCAGTCACAAAGTTCTTGTGATCTTGATTATACAGTGATGTTGATGAGATAAAATCAATGATCTGGTTATGTGTTTACATTGGGAAATGCGGTGGTCATTTGGAAAGCTACTCTTTAGGCTCTGATGAGCCTTATCAACTCATGAGCGTAATATATGGCTCTTCATTGAAGCAACTAAGGAGGTATATCTGGTTGAAGGGCTAGTCAGTCATTTGGGGTTGCATCAGATCAGTGAGATATATTGTGATGATCTAAGTGCAATATGTTTAGCCAAGGATCAGTTCATCATGAGAGAACCAAGCATATTGATGTCGTATCATTTCTTGAGGAATGAGAAGAGGGTTGTGGTGAAGAAGATTGGCACAAAGGAGAATCTGGCCGATATGTTCACTAAACCAGCCAAAGATAGTAAGTTTGACTTTGCCTGGACTTACCGAATATTCAAAGCTTGTAATCTGCTTTCGAAACTCTACCGAGGCGCGTCGGTGGAGTGGATCTTTGTGGAGATAGTCCGGTACAAGTACATCCGGCATTGACGAATGCATCCTGGTACAAGTACATCCGGTTATGCAATCTGTTTGACTCAGTGAGAGTTGAAGTCAAGGTGGAGTTTGTCAAGAAGGTGACTTAAACTCTACATCCGTGGAACCAATCAAGACTCACCGTGTGTGATGGACGGTGAGAAGTGTATTCAATTGCGTGCTTCAAGAGGGTGGAGTTTCTCGAGCTTCAGCAGGTAGCTTTCAGCAGGTAACTATCAGCAGGTGATAGTCTGCCGAAATCTTGGAATACTGCAGGTCCCACATCTCGTTAATTTCTGTTATGTGACAAACTATACTGATGTCATTAAAAGGAGGACACGTGTAAGGGTATTTATGGCAGATCAGACAAAGATTCCTGGCGGCTAGGGTTTAGGGATTTGTGCCTATAAATACAATTGTTGTCTCATTATCTATGTGTGTTGAAATCTGTAAAATTCAGTGCATAATAAAATATCTCTTTTCTGCCCGTGGTTTTTTTACCTCTCCCACTGAGGGGTTTTCCACGTTAAATCTGTGTTCTTCTTGTTTCTGTTTTCTCCTTTGATTGTTTATGTTTGATTGCTTCTGTTTCTGTTTCTTGCATCTGAAGTTATCTCCATCCGTTTTATAACAATATATATATATAAATATATTTTTGGTGAATCCACTATATATATATTTGAAAGCAGCAATAAAATTAATTGAGATCCATACCCGTAAATTACCTAATTTTAACACCCAGAACCCAACTTCTGATCCGTTTTTTCCTCTTTCCCCAGCTATTATTATTATTACTAGCCTCAAACCCGTGCACTGCATGAGGAGTTAGATCATATATTAAATTTTATTTAAAAAAATCATATTACGAAACATATAAGTGAAATTCATAAAAGTATTGATACGTAATGTGTGACATATGCAACATGTAATATTTTCTTTTTGAATTTTACAGGAATAAAGATGTTTCTTTAAAAGTTTGTGGAGACTTTGTAGTAAATATGTACGGGATGTCTACAAATGTAAAAATACAAAGGAATTAAATAATTTACAAAATTAAGGGAAATATTACAATTCTATAGTCATTGTCAAACATGTTTATCATCATGCTATAAAATCATTAGGATGACAATTAACAAACATGAATATTCTTTTGTCCATAAAATTCAATAAAATACATGAATAAAAGGACCACTAACGTTCCAGAGTATCGAAAATTTAACCTACTTAATCGCGTTGCTATTTATTCCCTTGAAATGTATAGGAAAATGCTATCTGCACTACCCAATTTGGCACAACATGTTTCACTGCACATTTTTTAAGCTCCTGACTAAAGTTTACAACTCATTGATTGATATAACTCATCGATTGATATGAGTCCATCATAATACATGGCTAAAAACTATATAGTGAAACATTCCGTGACATGTTATGTAATGGATGTATCACTACTACAAAATATAATGGCCACATGTCACACACTAGCTATGAGTATCTAATGAAGGACTGGTATTTTTTTTTCTTTTTTTTTTCTTTCTTTTCATGTTGTTGCTTCGTTCTAAGATCTCTACTCCTTCATTGACCCACCAATTGAAAGTTCATGATCAAGTTACTATCCAATCCGAATTCAAAGACGCAACAACCGTTGCAAAACTGTTATTGCCTTCCCCATGGCCAGGTCTAGTAAAAATAAGAGTGGTGGATTGGAGGAAATCGCACTTGCAAGTCAGAATAATATTACCATGAATGTAAACAAATGTATGTCAGACACACAAAATGAAGTTAAACCTCTAAATACAGTAATTACATTTTTTTTTATGAAGCTAATGTAGAGCCTATAAATGTAATACCCACAAAAATGGATCATGGGGGACAAAGGGCAGTAGCACAAACATGACATTTAATAAAAAAATAACTTTATAGTCAAATTGATTTTCACTAATGAAAGATAAACCACTTAAACTTGATTAGCAGAAAATCTTATGCTGACATGCATTACAACATTCATATACAACGTGCTGTAGAAAATGAACACACCACTTGAGAAAATTGTACAAGTACACACTATCATGAAAAGATGAGGATATTTAATATGAAACAAACTGTACAGCATGTTGTAACATTCACTTGAACTTAGGCCATCACCTTTTAGCATTGAGGGAAAATGTACCAGCACAATAAATATTGGTTACTCCTAGTCCAACTACAAACTCCCTACATCCACGGTCTCTAACTCTAGTTACCTTTGATATTCGCTTTAGTAGTGTGTATAAAGTGAATAAAAATAATCATTTTCAACAATGTATTCAAACAATTACAATACATTGCAAATGTGATACATCCTCTCCATTTAATCTGAAGCATTCTTATAAAAAAAATAAAGCAATTTTTGAAAAGGGATTAGAAAAACATATTTCCATAATAGTCATTTCTCAAATTAAAGATAAAACACTGATTTTTCTTAAGAATCCTTTCGATGCCTAAAACAAATCTTGCTTGCAATTTCGATTGACACATATAAATAGTTTTTGATGAGGGTCCAAGTGAGCTTTGTCATGTCATCTCTTAATTGATCAAACATTAAATGATGATATAAAACTATAACATTAATGACCAGGAGCCTCACTTCACGCTTAAGGGCAGATCCGAACCCCAGGTGGGAGATCAGTCTCACTCCTCCGACCACCGCAGGTCGGCTAGGTCACAACAGAGATGAGCCAGTGCAGTTCGGCCCGAGACGGTCTGGGAGGCTCGACGCAGGTCGGCCAGAGCCTCCTTTATATGATAATTAGCCCACGTGCTTATGAGATAATTATGAGAAGATCCTAAGGATCCTTTACCCATTAAGACTCTAATTTTGATATTAAATATATACATAATTATCCATAAATTATAGGAATTTACTCGTGATTATCCTTAGGGAATAAGAATACAAATCCTTGTAGAACAAGGAAATGGGTGAGACGCTCCTTATATAAACAACCCCTATGGACAGGGGCGGCTCCATGAATTTAATGATACGGGTCGGAAATTTGTCATATTTTACAATTACTAAGCGTAATGTTGCATACTATAGTTCAATACGGGTCAATAGGGATCAATATATAAAAATAAGGGGGTCGGTACACATATAAAATGTGTATATAAAAAAAATTTCACTGTAATATTTTTTTAGCGGGTCGGGTGACCCATTTTCTAACACATGGAGCTGCCCCTGCCTATGGATAATCACGAGTAAATTCAGAGTCTTAATGGGTAAAGGATCCTTAGGATCTTCCCATAATTATCTCATAAGCACGTGGCTAATTATCATATAAAGGAAGCTTTGGCCGACCTGCGTCGAGCCTCCCAGACCATCTCAGCCCAAACTGCACTGGCCCATCTCCGTTGTGACCTAGCCGACCTGCGGTGGTCGGGGAAGTAGGACCGATCTCCCAGCTGGGATTCAGATCTGCCCTTAGGCGTGAAGTGGGGCTCCTAGCCCTTAATGTTATAGTTATTATGTCTTTATTTAATGTTTGATCAATTAAGAGATGACACGTGGTGAGGTTCACTTCGACCCTCATCATAAGCCCCCCAGATCTGGCTTAACTACTCATTGTGAGGTTGGATCTGTTAGAGGTGTTGTTCGGTCACTGCCATCTAGATTTGTAGAATTTTACAATGGTCTTCAATGCCAGGTTGCATAGTTATTGTTATGACGCTGTCATTCGTGCCCACGTCTTCTGAAGTGGAACGGTTTTTGAGAACGTTGTTGCAGCTCCTTATTTAGTGCCTTCTGCGGCTGATGCTTCTGCTTCAACGGCTCCTGCCGAGCTGCTCCAGGTCAATGCTTCTGTGGAGAATCATACTCCTGCTACAGAGTCTGGGCAGAAAGTAGACCTTAATGCTTCTTAGGTTTTTGAACTTGCATTTTGTTTCTGCTTCGTTGTCTTTTTTACGAGCCCGACTGCAGAGCTCAACTCGGTTCCCTTTGGGGACAGGAAATTTACTTTGCAAAGTTAGCGAGCCTGACAAATGGAGCCCAAAAAACTTATCCGACATGCGGACTTGCGCGAGTCCGACCTGTAAACTGGCTGCTTAAAGTTAGTCCGACCTGCGGAGATCAACTTTGCAAACGCATTGAGCCTGACATCCAGTGATCTGAATTTAAATCCATCCTGTGGACTTTTTTTGAGGAGTTCATCTACGAACTAACTTTGTCCCACAAACTTAATGAGCCTGGCCTGCAAAGCTCTGAAATTTGGATCCGTCCTACAGATTATTGCTCGAGTCCGTCCTGTGGACTGGTTTTATGACGAGTCCGACCTACGGAGCTCGGTTTGAGTTCGTCTACGAACTAAGGAAGTTTGGTCTACAAACTTTACTGAGGCTGAGCTAGAGAGCTCATACTTTTGTCCGTCCTGCTGACTGGGTGAGTTTGTCTTACAAACTTGGTGAGTTCGATCTGCTGAGTTCAATTCGATGAGTTTGACCTGCAAACTTTGTTGAGTCCGATCTGCGGAGTTCTGAAAGTTGATGTCCATCCTACTGACTTAAGCAAACTTTTCGGGTCCATCCTGTGGAGCTGAAGCTTTCGAGTCTGATCTGCGGAGCTCAAACTTTGGAGTCAGTCCTGTAGATTTTGGAGAAAAGCTTCCAATTTTTTCATGTACAATGTTTTAATATATGCAAATTTTTACAAGTTCTCTTGCCTTAATTTTATTTTCAGCACTTACCTGAAGTACTTTGATCCGCAGTAGGGTGTCTTTCCCACTCCTATATGAATTGAGTAGTGATAATGCCACAACAAATGGCCCAGAAAAAAGGAGAGGCTTAATTAACCAAAATGGAATTGATCCATGACAACACCATCAATAGCACTGCAGATTTCAACTGATTTCAACTTTAATTTTTATTTCAACCTCCAAGGCATTACATCTCTTCCAAAAGTTCAAGTATAACCTTCCTGGATCTTGGACACATCCGGGGATCAATCCAATCAATGTAGCCGCAACTGTGTTCAACCTTCATTTGATGAACAATATTGATCATTTGTAATGTTATTTTGGTAATCAGATCATTTAAACGGTTTCTTTCAGAAACTTTCAAAAAAATTATAAAATGACAATGGAAATTCAAATTAAGCTATAACAATGAGAGAATAAGAGCTTTTTCCTTTCACCCTCTTCCTTCCCTCTCTAGAAAATCCTCTGCACTTGCCTTTCAATCTTCATCGCTGCTTCCGGCGCCGGCGACTTATTATAGAAAAAACATATCATAGAAAAAATTGAGAAAATATAAGAAGTTATTACTATTTTTCCATAATCAACGCATAACAAAATTATATTTTTAAATGGTTCACCCATAGAGTGCTGACCGCTGATGAAAATGGAAAACAATTAGTTGATGAGAAGAATAATTCAAGTAAAAATTTACATAAAATAGTAGACAGTGTTTTGGGGTAGCATACCTTTGATCGAATCAGCATTAGAGATTCTTCTCGATGAAATTGAGAAATTAGAGAGATACTGCAAATGTAGGGGAGTATATAAAAATGAAGTTTCATTGTCATGTGAAAATAGAAGTTGATTTGAAAATGAGTGTGGGAGAAGATAAGACTGCAAATTCAAATGTAGGGGAGAAGGCAGATTATGCGGAAAAGGCTTTTTAATTGGTAAAAGATATTTCCGTAAACCCTTCTTGAAACATATTATCCTTATTTACCATTAACCCCATAGTGATCAATTAGTTCACATACCAGACTAGTAGCTAATTAGTCTAACATGAACTCCGCGGAGCGATCAGTTTCTAGGATTAAATAAGAGAACTGTCTGTCTACTTCCCGAGGGAAGGAATGGATTCCATATATGTGATAACACAGACTACTCACTCATTCCAGAATAGAGCCAACGAGAAGTGTTGGACCACATACTTCGAAGTGATCCTTACTAACACATCAAACTCTACCCTAGTCTAAGCAGTTGTCTGTGATCACCTCAGGATTGAGATTGATCCATACATGATCCTCTTGTGATTCGATAAGACTTCTCGATCACAGAATTATATCGAGAACTCAAATCAAATCGGTCCAGCCCTATATGATTATCATCATATATAAATGCCCCACTAGGTACCCTATTACCGACAGTCCGGATAAGACTGTCACACCTAAAGTGTTCTTGGCGCATTATTAGCATATTAATCATGAGACCCGTACTCAGATTAATCAATGCTACGAACTAAGTTAATTTTAAGTACATCTCACTAACTCAATCCTCTTGTGTATAGCCATACACTGAGTTATGTGATTACATAAATGAGATACTTAGGGTTTTCAGTAGTGTCTTATTTATTAGCATACATGCATATAATAAGATGAATTATTAATTCTGTCCTAAAATAATTATATAATTGTCTTTTGGGCACTACACATAACAGGATCTTGGTGGCAATGACAAATGTTGGCAAGATTTGAAGGTTTTTTTTTTTTTTGGCTTACGCACCCTGTTTTGTGTGGAATTGAGATTTCAATCAAGTTTGGGTAGGGGCATACAAAATGCAGGATAGGGTGGTTGTTTCTAAGCCTCATGTGCACCACACTGTAATTTGTACGAGGAAAAGTATAAATCGGGTTTCAATCAGCCTTAAGTCTTCGCATTACAGAAATATTTTAGGTGTGTCAGCTTCTCATTAAGCTTATCATGGTTTTAAATGAGTGACGAAACCATGAAATTTTTCCGGAAGTGTCTTGGTATATAAAGTGCAAACCTGAAAGGAAAAAAAAATCCAAGATGGTCTTGGTATATAAACTGCAAAGCTGAAGAAAAAAAATCCGGATTCCAAGATGGTACCTACAACCAGAAGAAAATGTTGATAGCAAGATTTGAACTTACATCCTACGATTTTTGAGACTAAAAGAAAGGTTGTTTTTAAACCGCTACGACATATAGTATTTTATTTAACAAGATGACACATTACATACTAATATTAACACTAATACTAATACAATAATAAAAATAATTTTATTTTATTTTATTTTCAAAATTTGGGGTAGTTCCGCCCCTGTTTTAGATCGGAGTTAAAATTCTGGCTTGCAACTAAACAACATTTGATCTAAGAAAAAAATGTGGATGGATGCCGGGACAACTCATGTTTATAAAATATGAAACTCATCAGTCATACAATATAATCAATATTCCGTTTCTTCTCCATAAAAACACCGGAACACATTTTTATAAAATTTCAAACATGATTTGTGAATCACCATGCCAATTCTTCTCTCCTTCCATCTCAGGTCCGAATGTCCATGCTCTTTAAACGTCACCGCCCTATTGGAAAGGTATATCGTGATTGGCTATGCTTTTTGCCCTGTTCTACAATTGGATCATGGTTTCTTTTTCTTCTTATGTGAGTCATTCATAGATATCCAAATTTTGTCATTTTTTGTGTGTGCAGAATGATGAAACCTTCGTGTCGCATGAAGGCGTAGAAGTGCATCGCTCCATCTTTATCATGGCAGTTAACGTACACGGCTTACAACTACATAATTAACAATGTGTTTTCTCTTTTAATATAGTGATAACAAGTGAGGTTGCTAATATACTTCTACTTTATTTTCTACTCCAATTTTATCAATTCTAGTGTCATACAGAAAGGACAGTGCACTCAAAGCGCTCCGTTTGTAGAAGGCCCAAACACATATAAGAGGAGAGGCCTCATCCCTAAATCCTAGGTTGTGAGATGACGAAAGTCCATCTCTTAATATGGTGGGTGATAAAATAGCAAGTTCCCAATTTGGAACACTTTAACATGCCCCTCACGCGTGGGCCTGGGCACTCTTAAAGCCAGCAAAGAGACCCAACACTTGCACAATAAAGGGGTGGCTCTGATACCATGTAGAAAATCTAGGCCCCATATTAGAGGAGGGGCCACATCCTCTAAACCCAGGTTGTGAGGTGAGGGAAATTCATCTCTTAATATGATGGGTGATACAATAGCAAGTTCACAATGTGGAGTCATGGTTTTTTTTTCTTCTTCTGTGAGTCATTCATAGATATCCAAATTTTGTCATTTTTTGTGTGTGCAGAATGATGAAACCTTCGTGTCACATGAAGGCCTAGAAGTGCATCGCTCCATCTTTATCATGGCAGTTAACGTACATGGCTTACAACTACTTAATTTACAATGTGTTTTCTCTTTTAATATAGTGATAACAAGTGAGGTTGCTAATATACTTCTACTTTATTTTCTACTCCAATTTTATCAATTCGAGTGTCATACAGAAAGGACAGTGCACTCAAAGCGCTCCGTTTGTAGAAGGCCCAAACACATATAGGAGGAGAGGCCTCATCCCCAAAACCTAGGTTGTGAGATGATGAAAGTCCATCTCTTAATATGGTGGGTGATAAAATACCAAGTTCCCAATTTGGAACACTTTAACATGCCCCTCACGCGTGGGCCTGGGCACTCTTAAAGTCAACAAAGAGACCCAACACTTGCACAATAAAGCGGTGGCTCTGATACCATGTAGAAAATCTAGGCCCCATATTAGAGGAGGGGCCTCATCCTCTAAACGCAGGTTGTGAGGTGAGGGAAATTCATCTCTTAATATGGTGGGTGATACAATAGCAAGTTCACAATGTGGGACACTTTAACACGCCCCCTCAAGTGTGGGCCTGGGCACTCTTAAGGCCAACAAAGAGACCCAACACTTGCACAATAAAGGGGTGGCTCTGATATCATGTAGAAAATCTAGGCCCCATATAAGAGAAGGGGCCTCATTCCCTAAACCTAAGTTGTGAGATGAGGGAATTTCATCTCTTAATGGTGGGTGGTACAATAGCAAGTTCACAATATGGGACACTTTAACACGCTCCCTCAAATGTGGGTCTGGGCACTCTTAAAACCAACAAAGAGACCCAACACTTGCACAATAAAGGGGTGGCTCTGATACCATGTAGAAAATCTAGGCCCAAACCCATATAAGAGGAGGGGCATCATCCCCTGAACCTAGGTTGTGAGGTGAGGGAAGTTCATCTCTTAATATGGTAGGTGATTCAATAGCAAGTTTTTAATGTGGGACACTATAACACCGTTAAATACTTTTTGATGGGAGAGAAAAGGTATATGATTTCCCCATATTTCCATAATTTTTGCATTACACATTCTCCCTTTTTTTTTAAATGGGGACACATCCTCTTTCAAATGTTTTATAAAAATCAAACGAAATATGATCGCGCATTGTCCCTTTAAGGTGACAGAAGAGTTGATGTTTTTGCAAACCATCAATGAAATTTTTATAGGCAAAACTTTTTGGTTTAAAAATCTTTTTTTTTTCTTCAGACAACTAAGTATAAATAGTTCATAGCCACCATTTTATTTAGAATATCATGGAGCTCAGAAACAGGAACCTAAGCTATTATTTGTTTTCACAAAGTAATTCTAATTTTATAGGAAGTCTGCATTTTTAGTTATTATTGCTGAGCATTGTTGCAGAAAATAGAGCAAAAATGATTTTATCGATTTTTTAATCATTTACGACAACTATTTTAAAAATCGAGTTCGATAAGACTTTTATTAAAGTTATCGAGACTTTATTAAAATCATTGGAAACTACGTGCTACGTAGTTGACAATAGGATTTTAAATCATTCAATTCAGAGTACGGGTGAATGAGATATTAACGTTTTAAGTTGTTGTGAGATATGAGAAGTAAAGTAGTGTAAAACTTTGTCCCACATTGGAACATGAGTGTTCCAATGTCAAGTATTTATATGATGATAGTTGATGATTGGTATAAGCTCCTAGAGAAAGGGAGAGAGTTCAGAATGGTTTTAGATAGACGATGTTCTGCTAAAATTGCCACACGCGCGCGCCGCCGCCAACCCATTGACCGTTGACCTTGGGCTTGGGGAATTGGGCCTTCTTGGGCCTGAGGGCTTGGGCTGGGTTTGTATTATGTTTTTGGACAAACTCAGCAGGGTGGCAAGTCAGCTAATGGCTGAGTCTGAACTGAATGCTAAAAGCTGAAAATCGAATACGGAAAGTGAATCTTTGAAATTCAAATGTTGAATCTTTGAAAATTTGAAAATTGAAAAGTGAAATGTTGAATATTGAATATTGAAAGCATCTTTGAAAAGTGAAATTCGAATGTCGAGGTCATTTGAAGCACCAAAGACATCTTGAAATTCGAATTCACCAAGGCATTTTTAGTAGGCGGTGAGGCATAGTCGATTCGACCAAGGCACCTTCAAAGAATGGATTGAATGTTTCAGTGAGCTGAGACATTTCATCTTCTGCTAAGACCTTTCATCTTCAAAACTGTCATCATTAATATTGTTATTAAAGTTGAAGTAGTGGGTGTTGAAACACAAACGAGAAAATTGCACTTGAAGAAAGATAAAAGAGAAGCAATCTAACAGTAAAATAAGGCAGAAATTGATAAAACACAGAAACAAAGAGAACACGGTGATTTAACGTGGTTTCCGGCGTTGTGCCGACTACTCCACAGACAGAAAAGAAGATATTTTATTATGCACAGAATTACAAGGTTTTCACAAGTGTATGAATAACACTTTGAAAGGCACACTTTGCATTGATTACAATCTCAGTATTTATATGCAGAAATCCCAAACCCTAACCGCCAAAGATCTTTGACGGAATTGACAAAAATACCCCAGATGTGGATCCCTGCAACAGGTGTTATCCACCAGACGAAACTCAGCTCCAAACTTACTTTCCCAGAAAACTCACTTTTCTTGAAACTCACTTGTAATCAACAAACTCAGATGTAGAACTCAGCAAACTCAGTTTCCACCAAAACACAGTTTCCTCCAAAACTCAGTTTCCCCCAAAACTCAGTTTCCACCAAAAACTCAGTTTCCATAAAACTCAGTTTTCTCAGCTTTTCCCAAAACTCAGTTTCACTTCACAAAACTCAGTTTCAGCTTTCAGATTAGTTCCACCAGTTTTCGAGATCAAGTCACAAAACTAACAAATCTCCACCTTGACTTGAACTCTTATTCAACGTCACCAGATTGCATAATTCAGATGTACTTGTACCAGATGCATTCGTCAATGCCAGGATGTACTTGTACCATATTTCTCCACAGAATCCACTCAGTTGACCTGCCCTCAACTGAGTTTCCAGAAAACGGATTATAAGCTTTGAATGTTAAGCAAGTCCAGACACAACTGAAACTTGCTTTGTTGAACTGGTTTAGTAAACCTATCAGCAGGATTTTCCTTGGTGCTGATCTTCTTCACTACAACCCTCTTCTCATTTCTCAGAAAATCATATCTCACATCAATATCCTTGGTTCTCTCATGATGAACCTGATCCTTAGCTAGACAAATTGCACTCAAACTGTCACAATAAATCTCAGCTTGATCCTGATGCAGCCGCAAATCACTGACTAGACCCTTCAACCAGATTGCTTCCTTGGCTGCTTCAGTAAGAGCCATATACTCTGCCTCAGTTGTTGATAAAGCTACTGTTGCTTGCAGAGTTGCTTTCCAGCTGACAACTGAATTCCCCAATGTGAAAACATAACCAGTCATTGATTTTCTACTGTCAACATCACCTGAATAATCAGCATCACAGTATCCTATGACCAAACTCTGAGTATCACCTCCATAAATGAGACCAACATCAGTTGTACCCCTAAGGTACCTGAACATTCTTTTCACAGCTTTCCAGTGTTCCTTTCCAGGTTGAGCCATAAACCTGTTGACAACACTGATTGCCTGAGCCAGATCAGGCCTAGTGCATACCATGGCATACATCAGACTGTCAACTACACTAGCATAGGGAGCTTTTGACAAATATTCCTTCTCCTCAGCTGACTGTGAAGCATAAAATGACAAATGAACATTTGATGCCATAGGAGTATCTATTGGCTTTGCAGCAGACATACCATACTTGGCCAAAATCTTCTGTATATAGCCCTGCTGAGATAAAAACAGTTTCTTCTGACTTCTATCTCTCCAGATCTCCATTCCCAAGATTTTCTTGGCTACACCCAAATCTTTCATTTCAAATTCAGCACTAAGAAGGTCTTTCTGATTCTGAATATCAGACTTCTTTCTAGCGGCTATCAGCATATCATCCACATACAAAACAAGATAGATGTATGATCCATCTTCTAGCTGACTATTATAGGCACAACAATCATAAGGACTTCTATTATAACCCAGTTGGATCATGTAACTATCAAACCTTTTATACTGCTGTCTAGGAGCCTGCTTCAATCCGTACAAGAACTTTTTCAGCTTACAAACAAATGCTTCTTTACCAGGAACTTGAAATCCCTCTGGATGAGTCATGTATATCTCTTTGTCTACCTCACCATGTAGAAAAGCTGTCTTCACATCTAACTGCTCAAGTTCAAGATCATGTTGTGCCACCATTGCTAGTAACACTCTAATCAAAGTATGTCTGACTACTGGTGAGAATATCTCATCAAAGTCCACCCCTTCTTTTTGACTAAACCCTCTAGCAACCAAACGTGTCTTATACTTGACTCCTTATGCCTCAGTCATTCCTTCCTTTTTCTTGAAGATCCATTTGCATTTAACAACCCTCTTATCAGCAGGATGTTTAACAAGATCCCAAGTCTGATTCTTCAGTAATGACTCCATTTCATCTCCCATAGCAGCAAGCCATTAAGATGACTCAGAACATGTCACTGCTTCCCTGTAAGTAGAAGGTTCAAAACCATCCACCTCTTCTGCAACTTGAAGTGCATATCCAGCCAAATCTTCAAAAACTCATACCTTCTAGGAGGTATCCCAACATTGGATCTTCTAGCTCTGCTGACAGCTATACTTTGCGGACCAATATCAATTTGACGCTCGGTGACCCTATTCGGTGGACCGGCTTGATTCGATTCCTCGTTCAATAACTGATCGATGAAAATCGATCTTGTTCAGCTGAGTGTTGCATCTCAGCTGACTTCACCTGAAGCTCCACCTTACTGTCATTTTTCTTAATTTCAACACTGGTTTCAGTTTCAGTAATCCTCCCCACTGATGAATTGAGCATAGAATTTTCCTCAAAAATTGTATCTCTGCTGAGAATAACTCTATTTTCTGTTGATGACCAAATTCTATAACCTTTAACTCCATCACCACACCCCACAAACACTCATTTCTTGGCTCTTGGTTCCAATTTCCCGTCACTAATATGATAGTAAACGGTGCTTCCAAATACCCTTAGAAATGAGTAATCAGCAGGCTTTCCTGACCACATTTCAACTGGTGTCTTGAAACTGATCCCTGTGTGAGGACTCCTGTTGATTAAGTAACAAGCTGTGCTTACAGCTTCTGCCCAAAATCTTCTTGACAAACCAGCATGAGAGAGCATGCATCTTGCTCTCTCCAGAAGAGTTTGATTCATTCTTTCAGCTACACCATTTTGCTGAGGAGTATTCCTGACTGTATGATGTCTAGCAATACCCTCATTTCTACACAATTCATCAAACTCATTCCAGCAGAATTCCAGACCATTATCTGTACGAAGCCTCTTGATCTTCTTCCCCAACTGATTTTCAACTAGAGCCTTCCATTGCATGAAGCTCTTGAATGCCTCACTTTTTGGTTTCATCATCACCACCCAAGTCTTTCTTGAATAGTCATCTATGAATGACACAAAATATCTATGACCACCCAATGACTCCACCTTTGATGGCCCCCAACAATCAGAATGAATGTAATCAAGTGATGACTTTGTGCTGTGTATCCCTTTTGAGAACTTGCCCCTATGAAGCTTCCCAAACACACAATGTTCACAATAGTCCAGATTATTGACCTTACATCCCCCAAGAAGATCTTTCTGAGAAAGAATCTGCATCCCCCTTTCACCCATGTGACCCAGTCTCATATGCCACAGTTTTGTCAACTATGACTGATGAACTTCAGTGGATGCTACAGCAGCAGACCCAGACACAATTGATCCTTGCAAAATATAGAAGGTTCCCCTTTTGACTCCCCTAAGAACTGAAACTGAGTTTTTGTAGACACTCAGTTTTCCACCTTCACCCTTAAAACTGAATTCCTTGCTGTCTAACAGACTGAGAGATACCAAGTTCTTGGTCATCTATGGAACATGTCTAACTTCACTCAACATACAAAATTTACCATCATTTGTCCTTAACTGAACTAAGCCAATTCCAACTATCTTGCAGACCTTGCTGTTTGCCATAGCTATATGACCACCATCTATCTGTTGATAACTTGAGAACCACTCTGCATGCGGACAAATATGATAAGATGCTCAGAAGTCTAGAATCCACACATCGGCATGATGTCTTTGATTCTCAAACTACTAGAACCATGTCCTCCTCTCGAATCAAACTCACCGCAGCAATAAAGAAATTGTTCAACTTGTTCTCTGCTTTTTTTTTTTTTCTTTGGACAGTTGGACTTCCAATGTCCCTGCTCCTTACAGTAATTGCAAACATATGTAGATTTAGGACATTTGGACCATGTCTTCTTAGATTTTTTCTTCTTTCCAAACTGCTTCCCATGCCCTTTTCCACCACTGCTGCTGACTACTAGTCCAACAGCCTGACTGTCTGCCCCAGCTGCCTTATGTCTCAGCTCCCTGGCATGTAAAGCTGACCTTACATCTTCCAAAGAAATTGTATCCTTCCCAACTATGAAGGACTGCACAAAGTTCTCATATGAAGCTGGTAGAGATACCAACAAAATCAGAGCTGCATCTTCATCCTCAATCTTCACATCAATATTCCTGAGATCAAGTAATATTGTGTTCAACTGATCAAGATGATCTCTCAGCTGAGCCCCCTCATGCATCCTTAGACTAAACAGCCTCTTCTTTAGCAGCAACTTGTTGGTCAATGACTTAGTCATATACAGTGTTTCAAGCTTTGACCATAACTTAGCAGCGGTGTCTTCCTCAGCAACTTCTGTGATAACATAATCAGATAAGCACAACATGATGGTGGAATGTGCTTTCTCCTCCAGACTGGCGTAATCTACTGCACTGGCATCTCCTTTACCGGATAAAGGAGTCCACAATCCTTGTTTTAACAAGGCCGACATCTTGATTTTCCACAGACTGAAACTGTTCCTCCTTGTAAATTTATCAATCTTTACATTAACTGCTGACATCCTTCTTGCTAAAGAACAGACCTTTGATCACAAAATCCTAGCACCGGTCACCGGTCTTGGTGAAGATCAACTCCGTTCAACCAGCAAATCTCCCTGAATCTTGAACCTGATGCTCTGATACGAGTTTGTTGAAACACAGACGAGAAAATTGCACTTGAAGAAAGATAAAACAGAAGCAACCTAACAGTAAAATAAGACAGAAATTGATAAAACACATAAACAAAGAGAACATGGTGATTTAACGTGGTTTCCGGCGTTGTGCCGACGACTCCACGGACAGAAAATGAGATATTTTATTATGCATAGAATTACAAGGTTTTCACAAGTGTGTGAATAACACTTTGAAAGACACACTTTGCATTGATTACAACCTCAGTTTCACTTCACACAACTCAGTTTAAGCTTTCAGATTAGTTCCACCAGTTTTCGAGATCATGTCACAAAACTAACAGTGGGAGTTATGCAATAATGAAATTTATTGTTGAGACTCTTCCATTGCTTGCTTAGTCTCTATATAAACAAGACACCACAAGTTGGTAAAAAAAACAAGAGAAATAGACTAGAAACAACACAAGATAGAATACAAGCATACATTCCATTGCATAATTCTTTGATTGTGCATTCTTAGTGAAGATATTCTAGGCATTGTCAAAGTTCGACGTAGTTCGTAAATTGAAGTACCTCTTTTCTGAACAGGTAACTGAGTTATCATGGGAGACAATTGCAACAACCGTGGGTACAAGCAGGTGCAAATTTGTCTTAAGGACAGAGTGCAACTCGTCTCAGTTTCAATATCATTTTTATGTTTCATATATTGTAATTATATTTAAATTTTGAATAGGAAATAAAATTGTACTTTATTTTCTGAATATTTATTTTATTCGCATACGGGTATAACAATCTTAAGACAAATTTTTCAGAACCTCTTTTGTTCTGATTTTTTATTTCTGTATGCGAAATTAATAAAATAAAATTTTCAGTTGGTTCTGAACAATTTTTTTCTGGAGCTGAATATCATTCGGTGATATTCAGAAAATCATTTTCATCTTTTTGGCCTCGTTGTGAATGAACCATATTCTGATTGTGGAACTTCTATTTCTGAACAGAAATGACTACTGTTAATGATGCGTCATTGACACCCGCTCCTAATGTTGCGGCAAGTGGAAGTGAAAACATTGTTGCGGCTGGTGTTTCTCATGGTAAGAAACCAGAAGAATTAAATTTGAAGAATCACCAAGGTGAATCTTAATGTGAATGTGTTGTTGTGACACTTAATTAAGTGTTCGCGTGAGAATTGTTAAAAATAATTCTTTCTTTGATTATAGTGATATAATCTACCGTGACACAACATTATGTTGTGACTAAGAAATTTTATTTCGATGCAAGTTGTATGCGAAATAATAGTTTATCTTCTATTTTTGAACAGAAATGAAAGAAATTCTAGTAAAGATCGAGCATGACGTGGATCTAATCGATGAAGAGAAATATGGTTGGTGTGTACACACTGGTGCTACTCAACATATGTGTGCGAACAAATCTTTATTCTAGGGATACCAGGAAATTAAAGAAAATGTTTTCATGGAAAATTTAACAACGTCCGAAATCGTTGGATATGGGAATATCACGTTGAATTTAAAAAGTGGAAATTATCTGGTTATCCGAGATGTTCTGCATGTACCGGACCTAGGTGGAAATTTTATTTACGGTCCTCGACTTACCGACACAGGTTACAAGTTAGAATTTGTTGCAAACAAATTTAGACTTTCACAGAATGGATTGGTAATTGGCGAAGGCACTCTGGTCGATAAATTGTTTTTTATGGACTTTCGTATTGTAAAATAAAATTAGAATAATTTTATGTTTGCATAAATGTGATTGTGGGTATGTATGAGCTCAATGTTTTGACTATTGTACCTAAATCAATGTTGGCCGTTTAAGGCATATATAATTAAGACATGGACCGAGACTTCATGTTTATGGTATAATTGATTAGGACATGTAAATAATAAATCAATTCGTAGATGAATTCAGATTTATTACCTCATTTAAAGTTTAATGAAACTGAAAAATGCCAAATATGTGTCGAAGCAAAAATGACTAAGGCACCGTTTCCATCAGTGGAAAGAAACACAGAACCGTTGGAATTAATTTATACAGATTTGTGTGATTTAAATTTGTGCAATCGAGAGGCGGTAAAAAATACTTTGTAACATTTATCGATGATTGTACAAGATACTGTTATGTCTATTTGCTAAGTAGCAAAGATGAGACTATAGAGGCTTTCAAAAATTATAAGAATGAAGTCGAAAATCAACTTAGCAAACGAATCAAAAAGGTTCGTAGTGATAGAGGTGGTGAATATGATGCACCGTTTAATGAACTATGTTCAGAATCTGGCATTATTCATCAAACTACTGCTCCGTATACACCTCAATCAAACGGTATTGCTGAACGCAAAAACCACACATTGAAAGAAGTGATGAATGCTATGTTGATAAGTTCGGGTTTACCTTAGAACTTGTGGGGGGAGGCGATCCTCTCAGCAAATGTTATTCTTAATTGTATTCCATCCAAGAAGATGGATAAGACACCATATGAGTTGTGGAAAGGCCATATGCCAAGCTAAAAATACTTAAAAGTGTGGGAGTGTTTAGCAAAGGTAGAAGTGCCTAAACCTAAACAAATAAAGATTGGGCCTAAAACGATAGATTGCGTATTTATCGGTTATGCGAATAATAGTAGTGCATATAGATTTCTAGTGCACAAATCTGACATCCCTGATGTACATGTGAATACAGTCATGGAGTCAAGAAATGTTGTGTTTTTGAGGATGTCTTTCCGAACAAAGACAAAAAATGAAGACACAAGTACAAATAAGCGTACACATGAATCCTTGGAGGATAACACTTCAGAAAATGAGGAAGTTGAACCTCGTAGAAGTAAAAGGGCTAAGACATCAACGTCATTTGGTCCAGATTTTCTTACCTATATGGTAGAAAATGATCCAAGAACATATGCTGAGGCTATGTCAAATCCAAAAATTTGATCAAACGATGTTGTCAAATAGATTTAAAATTAACGAGTGTGATAAATGTGTCTATATCAAGAACACTTCTAATTCTTATGTGATAGTATGTCTATATGTTGATGACATGTTGATCATGGGAAGTACTCGTGATGTAATCATGAATACTAAGAAGATGTTGACTTGAAATTTTGATATGAAAGACATGGGAGTTGCAGATGTAATTTTAGGGATTAAAATCTCTAGAATATCTAATGGACTTGCATTGACACAATCTCATTATATTGAGTCTGTTCTAAAAAGATTTAATGTCTTTAATGAAAGTCCAGTAAAAACTCCAATTGACTTAACTTTGCATTTAGTCAAAAACAAAGGTGAACCTATGTCTCAGTTAAAATATTCACAGATAATCGGTTGTCTGATGTACATAACTAATTGTACTAGACCAGATGTAGCATGTGCTGTGATAAACTGAGCAGGTTTACAAGCAATCCAAATGAGGATCATTGGAAAGCTTTGATAAGGGTACTGAGGTACTTAAAATATACAATGAATCTTGGATTATGCTATACAAGATATCCAGCAGTATTAGAAGGATACTGTGATGCAAATTGGATATCTGATTCCAAAGATTCTAAGGCCACAAGTGGATATGTATTCACTATTGTCGGTGCTGCGGTGTCATGGTAATCCACAAAACAAACATGCATAGCTCGTTCCACGATGGAATCTGAGTTTATCGCATTAGATAAAGCGGGAGAAGAAGCAGAATGGCTTCGTAATTTTCTAGAGGATATTCCATGTTGGACTAAACCTATTGCTGCTGTAAGCATACATAGTGTTAGTCAGTCAGCGATACATCGAGCACAAAACAGTATGTATAATGGTAAGTCTCGACATATACGTCGCAGACATAATACTATTAAACAACTAATCACTAATGGTGTGATTTCCATCGATTTGTTAGATCGAAGGAGAATCTTGCAGATCCGCTTACAAAAGGTTTATCTAGAGATCAAATGTGAAAATTGACACTCGGAATGGGATTAAAGCCTATTGAGACATAAAACTTTGTAATGGTAACCCAACCATGTTGACTGGAGATCCCAAGATCATGGTTCAATGGGACAACTAAGTTATGAAGATTCCGTGAACACTTACCCATTCTGTGAATAAAATTGTTATCTGTCAGTGGTGTAAAGGTTAAGTGAAAACTTTTAATGATTCCTATAACTTGGTTAAATTCGAGTGGGTTATGGCAGAATACTCTTGATAGGAGATCACCTATGTAAGTGTGAAGTGGGGCTGCTTCTATGAGAATTTAGAGGCTAGAATTCTCTAACGCACTTTCTGAACCAGGGGTGATTCATGTCCAAAATGAACAAAATCATGAGAACCAAATACGGTACTTAGAGAAATATTGTGTGAGTACTATTGTCTGGTTTTACAGTAAAGGCTAAACAGTTGAAGACATAGTTCACTGATTAGCCGAGTAGATCCGATAGTATTTCACTAAGGCAGGTTCAAAGCCAAAAGCTACTTCTCCTGATGCAATATTTTTCTGTCAGAAATCTCTTCATAGTCAGCATATGCATTAATATCCATTCATGTGGGGGATTGTTGGAGAAAATAGAGCGAAAATGATTTTATCGATTTTTTAATCATTTACGACAACTATTTTAAAAAGCGAGTTCGATAAGACTTTTATTAAAGTTATCAAGACTTTATTAAAATCATTGTCAACTACGTGCTACGTAGTTGACAGTAGGATTTTAAATAATTCAATTCGGAGTACGGGTGAATGAGATATTAACGCTTTAAGTTGTTGTGAGATATGGGAAGTAAAGTAGTGTAAAACTTTGTCCCACATTGGAACATGAGTGTCCAATGTAAAGTATTTATATGATGATAGTTAATAATTGGTATAAGCTCCTAGAGAAAGGGAGAGAGTTCAGAATGGTTTTAGATAGACGATGTTCTGCTAAAATTGTCACACGTGCGCGCGCCGCTGCCAACCCGTTGACCGTTGACCTTGGGCTTGGGGAATTGGGCCTTCTTGAACCTGAGGCCTTGGGCTGGGTTTGTATTATATTGTTAAGGGTGATTTTATACGATTTATAACGCTATTTCTATGATATTTTTCCCCGTATTCGTACTAAATTGCATAAGAAGCATGTGTTTAATGAATATATTGAGTAAATGATATTTCAAAAGAGTTAATTGCAAAATAGGTTGATTTATGTGCTTTAATTACGTTTTTACGATTATTTGAGCGATGTTACATTTAGTGGTGTTTTTATATGACGTAGATGCACTTTTCAAGGCTCAATTGATGATTAAAAGAGATAATGAAGGCATTGACAAGATGAAAAAGAGATAGAGATCAAGAAATCAAAATTCAGTCATATTGGACTGGCGTCCAGGTCCCGTCCAGTGGATGGGCGTTTGCTGAAATTGAACGAGCGTCCAGAGATGAAAAGTTGATTCAGGAAGTTTGACACCGAGGTGGACGCCTGGTTGACGAGCGTTTGATCATGACTCGCCCGATTTGAAGTTCATATGAAGGTTGGACGGGCGTTCAAGGATCAGACGGGCGTCCGGTAGCCGACTTTTTGAAACCGACTTTAAAATCTATATATAGTCGGTCGTTTTTCCACACAAGGACACAATACACTCATTATTCAAAACCCTAAACCTAGGGGCGGCTTTAGGCTGCGCTTTTCTCCTTTTTATTCCAGTTTTTATGCACTTTAGATCTAGATTAAACTAGTTACTTTTTATGCACTGTTTATTCAAATTTGAGTTGCTGAGGATGTCCAGAGGCTAAAAGCTTCATCAAACGAGAATTGTGAAGCCGTCCAATGATTGTTGATTTCGTTTTCTTCGGTTGTACTGTGAGTTTTTATTTAAAGGTTGTTTCTTATTCGTGTTTATTATGCTTAATTGCTTTTATATCGGAGAAGATGCATGTGTGATTGTTTATTGTTGATGGAAATCTTAATAAACCCTAGATCATCATGAATAAGAGTAGTAATTTGAATCTATCATAACGGAAGTTAATAGGTTTAGTTGCTAGATTATAAACATAAATTTTACACCTTTGGTTAGAAAACGCGTTAGTCTTGCATCGGAAGATAATAGATTAATAGATGAACTTTCTAAGGAATTAGGGTTCATGTTTAGATAAGGTGAATCACAACCTAGGTAAAAACCACAATATAATCGAGACAGGGAATCAATGATTGTTGGATAGGTGGATCAATCCTCGTTTGTCCGTTATAAACTTGATTTAAATCCTTAAAACTTGAATTCGTTTAGTAGTTTACTTTTACTTGCATCTTAGTTTAGTTAGTTTAAATTGGTTCATGACCCGTATCCTTCCTAGCTTTGGATTATATCCTCTGTCTAGTTTTATCTTCTGTTTTGTTTGATGTTTATTCACTGTTTAGATTAGTTTCGTGACATAATTTAGGTTAGACAAAAAGCTAAAATCACAATCGTTTAGTTCCCCGTAAGATCGACCCGGTATCAACCTCTTTACTACGATCCTTATACTTGAGGGAAACCGGATTTATAAATATTTATTACTTGTTTCTTTGTGCTAGATAAATCCGTGACAAGTTTTTGGCGCCGTTGCCGGGAACCGGACGGTTGTCTAGTTTTTTTTTTTTCTGTTTTTTCGTTTGTTTTTCCTGTTTTATTTCGTTTTAAATTCTGCTTTCGATTGATAATTGTTTTAGGTAGTTGTTAAGTAGATAATTAGGGTTTAAGATCGTCCCTTAGTAGTTTCCTTGGAGATTAGATCTTCTTTCTTTCGCTTTTCCGCCGTTCTTTCTTACCTTATTTTATTCTCTCGCAAATTTCGCTTCGTTCTAGTTTTTCCGTTAGCAAACGGGCGTGCGATATATTGACGCCCGTCCGGCTGAAAATTATCAATTGTTTTTGTTTTTATTCATTTAGACGAGCGCCCATAATAGTTGGACGCCCGTTCAGAGTATTCCGTCTTTCGCAGGCGGCGTTTGGATCACTAAACGCCCGTCCGATCTCAAGTTCATCGGACGCCCGCCCAAACTTTTGGACGTCCGTCTGGTCCTGTTTTCTTCAACACTTTTGTTTCCTTTTGTTCTTTCCCATTCTTTTCTTTAGGCTTTTAATTTTAGTTTAGGCTTTTACTTTCTTAGCTTTTAAGTTTCGTTCCACTTGTTTTTGGTCGGTTTATGCAAACTCGAGTCAAAAGGACCGTTATTATACACCCACGACCCGAAGCGAACCGTAGTCCGCCAAACAGGCGGAATTTTCGTTCTGCGGTTCTGGCAGACAGAGCCAAGCGAGATCTTGAAGAACAACTAGCTAGAGAAATCACTGATTTTGTGATAATGGCCGCTAATAATAGACGTACGTTGGCAGACTACGCCATGCCAGGCAAAGTCAAAGTCAACCCGGCTATTGTTATTCCAGCCATTACTGCATAAACCTTTGAGTTAAAACCAGGACTTATTCAGATGATGCAGCATGCCTCTATTTTTCATGGTTATCAATCAGAGAATCCGCATACCCACTTACATACATTCCTAGAGATATGCGGGACTACACGCATCCAAGGAGTAAGTGAGGATGCCATCAAGCTGAAACTTTTCCCATTTTCTTTGAAGGGAGAGGCTAAAGAGTGGTACACCTCTCTCCCCTCTGAAACTATCACCACCTGGGCTGAACTTGAAAGAGAATTTGTAAGTCAATACTTTCCGCCTTCAAAGACAGCCCAGTGTTTGAACGACATCTTCACATTCTATCAGAAAGAAAATGAGTCGTTCTTTGAATGTGGGAAGAGATTCAAGTCTCTTCTCAGAAAATGTCCCCATCATGGCTTGCCCCTTTGGAAAGGCAAGTCAATACATTCTTCGATGGATTGACCGAGCTTACAAAAGGCATGGTCAATAGCTCTTACGGTGGGGCATTTCAAGAAAACGCTGATGAGGATGGGCATTGTTTGAGGACATTGCAAAGTATAACTATGCCCCCTCTTATCAAGCAATTCAAGCACCTCCTCCTCCCAAGGTTGAGGAAGTCAATTTACAAAGTTTGATCGCCATGCTACGAAGCTGGATGGTACCACCTCAAGTTTCAAATCCAATAAATCAAACTTCTTCTTTTCCACGTAACCCTCGTGTTCAGATCGTGAAAATTGTCGCCGACGGGCCATATGAATGGCCAAAGTGCCAATTTAATCCCCTCGCACCTTATCAAGTAAATGCTGTTTCATGACTATGGACAAGTACAATCAAGTCACATGTCAAAATTGTGACGAGGTGGGGCACACTTCTAAATTACGCCTATGAACGGACGAGAACGCGGAAGTGAATGCATTCTATGGCGAGAACAATCAAAGGTTCAATCGGTTTCTGGTCGGGCAATTTTCAAAACCAAGGGTTTAATCTCGCTTCAAATTTCAATCCTAATTGAATTTTAATTGAATCGAATTTCAACGAAACCCTGGGTTTAATCAAAATCAAAACTCGAATTTTTCCAATCCTATAAAAATTCAATCAAAGTTGGCCTTCCAATTCAAACTCTCAATTTCGAAGTCGGCCCAGCCAGCCCTATGCTCCAAATCTCCAAAACTCTCAAAGCTCCTCTCAATCCAACAATCTTGAAGCCTAGTTAGAGGAGCAAAGCAGGTCAATGAAAAATCTCGAGAGACAAATTGGGCAACTGGCTGAGCAGTTGGCTTCTAGACCCCAGGCGTTGCCCGCCACCGAGAAGAATCCGAAGGGTGGTCAAGTTGCTCAGGCTGACTTGAACAAAGGCCCATGTACTGACCTCGTGCCATCAATTCAATATGGTAAAGAGGAGGCCAGTGCAATGAATCTGAGGAGCGGTACTCAAGTTAGTGGTCCTTCCCATCAGGGAAACCACTAGCCCCTCCTGCCATTGATAGGGCAGGAGGGGAAGCTGTTAAGGCCATATTTATATGATTATTAAAGGTTTATTTCATTATTATTTTCCCCACATTTGCGTAATTTACATGAGAATTAAGGGTTTAAGTGTAAATATTGAGTAAAGATGATTTTAAGAGGGTTGTATGCAAAATTGATGATTTGAAAGTGTTGATTTAATGGAATTATTATTATTTGGATTTTATTACGTTTTTGCGTTGTTTATTTATCATGTAGAAGTTGATTTTCGTGCATATAATGAGGATAAATGAAGCTCAAGTCGAATTATAAGAGATGAAGAGATCCGATCTCTCTAGCGATTCAAACGGGCGTCATCGATCTTGAACGAGCGCCCAGTGGCGGCGCCCATGCAGCGTCCAGAATCGTATTTTACATTCAGAGAGTTCAGACGGAGGATGAACGAGCGTTTACTCAGCGTCCAGGCATTCTGGACGGGCGTCCGGATATTCAGACGAGCGTCCGTTGCCGACTTAGTCATAACCGACTCAAAACTCTATATATAGCAGCAGCCTCTTAACCCTAATTGATACCAAAAAATAATTGAGATCGCAATTTTACACCAAAAAGCTGCGGCCAGAACCCTAATTCCATAGAGATGAACTTCTCCAACCCAACAATCATCTTCAACATGATTGTTGGCTAAAAGCCTTGCAGTGAGTCGATGGAGGAAGCTCATCAACAACAAAACCAACTAGAGAGTTCGATACGGGATGTTTAGTGAGTTTAAGATCTAGTTTTTCATCACTTTTTAACGCTGTTTTACATTGCCATGTTTTGTTGAATTATCAATTCTATGAAACGATCTATTTATCTATCTTTATGCTTGAATAAATTTACGAAAGTCTGTTTATTTGAGTTCTTTTCCGTTTAAGTGATGCAATTAATCATGTTATAAGAGATTAGGCATGTTTAGTTGAGTAAGAGTTTGGAAACGATCTCGTGATTTCGTTTTGATTGCATGATTAGTTTATTTGAAAAGATAAACGAAACCCTAGAATTTGGTTGAAGAAATTTAATTGAATTCGTGAATAAATCACTACTAAAAACTATGTCTTTTTAATCACCATCTAGTTGGGATTGTTGGTTGATGGGTGGAATCTAGTCGCCTTGCTGTGTTTTCCTTTAATTGTATTAATCAAAATCGTTTAGATTAAGTTTAGTTTAAGTTTTAGTTTTATAAACCCTAGTTTCCTGCTATTTTCCTGCACTTTTCTGCTTCAGTTCATAATCAGACGCTCGTCCGGAATAGCGAACGCCCATCCGATAGATTTCGTTTCCAGACGCTCGTTCACTTTAGTGAACGTTCGTCCGTCTTTCTGTTTTCTTAATTCCTGCTTGTTTTTATTTCCTGTTTTAGTTTTAATTCTTAAGTTTAGGTTTTAGTTAGTTTCAGCTTTAGTTTAGATAGATAATTGTGACATAATCGATAGAATAAATGTCCCGTGATCCGATAAACATTCCACTCCCTTAGGACGACCCGTTAACACCCTATACTACGATCCTTATACTTGGGGTGTTTCGGTTATAAATTGTAAAACTCGTTTTTACCGAACAGAAGCTGAGCACCTACACTCCCCTCAACTGCAAGAGAAAACTCAGGTGGCTGATCCCCTGAGAGGTGAAGAAGTTGGTGATCCTCAAGTGGTTGATCCCTTGAGGACTGAAAATGCAATCGAAAGTCAGGAGGCTGATCCCCTGACTACTAAGAAATCTGAGAAAGCTGTTCGATGGAAGGATCTAGAAGACCGAGCTGTAAGTGCATCCTCAAAGAAAGTTTTTTCTGAGACTGACCTTAAGAAACTTCCATTTCCACCGAGAAAGAGCAGCATTCCCTTGATTGAGGACAAAAAGTACGAGAAGGTGCTGAACCTTTTGAAAAACACTCAGGTAAATCTTCCACTATCAGATGTCTTGGTTGAGATGCCTAAGTATACAAAATTCATCAAGGATGTTGTATCCTCGAAAAAGAAGTTAGCAGGCATGGAAAAGCAAATTGGTGAGGATTGCTCCATGATTAATTATAAAGACTTACCAATTAAAAGAGGAGACCCTGGCAAATTCGTACTTACAGTATTAATGGGAGGTCTAGTCTTCCCTAATTCTTTGTGTGATCTAGGTGGCTCTATAAGCCTTATGCCAATGTCTGTATGCAAACAGCTAGGTTTCCAAAGCCTTCTAGAACCCACTACTATGAGTTTACAATTCGCTGATAGATCCTCTAAGAAAGCTTCAGGGATCCTAAAAGACGTTTTGGTTCAGATTGATAGATTTACCTTTCCAATGATTGGTATGTTTTAGATATGGAGAAAGATGAAAACGTCCCACGATTCAGGAAGACCTTTCTTATCTATGCCTAGGCCCTCATCGATTGCGATGGTGGGCAAGTGACTATCCGAGTTGGTGATCAAGAGGTGAGTTACAATGTCTTAAAGTCCATTCAAGTACCCTCTGGCCCTCCAACCGGCTTTTCCATTGATTATATGACGGATGATTTCACCGACTATATGGATAAGCAAGTCATGGCTGTAGAAGCAGAATATGAGCGATTGGTTGACAACCTGAATACTCATGGTGTGGTTAATCTAGACCAATTAGCGGCTGATTTTGAGGAAGAATTGTTGGAAGGAGAAGCTTTGGCAGTGGGACCACAGAGTAAACTCAATGATATTGAGTTGAAAAGTGGAGATCTCAAGTCAAGTCTAGAAGACCCCCCTGCGGATTTGGTGTTGAAGCCGTTACCTAAACATCTTAAGTATGTGTTCTTAAGAGAAGGCGACAAGCTTCCATTAATCATATCTGCCAAGCTTTCTCGTATAGAGGAAATGAAACTGATCAACGTCTTGAAGAAGAATGAAAAAGCTTTTGGTTGGCAAGTAGGAGATATCAGAGGAATATCTCCTGACATCTGCATGCACAAGATCAAGACGAATGAGGGTGCAAAATGTGTTAGACAACCTCAGAGAAGGCTCAACCCTCATATGCAAGAGGTGGTTAAGAAAGAAATCATTAAACTTACGGACATACGGGAATCATTTATGCCATCGCGGATAGTGAATGGGTTTCCCCAACTCAAGTAGTTCCCAAGAAAGGTGGAATTACGATTGAGAAGAATGAGAAGGGAGAGGAGATAGCCTTGAGACTTGTCACTGGTTACAGAGTCTGCATCGATTATCGAAAGCTCAATGAGGTAACCATGAAAGATCACTTTCCCCTTCCGTTCATTGATCAGATGCTTGAGCGTCTGGCGGGGCACGCATTCTACTGTTTCCTGGATAGATATTCAGGATACTTCCAGATACCCATTGATCCAGCTGACCAAGAAAAGACCACCTTCACCTGCCCTTATGGTACATTCGCTTACAGACGAATGCCATTCGGTCTCTGCAATGCCCCAGCTACATTTCAACGATGTATGCTGGCTATTTTTGACGGGCTTGTAGAGAAGTGTATGGAGATCTTTATGGACGATTTTTCGGTTTTTGGTCAGTCCTTCGATGATTGCCTTGACAATCTTGATCAAGTGTTATCCAGATGTGTGGAAAAGAACTTAGTACTGAACTGGGAAAAATGCCATTTCATGGTAGATGAGGGAATAGTTCTTGGCCACAAGATCTCCGCCAAAGGTATAGAAGTTGACAGGGCAAAAGTAGAAGCTATCGAGAAGATGAGCTACCCTAAGAATGTGCGTGAAGTTAGAGGCTTTCTTGGACATGTCGGTTTTTACAGAAGGTTCATTCAAAACTTCTCCAAGATAGCCAAGCCCCTGTCCACTTTACTAAAGGAAGACGTTGAGTTTAATTTTGATGAGAACTGCAAGCAAGCGTTTGAGGAGCTCAAGGATCGTTTAATATCTGCTCCAATTCTTATATCGCTTTCGATTGGAACCTACCATTTGAGCTTATATGCGACGCATCAAACTATCTTTGTTGAGTGCCGTTCTAGGGCAAAAGATCAAGGAAAGTTCCAGACCTATCTATTACGCAAGTCACACATTGAACCCTCTCAAGTTAACTATACTACTATCAAAAAAGAACTATTGGCCGTAGTCTTTGCTATGGACAAGTTTCAGAGTTACTTGTTGGGAGCTCAAGTGATCGTGTGGGTGATCACGCCGCTTTTGCGTTGTCGATGACTAAGAAAGAGGCTAAACCGCGCCTACTGCGTTGGATACTGACCCTACAAGAGTTTGACGTTCAAATTAAGGACAAAAAGGGCAGTGAAGATGTAGTGGCGGATCACGTTTCTAGAATGTTAAATGCGGAAAAGGATGAACCAGATGATATAGATCTTTACTTTCCCCTAGAAAACATTATGTTGATAGACGGTTGTCCTCCCGATGTTCCATGGTATTCTTCCATTGTGAACTACCTTCATGCCCGTTATCTCGATCCCGAAATGTCTTATCAGGAGAAGAAAAAGTTCTTCTCTGATTTGAAATATTTCGTTCGGGATGAACCTTATCTTTTCAAGATCTGTAAAGATGGTTTGCTTAGGAGATGTGTTCCAGAATCCGAGCAACGCGATATTATTGATCAGTGCCACAGTGGACCCACAGGAGGTCACTTTGGTCCGTGGAAAACCGTTGCTAAGATCTTTCAATCCGGTTTCTATTGGCCTACGATCTTTAAAGATACAGAAGCTTTCTGTAAAGCTTGTGATAGGTGCCAAAGAACCGGTACTCTGACAAGGCGTTTTGACATGCCTTTAAAACCCATCCTCGAATGCGAAGTCTTTGATGTATGGGGTATCGATTTTATGGGACCATTCCCATCATCTTGCGGTAATAAATACATCTTAGTCTGCGTGAGACTACGATCTAAATGGGTGGAGGCCCAAGCCACTCCTCACAATGATCATAAGACGGTGATGAAATTTCTAAAGAAGAATATCTTCGTGAGGTTTGGGTGTCCACGTGCCTTGATCAGTGATGAAGGGACGCATTTCTGCAACCGACCCCTAGAGAAAGTACTTGAGAAGTATGGTGTTCGTCATAAAACTGGCACACCATATCATCCGATGACTAGTGGTCAGGTTGAAAGGAGCAACCAGAGCATTAAGAAGATCCTGGAGAGAACGGTAAACAGTCATAGAAAGGACTGGAGTTTGAAATTGGATGATGTACTCTGGGCATATAGAACTGCCTATAAAACTCCTATAGGGACATCTCCATATCAAATGGTCTACGGGAAACCATGTCATCTGCCTGTCGAATTAGAGCATAGAGCTTATTGGGCTACAAAGTTTTTGAACTTTGATTCCCAATCTTGTGGGAAACATCGACTGCAGCAGTTACATGAGCTAGACGAATTCAGACTCCAGGCCTATGAAAGTGCCAGGATTAGTAAAGATAAGATGAAACTACTCCACGATGCTAAGCTTAAGAAGAGAGAATTTCAAGTCGGCGAACAAGTTCTTCTATACAATTCCAGGCTACATTTGTTTCCTAGAAAGTTGAGGACACGTTGGTCCGGCCCTTTCGAGATTCTCCAAATCATTCCTGGAGGCGTTCTAGAACTTCATGGTTATAGTGGTGACCCGTTTCGAGTAAATGGCCAGAGGTGTAAGCACTATATTGGTGAACCTAAAGAGAGACCTTGAATGTCCGTTGCCTCGACATCCTAGGGTGTGGTGCTACGGAAGTTGAAGAATTCAAGCGAGTCTTCACTCAACCTGCTTTCGAGAGGATGGATGTAGTGATCCTTCTGAAGAAGTTCTAGCTGGTAGTTGGGATATGGAAGAATTGGAGAGGGAGCGTCAGTTGAAGCGTCATCAGAGGGCTCAGAGAATGAAGAGGTCACCCATGAGGAAGTTCAAGCGTATGTGGAAAGCTATTAAAGATTTCACCCCATGTGTGAGATCTTTGTTTCGCAGCCACACCACGATCGTCGAGCTTACACGAGGTAGTGGCTGGCAGAAAAGTCAAATGGCCTGACCCAGGCTGAGTTTTCAACGGTGTCGAGCTAACGACATTAACCAAAAGCGCTACTAGGAGGCTTCCTAGATATCCCTTATTATATTAGTTAGGTTCTGTTCACACTGTTAGTGTTTTATTTATTTAAGTTTTTGTTTAATTAAGTTTTAGCTGACTAAGTTTTTCTATTTATATCTGTCAGTTAGTGTGCTTTTTAGATACGGATTACGGAGTTCTTCCTGAGGAGTTCCCCATCATTAGTCGGATCCCACTGATTACAGTAGCTGATGGACCAGGAGGCACTATAGTCTTGCACGTAGATTTTGAGCTTAGTACCCGTACGAAGACCATCACTTATGTTCTCATTGTACCCCGCTGTTCGGGAGGTAGTGACTTCACCACTGAGGAGCTACAGGAAGCTATAGGACGTCCATATACGATCCTAAATGACCTATCTATGACCGATGCATCTAGCGCCTGGTACTCCAAGATTCACATTTTAGAGGTTTAGAGGTAATTTGGAGATGACTCGGGGCGTATAAGGCGACTATGATTTCCCTCCTGCTATTGATATGCTTAAATCGCCTCATCCATTTGGTGGATTGGGACGAGATTTATGCAGACTAGCGTTAGTTAGGTTTGTTTCGTCGAGCAAACGACGTAAAACAAAAGCGCTTCGTGGGAGGCAACCCACTGTTTTTTATTTGTTTTTATTTATGTTCTAGGAATTTTATGTACTTTATTTGATTTAAGGGTGTATTTTCGAAATTTTAATTAAGTTTAATAAGAGATGTACTTTTAAATTTGGGTTGTATGGAGTTTTATGATTTTTGCATTTTTGCCTGATGGAGGCCCGTCCAGAAACCTGGACGCCCGTCCGCTATGACAAATCCATAGACGGACGTCCACTACGCCTGGACGCCCGTCCGATATTTTCCCTCCAATCCTGTATGTGATTTAAATTCTTGGACGAGCGTCTACTGAACCAGACGCCCGTCCAGTTCATCTGATTTCCCAGTGAACGCCCGTCACGAGTTGGACGAGCGCCCAACATCTCGCTATATATACCCCGCTTCGATGAACCCTCACTTTTCCTTTTCAAATCGAAAAAACCTTTTTTCTCTCCTCTTTTGGCCTAAAATCTTCATTTCTAAACCATTTTGAGCGATTCCAAGTGCTATAGACCGCTATTGATACCCTCTTTTCGGTTTTCATAACCAAAACTCCCAACAAGCTTTATTTTTGGAGAATCAGCACCCTTCTTAGTCCGACTTTTCAGAAGAAAAATCCGATTTTTGGAGTCAAATTTGTGTTGTTTGGACTAATCTTCACATCAATCCGCATCTACTCATCCTCCTTGGTAAGTTAGTAACAACTTTTCCAGTTTTTATTCACGTTTTTGTGAGTTCGATCTTTGGGTCGGCTCGTTCCCTTGAATGTCATCTTAATTCGTTTTTTTTTTTTTTTCGGTTTTGTGTTTCTTTCTGCTCTGATATGGTGATGTGGTGTTGTGATGGATGTTGAATGGGTTGGTTGGTGATGATTGTGGTTGTGGTTTGGTTGTTTTTGAAATCCCGCTTTGGATGTTAAACGGGTATCTCTTGTTGTGAATTGGGATTGTTTTCGTGTAGTCTAGGTTTAAAATATGGTTCATAAGAAGGGAGTGGTTAAGAGGCATGGTAAGGAAGTGGCTAGGGAGGCCGGAAAGAAATGCAAGGAGTTTGATCCTACTTTAGTTGATCCTAACCGGGGTGTGAGTATACGAGAACAACCTCCTAGAGCCACCCAAACTAGGGCTACTTTGAGAGATGAGCCGACCTCTGACTCTGAGACTGATGACGATGTGCCTTTGGTACGGATGCCTAGAGTTCAGAAAGGTGGAGCCTCGTCTAGGGCTGAGGAGACTATAGAAACTACCCGGGAAGAGGAACCGGTTGTACCTAGGGCTGCCCCACCTAGAAAGAGAGCCAAAACCGTACCTCCTATGCCCTTACCTCGTCGGTTCGTGAACCCTAGAGCTCACGATGTGTATAAACAGCACTATTTCTCGAGGACAATGTTGATAGAATGGGCCACTTTAGAGGCCAAAGTCGATCCGGGGTTCGTTAAGTTGCTCAAGGATCGGAAATGGGAAGCTTTGATGACAATCCCGGCTACCCCGGTAAATAGCTCCCTAGTTCGGGAATTTTATGCGAACTGTTCGGAAACCGATTTGGGGACAAAGGTAGTTGTGGTTCGAGGGGTGGAAGTTCCTTTTACACCGGAGGTTATCAATGCAAAATACAACTTTGCGGCTTTTGAGGGTAGAGATTATAAGGAAGAGATTGTGCATAGGCAGAGTTTGGGGCAGGATCCTTTGGAGGAGTTGAGATTACGAGTGTGTCCGGATGTGGCATGGACATTAAGACCGGGAGGCGACCGGAAGGAGTTGGTTACCACGACCTGGACGGAGGCCTGGAAGGTCCAGTGTCGATTTATTCAGAGTCGGTTGTTGCCTAAGAACAACTTGACGCACTTTCACATTGGTGACCTAGGCATGTTATATGCATTGACATTTGGCCTGAACGTGAATGTGGGGCAGGCGTTATATGATGAGGTGGCTATTAATCAGAAGATCTATACCCGATGCTTGATTATCCCTCACCTGATCCACAGTCTCTGTATCGATGCCGGTGTGCCTGAGTATGGAGCCGATCACAAACCGAAGAATCCACGGCCCGTCGATACGAGAAAAGGCAAGCCTTCGGGACAGATCGAGACGGAGACACCTCAGAGCCTGGTTCTTCGGCACCGCCTCATGCATCCTCCTTCCTACTTTATCTCCGCAGATTAAGATGCGGTTGAGCATGGCCAATAGTTTCCGGGAATGGTGAGTGATATCCGGGATACACAGAACAATATGTTGTCGATTCTTGAGTGTATCCGTGAGGGGGCGGCAATGAGAGGACGAAAGAACCTTCAATCCGAGCTCCGTTGATTATCTTTTTGCCGATGAGATCGAGCAGGTCATTGCGGATGTTCTACACGACTCTGAGACATCTTCGGATGAGGAGCAGCCTGACTCGGAGGCTAGGGCTACGGCACCACCTTCTGGACCCTCCTCTGATCCTCCGGCCGATGATTCTGGGTCACCGAGCCAGCCTTGATTTCAATTTTCTGATTCTAGTTTTTCTTTTTCGATGGGTGTATGTTATTGATACTTTTTCTTATATGATTCGTTGTAATTTTGATATTGCTACTGTTACTTTTCCCGATGGATCATGTAAGCCATAAGGCACCCGTACTTTCACTTCTACTGTGTTTATACTTTCTGGATGTATTGAATGCTTTCACTTTGCTTTATCTTCATTTTTGATATCTCTTTTCATTTTGGTATAACTCCCCGTTTTCCCCGAGATGGTTCCATGTTTGTCAAGACGTGCAGGTCTATTTTTAGCGGTTTCGTTGAGCTACATTGGCTGGTTACGCATTCTAAAGTGTCATTATGTAGGCTCCGGCCTGACCGACGATTCGCATTTCGATTTAAATCAGCTAAGTCTTTTCTTTTTTCTTTCGCTCTGCACAACATGAGGACATGTTGATTTTTAAGTGTGAGGGAGGGGAATGTTCGATATGTATCTACGCATTTGCTTAATTCGTAATGTTTCTATGCAAATGAGCAAAAAATTTCGAAATTTTGACACTTTTGTTTTGGTTTTGTCCCGAGTAGGCAATTCGATTCAATGCTCGCTATTTTTATAGTCATTTAAGCTGTATATCACATGTTTGATGAGTTAGTTGTTTCACCTGAGATCGATTTTTCACGAGCCATAGTAAATGATGAGCTATTTTATACAAGTTATACCCCTTTTGGACGAGTGATTTTTGATTTTCTTATAAGTCATGTGCTTAGTGCTACGTATATATCTTGAGATTTATGATAGTCTGTATTTAGATCCGAGTATGATATACTATGAATATCTGAAGGTTTGAATGTGATAAGTACCACATAACTAATGTCAACATGAAAAAGTTGAAAAAGTATGAAATAATTGGGTGTGTCGAAAGCTAGTCGATGATTTGAGTGCGATAAGGTATACCACGTATGTCCTATACCACTATGATGACCAAAAGCTCACACGCTAGTAGGAAAGTCGCCTTATGATTGGAGTAAGGTAGGGTATTATCTCGAAATGTCCTATTCTACTATGAGGGCAATAGCTTGTCCTAATGTGTGTTTAAAGTGAAAAAGTTAAATCAACTAATGAAGTGTTATGAAATGTATATAAGACTAAGTTATCGTCTACCTTATCCCCAAAGAGACAGCGATGATATGATGTAGGGATTATCCTCTGAGTATTTCAAAAAAGGCCCTAGATACATTCGATCATCTTTTTCGGGATATATCACGTTTGTAGGGTGCATCTTATGAGTGTCATTTATTACTAGTCTACGAGGGGGTATTAGCTAGTTTTGCTTTGAGTTTCTCGAGTTTGGATTTAGTGGAAGTTTTCTATGGCTATGCACACACACGATGGTGAACTTCTGATTTATTGGATATGTGTTATGTATGTTTAGATGTCTGTTCTTTTCTCGAGCCTAATTTTTGTTTTGTTTTGCTCGACGAGCAAAAGCTTAAATGTGGGGAGTTGTTATGGTGATTTTATACGATTTATAACGCTATATTCTATGATATTTTTCCCCGTATTCGCACTAAATTGCATAAGAAGCATGTGTTTAATGAATATATTGAGTAAATGATATTTCAAAAGACTTAATTGCAAAATAGGTTGATTTATGTGCTTTAATTACGTTTTTACGATTATTTGAGCGATATTACATTTAGTGGTGTTTTTATATGACGTAGATGCACTTTTCAAGGCTCAATTGATGATTAAAAGAGATAATGAAGGCATTGACAAGATGAAAAAGAGATAGAGATCAAGAAATCAAAATTGATCATATTGGATGGCGTCGAGTCCCGTCAAAGTGGACGGGCGTTCTTGAAATTGAACGAGCGTCCAGAGATGAAATGTTGATTCAGGAAGTTTGGACGCTGAGGTGGACGCTGGTTGGACGAGCGTTTGATCATGACTCGGCCCGATTTGAAGTTCATATGAAGGTTGGACGGGCGTTCAAGGATCCAGACGGGCGTCCGGTAGCCGACTTGCTGAAACCGACTTTAAAATCTATATATAGTCGGCTGTTTTCTCCACACAAGGACACAATACACTCCTTATTCAAAACCCTAAACCTAGGGGCGGCTTTAGGCTGCATTTTTCTCCTTTTTTATTCCAGTTTTTATGCACTTTAGATCTAGATTAAACTAGTTACTTTTTATGCACTGTTTATAAAAAGTAAACAGTGCATAAAAAGTAGGGGCGGCTTTAGGCTGCTAAAAGCTTCATCAAATGAGAATTGTGAAGCCGTCCAACGATTGTTGATTTCGTTTTCTTCGGTTGTACTGTGAGTTTTTATTTAAAGGTTGTTTCTTATTCTTGTTTATTATGCTTAATTGCTTTTATATCGGAAGATCTGCATGTGTGATTGTTTATTGTTGATGGAAATCTTAATAAACCCTAGATCATCATGAATAAGAGTAGTAATTTGAATCTATCATAACGGAAGTTAATAGGTTTAGTTGCTAGATTATAAACATAAAGTTTACACCTTTGGTTAGAAAACGCGTTAGTCTTGCATCAGAAGATAATAGATTAATAGATGAACTTTCTAAGGAATTAGGGTTCATGTTTAGATAAGGTGAATCACAACCTAGATAAAAACCACAATATAATCGAGACAGGGAATCAATGATTGTTGGATAGGTGGATCAATCCTCGTTTGTCCGTTATAAACTTGATTTAAATCCTTAAAACCTGAATTCGTTTAGTAGTTTACTTTTACTTGCATCTTAGTTTAGTTAGTTTAAATTGGTTCGCAGCCCGTATCCTTCCTAGCTTTGGATTATATCCTCTGTCTAGTTTTATCTTCTGTTTTGTTTGATGTTTATTCACTGTTTAGATTAGTTTCGTGACATAATTTAGGTTAGACAAAAAGCTAGAATCACAATCGTTTAGTTCCCCGTAAGATCGACCCGGTATCAACCTCTTTACTACGATCCTTATACTTGAGGGAAACCGGATTTATAAATATTTATTACTTGTTTGCTGTGCTAGATAAATCCTTGACATATATTTTTGGGCAAACTCAGCAGGGTGCCAAGTCAGCTGATGGCTGAGTTTGAACTGAATGCTGAAAGCTGAAAATCGAATACTGAAAGCTGAATGCTGAAATTCGAAAGCTGAATGCTGAAAGCTGAAATGCTGAATGCTGAAAGCTGAAAATCGAATACTGAAAGCTGAATGCTGAAATTCGAATGCTGAATGCTGAATGCTGAAAGCTGAAATGCTGAATGCTGAAAGCTGAAATTCGAATGCTGAATACTGAAAGCATGTTGAAAGCTAAAATTCGAATGTTGAGGTCAGCTGAAGCAATTCAGCATACTGAAATTCGAATTCAGCCAAGGCATTTTTAGTAGGCCAGCTGAGGCATAGTCAGTTTCAGCCTAGGCACCTTCAGTAGCAACTGAATGTTTCAGTGTGCTGAGACTTTTCATCTTCTGCTAAGACCTATCATCTTCGAAACTGTCATCATTAATATTGATATTAAAGTTGAAGTAGTGGGAGTTATGCAATAATGAAATTTATTGTTGAGACTCTTCCACTCCTTGCTTTGTCTCTATATAAACAAGCCTCCACAAGTTGGAAAAAAAAAAAAAAAAAGTGAAATAGACTAGAAACAACACAAGATAGAATACAAGCCTACATTCCATTGCATAAACTTTGATTGTGCATTCATAGTGAAGAGATTCTGGGCATTGTCAGAGTTCGACGTAGTTCAGAAATTGAAGTACCTCTTTTCTGAACAGGTAATTGAGTTATCCTGGGAGACAATTGCAACAACCGTGGATACAAGCCAGTGCAAATTTGTCTTAAGGACAGAATGCAACTCGTCTCAGTTTGCATATCCTTTTATATTTTTATGTTACATACATTGTAATTATATTTAAATTTTGAATAGGAAATAAAATTGTTCTTTATTTTCTGAATATTTATTTTATTCGCATACAGGTATAACTAGCTTGAGTTGTTATGATGCTCAAACAAACTAAATACGTTGAGATTGCGCACAATGTTAACGAAGAAAAGGAAAAAGATTGTTGACCAAACTTCTCAGCTTCATGTTGTTTTTACTAACAGGTTTGCAACGTTGCAGATGAGTATTAAGTTGACACATTTTAGTGGTGGAGTACGTAGGTTCATCGTGGTTTTCAAAACATTATTGAAGCAGCATGAACAACAAAAATTATAATAATGGGGGACTGTTCAGCAAATGGCCGGTTGAACAGTAACAAGCGTTTGTAAAGGATGGAGATGTTGCAAAATGGCAAATGACTAATGAAACAAGTGACAAATATGCTTTACATGTATTTATAATGAATTTTGAACATTTTTGTTTTGTTTTCTCAAACATGTTGCATACTTATATAAACATGATATTTTGTCCTATAAAAGTTGAAAATAACTTCTCCGTGCATAGCACGGGTTTGTTTATTAATATATATATATATATATATATATATATATATATATATATATATATAGATAGATATATGTGTAGTATATATATGAGATATATACAAATGTGTAATTGATATATATATTTATGGTAATATAATAAAGATATATTCAATATTAGATATTGACAATATATATCTTGAAAATATTTAATATGAGATATTGAATATTAATGAGATAAATCAATTACAGATATTTTCTTTATTTTATTGGGATTTGGTTTTCTTTCTCATCTATCCATGAGGAAGTTTTTCTCAATCAGTTTGGGATTCACATCACCTATAAATATGAGGTGGGTGTCAAGCTATTTTGTATCACAATTACAAGTATTATTTTCTACTAGAAAATTAAGAGAGCTTCTTGAGAGAGAGTTTTGGGAGAAAGGAAAAGGCGGTCTAGCAGCTGACTTTTTCCGGTAGCAATCCAATGGTGGATTCCGGTGGGTTGTTCATGTGGATCAAGGGTAGAGGCCGAACACTTGAGCGGTTTCGTGTAGAAACTACAACCTTAGACAAAGCGACGATTTGTTTTAGATCATCCAAGGTAGTTCTTTCATCTACTTCTTCTATGCTTGTTGCTTAAACGAAGTCGATCTTGGTAAAAAAGAAATTAAATTTTAAATTCCGCTGCGTTCCCGTATAGATTTCCTAAAAGTAACCATTAACCATCAGAAGCGACTTGGGAAGTCGAAGGCTGCATGGTTGTAGAGTTCTCAGAGTTCCGCAATCTCAAGGTATGTTCTAGTTTTAGGATGAAACTTCCTTAAGGGGGGAAGGATGAGATACCCCGTGTTTCAATGAAAGGGCAAAGCCGTCTTTTCATAATTATACATATTATTATATTATTCTTCTTTTTGAATTAAGTATGGGCATTAGAGTAATAAGGGTGAAGTGTAAGGGAAAAATTGGAAAAAAAAAAACCTAATAAGCCTAACACCCCAATACCTTTTTATTGTCTTTCATTTGGTAAAGTTCTTACAAGAAGTTGAGGGAAAAGCTAAAAGAAAGCTTGAGAGAAAAAGGTGAGTTCTTGAAGAGAAAAACTCTATTTCTTACAACTCATCTTTGTTTTGAAGATTCATCTCCCCAAGTTGAAGAAGAAGAAGAGGGTGAATAGGAATCCATGGAAGTATAGAGTTCTCTTTCTCCTCCATGTAAGGTTTTTCATGGTTTTAGATCTAATTTTGCTTTTAAGAAGATGCATGTGCTCTTGGTTGGATTCAATTAGCATAAATGGTTGTATGAACCTTGAATCCACGTTTTGGTACAAGAATCTTCAGTTGGGTGTTGCTTCTTCAAGCTACCTCTTAGTGTGTGTTCTTGGTGTTTTGAGCCCATGTTCATGAAATCATCTTTTAAGCAAAAGATTCAAGGTAATGGGATTTTCCATCGAATCTGCGGCTGTTATAAGCTTTGAATCTAGTATATAGCATATAGAATTTTTTTGAAAATGTTGATTCAAGTGTTAGAATCAAAATGGGTTTGTTTGAGATATGAAGAAGTTCAAATTCGCAGATCTTGGGTATTTAGCACGCTAGAAGCTTTTAGCGCGCGCCAAACCACTCCAGTAGCTTGTTGTTTTCTGTTTGGCCTCATTAGCGCATGCTAAAGTGAACCAATGAGGATCAGGATGCTCATGTAAGTTTAGCACGCGCCAGTAATATTCAGCACGCGCCAAAGTTGAGCAGTGTTGGACAGGATGCATTCGGAGATTTTCAGCACGCGCCAAAGCAGTTCAGCGCGCACCAATGCTTTCAGAATAGAACATGATGCCACTATTGGCCTTTAGCGTGCCCCAAACCTATTTAGTGCATGCCAAAGTGCCCAGTTTCGTAGAAATCATGTTTTAAGCCTGTTTCGAAGCATGTCTTAGTGTAAAGCTTTATGTGGTGTGTTGTAATGTTAAGTGCACGTGTTGTAGTGGCTTTGGCTCCGCGCCGTGTCTAATGGGAGCATTGGAACACTCTAACTTACCCTTACGAGATGTTGACTTTAGTTCAATGTCGTACTTGTAACATTACAAAGTTAAGGGTTCGGTTTCTAGTGTATTCGTCTCAGCACCTTGTGGAGACCCTCTGCGGGAAGAATTTCGGGATCACCTAAAGGTTATTTCTTAGCCTCGTGGTTATTGGATTAGATTCTAATATTTCTATGCAACGTGGTAAGTAGTGTAGTGTAAATTCCGTTTAAGGTCTAGTTGTCCCTAAAAATCCTTTTTACGTGTAATGAATTCAGGTGGTTAGATTAATCGCTTAAATACATATGTGACTTCTCTAAAAGCTAAAACATGTTATTCCTCTGTAACGCACGTTTATACATCGCTTCACGGTATTATTATGCCTCCACCTGATCAGATATCAAACCGGACTCGCGTAATAATCCACATGTTTAGCAACCATGTCCATCCGAGGTGTTGAGGATATGTCTTGGTGTATTCTCACCCGGCAAAGTGTCCTTGGTTTAACATGTAACAAATGTCTACTTGAGTTTAGTCAACTAGTGAGACTAGTGGAGTGTGGCAAGCGAGAGAAACATACTTAATTTCATGTTTTCTTGTTATTCTTGTGATATAACTTGTATAGATTCGGTTCTTCTACCTTTTGCTAAGTACGATTGTACTTACCCTTATGTTGTTGTTTACACACCGAGAAGGTGATGCAGGTGAAGAAGTGTACGAGCTCGTTGATGAGTGACAAAGTGGCTTCTTGTTGTTTTACATATCTTATCTTTTGCATTAGACTTAATGGCTAAAGTTTCATAAGTTTTGTAACAGCATAGACTATCTATCGTCTTTATCTTTCATGGATTTTCGTTGACTTCTTTTGAATTGATGTTGTAACGGAATCAACATTGAATTTCCTATTCTATCCCTTATGTTATCCCGAGTCTTTTCCTTCCGCAAAAATTTAACTCTGTATTTAGCTCAAGAGACTTACATATATAATTTAATTTAATAAAGTTACATACGTGTCGGGCGTTGGATTCCGAATACGGCCTCGGTATTTTGGAACGGTACGTCACAGAAATTGTGAGATTTAGAAGCGATTTATGAGTTTTTCTTTTTATTTTCTAGAACCGATTTGCGTAAAAATAGTCAAAGTGAACAGCAATGAGAAATTCTTCCGAAATTTATATAGATCGTCCTAAATGTCCATAAGAATTTTCTTCCTCCTATTTGCCTTAAATCTTCTAGATAGTGTCATTTTGATCCCTTTCCCATGCTAAAAATATAATTCTAATTTTCTTAAAAATATACGTTATTGCTCTTTTCGAAAAAAACCAGAATATCACACAGGGGTGACATTAATAAAGAAAAATAAACCAGAATATCACATAGGCGGTTCCATGTTATCCAAAATGGGTCTATGGACTCTATTGAAAATAAGAAAACTCTATATTTTATTTATCGAAAAATATTTCGGACCCAATAAAAAAAAATTTACTTTGAAAACAACTTACGGACCCCGATGAACAAAATTTCTTGATCCGCCAGAGGATTGGGATGATAAGAAAATGGATAGAAATATGATATCCCGTAATTTCACGAAATGGCAAATACGTCATTTCAGGAACTTTATAGGTGTATTTAATGTTACCATTATCTTCCCACATTAAACATATGTCTTTCATTTTTCACCATTCCTTATTGATCTACCCATCAGACTTACGGATCAGTTACACATAGATATTAGTAATAAATATATATATATATATATATATATATATATATATATATATATATATATATATATATATATATATATATACATGTTTTATAGAAAAAGTTTACGTAATGTCTATGTAAACATTCTTCAGATTTACCTATCCTTATTGTTGATAAACATTCTAGAAAATGTTATTATCTACAAGAATCATGTGAGCGAAAGATGTAGAATGGTTGGCTTCTAGAAAGGTATATTCCTTCTAAAAAAAATTGTATATTCCACCATGGAGATATCTCCGGGTTGCACTTTTTCTGACGGTATATTCCACATATACACAAAGCCGTTGGCAGTTTCCAGTTGATAAATCCTATATTGATGTCCCGTTTTCGGATACCGAGTCTCTATCCGAAAATAAACGTCCAGCACATATAACATTAAATGCATCTAACATTATACGTAAGTCATACGTCATTGTATCACGAGTAAGCAACGTGGAAGATAAAAAAATTTCGGGTAAACCATACAAGGATCTAAAGAAAAGAGAATCAATGTTGTCCACTAGTGAAATAAAAAAATCTTACAACGTACGAAATCCAACGAAAAATCTTACTACCTCCATCCCAAAATATAACACCCCACTTTTATTTGTCTGTCCCAAAATATAAATCATTCTACATTACCAATGAAACATTTATTTCTATTTTCACTATCTTACCTCAAAATTATTAACAAGCCAACTACTTTTCAATACTTTATAACCATTTCATTAATGATAGTCAAAGGATATTTTAGTCATTTCTATATGAAATTTATGGTCGAAACTATTGAATAACGAGTTTTATAATTGAAGGAAAGTAATTCAGTAATGTTATTAAAGGTTATCCTTATGTAACAAACACAACTTCTAAGGGCCGCTTCAGGCTCATAATGTCGCAAAACTCCATTAAAGCCAAAAACGAAGCAAGAAACAAGAAAGTAAATTCGGACAGAATCAAGAAAGAGCTCTCAGTAGTGTCATGGATTGGATTTTAGTGAGTGATTTCTCTCACCGGCGCTAATGGCTTCTACCATTTCCGGCTGGCAAATCCTTCCTTTCTGCCTCTCTTTCAGGTCGTTGCTGCTCCTTTTTTTCCATGGGTAAGAAAAATCAAAGAATCCCAAAGAGTGCTCGTTACTCGGAGGTCTATGATGATGATTTTCCTACCAAACTTGTTTCCAAATTTAGGACAGCTTCTTCTCCGGCTGGGAAGACTATCTCTTCTCCGGATGGAATCAAAGCTCCGATGGTGGGGATTACTTCTAATTCTCACCAGTCTTTGGTGGTTTCTGATAGTGCTACTAATGGTTTGAAGGATAGATCGATTGGGACTACTTCTGTTGGGTCGAATTTGCCTACTCTTGCTGGTGATATTTGGCAAGTCACTCCGGTTGTTGAAGCTTCTGATGCTCCGGTAGGCTTGTGTAGTAACCCAAAAGTTTATTTGTTAATTTCTATGGAAAAAGATGCTTGGTGTATGATTGCTCCATTGCACCAAGACTAAAGGAATCATACGTCTCTTGATCATCTTTTCCTTCCTGCCATGAATCTTTACCGGATTCTTTACGTATGAATGATTGTCTTGCAGCACTTCTGGATAAACCTCAGCTTCAACATCTGTCTTTGACATCTTTGACAGACACTTCTTCAACAAGACACATGAAACACATTGTGCACCCTTGACATAGATTCTGGCAATCTGAGTCGATAAACTAAAGGTCAAACTTTCTCACTTATCTCAAAAGGTCCTACAAAACGCGGACTCAGCTTCCCTTTCTGACCAAACCTCTTAACACCTTTCATCGGCGAAGTTCAAAGGTACACTCTTTCCCCGACATCAAACTCTAAAGGTCTTCTAACATCTGCCCAACTTTTCTGCCTGTCTTGTGCAGCCTTTAGATTATTCTTTATCAAGGCCACATTCTCTTTAATTAGCTTGTTCAACCATTTCCGGCCATGTCAAGTTCTTCTCCCCGACTTTATCCAAGTATAACGGTGTCCGGCATCTTCTACCATACAAAGCTTCAAACGGTAGCATTCCCAAACTTGCATGATAACTATTATTGTACGCAAACTCAGCTACATGTAGATAATCATCCCATGAACCACCTACCTCTAAAACACATGCTCTCAACATATCCTCGAGAGTTTGAATTGTCCTCTCAGACTGTCCATCCGTTTCCAGGTGGAAAGCGGTACACATCTCCAACTTAGTTCCCAAAGATTTTTGTAACCCTTTCCAAAAATGACTGATAAATCTACTATTCATGTCAGATACAATAGACACAGTCACACCATGAAGTCTCATAATATTATCCAAATAAAGGGTAGTCAACTTCTTCAACGGCATGTCAACCTTTGCTGGCAAGAAATGAGCAGATTTCGTGAGTCTATCAACAATCACCCATATCATATCATGACCACTCTAAGTGCATGGTAATCTTGTGACAAAATCCATTGTGATCTTATCCCATTTCCATTCAGGGATTTCAAATTGCTTAAATAGACCACCAGGTCTTCGATGCTCGGCTTTGACTTTCTGACATGTATCGCAATGTGCAACAAACTCAGCTATCTCCAACTTCATAGATGGCCACCAATACCTTTCCTTTAGATCTCGATACATCTTTGTAGCATCGAGATGTACCGCAAAGGCAATTCTATGTGCCTCATCCAAGGTATTTTGTCTCAAACCATCAACATTCGGCACACACAATGTGTCACGAACCAAAGGCTTTCATTCTTGTCCAACACATACCAGACTGTAGGCTTCTCTCTTGCTACCCTCTATAAATCAACCAACACGGGGTCTTCATCTTGATTTTCATGGATGTCATCTAGAAACTTTGACCTTGCTAATAAAGAAGGAAAACTCTGAAACTCACCTTTTTTCTCAGACACTTGTATTTTCAGCCCATCTAACTGATCAACCATTCTTGAATCGCAGTGATAGCATTAAGCGATCTTCTACTAAGCGCATCAGCTACCATATTCTCCTTACATGTATGGTATTGTATATCAAGGTCATAATCCTTCACCAACTTTATCCAACTCCCCTGCCTCATATTTAGATTTTCATGTGTAAAGAATAATTTAAGAATCTTATGATCCGTGAAAATCCTTGCTCTTACCCCGTAAAGATAATGCCTTCATGTTTTCAAGGCAAACACCATGGCTGCCATTTTCAATTCATGCATAGGATAGTTATTCTCATGCACCTTAAGATGTCTAGATGCATAAGCTATCACTTTTCCCTCTTGCATTAACATACAACCCAACCCTTGTCCAGAAGCATCCGTGTATACATCTTAATTTTCAAAGATTTTCAGCAAATCCAAAACTGGTGTGGTTGTCAACTTTTCCTTCAGGGTTTGGAAAGCTACCTCGCATTCCTTGGTCCATTCGAACTTGACATTTTTTTGTATGAGTCTCGTGAGTGGAGTAGCTATCTTTGAGAAATCTTGCACAAACTTACTGTAATATCCGGCCAAACCCAATAAACTTCTAATTTCTGTCACAGACGTAGGTCTAGGCCATTTCTCAACTGCTTCAACTTTCGCAGGATCAACTTTTATTCCTTCCCCGGAGATCACATGTCCTAAAAAGCTTACTTGATCCAACCAAAAATCACATTTGGAAAAATTTGCATAAAGCTTACTATCCTTTAAGGTTTGTAGGACAACCTCAAATGCTCTTCGTGTTCCTTTTCATCTTTTGAGTAAATGAGGATGTCATATCTATGAACAAAACCACAAACTTATCGAGATACAGCGTGAACACTCGCTGCATGAGATCCATAAAAGCAGAAGGTGCATTCGTAAGACCAAAAGGCATAACAAGGAACTTATAATGTCCATACCTTGTACTAAAAGCAGTCTTAGGTATATCTGCCACATTAATGTTCAACTGATGATAACCAGATCTAAGATCAATCTTGGAGAAGACTTTCGTACATTAAATTCAAAGTCAATCTTCAAAGTATACAACAAAAGACTTGAATTTTCCACACTATACCTATATAATCAAAATCTAACTATAAATTAGATATGATCAAATGTTTATAAACGGTTAAAAGTATGACTTTAACCATTTAGAACCTGAGAACATGAACAGATCCTCAAGATTCCATAATTAGGGCAAAATTCATAACTTTATGAAACTCCAAATCGTTGATACCAAAACGAAGCTCATCTCACGAGGATTCCGGTGCTCTACTCGAATCTGAAATCCGACAAACGATTTGTGAAATACCTTGAAGATTCTGTTTGGCTCTCTTTTCTTCTCCAAGTTTGAACTCTCTCTGCGCTCCGTCATTTTTTTTCTTCTGATAACTCCCAGTAAATAATTATGGGAGGTTTTATTTCCAATTAATTGAGGAATATCATCTCCTTAAAACTCTTATTTACTCCATAAAAACTGGCCATTAATTAAAAACTTTTCTAGGACTCTGGTGCCATAAACCACATTGTAGGATCATTAGATCTGTTAAGTAATCATATGCCTTCATTTGGTATAAAAATAGGATTACCTAATGGAAATAATGTTTCTGTTACACATATAGGACAAGTAAGGGTAAAACCTCAGCTAGTCCTACATGGTGTATATAGCATTCATGGTTTTAAATACAATCTTTTATCTTTACCTTTCTTCATTAAACATACAAAAGGTGCAATTGTCTTTTGTGCTAACAAGTGTGTTTTGCAGGACAAGAACAAGAAAGAGATTGGTTCAGCTGAGTTACACAGATGACTCTATGTCATGGATCGGCCAATCATAATTTATGCTATTAATGCTGTAGAAAATAAAACTTTGTCTGATAGACTGGATGATGCCCTTTCTGGCATTATAGACTAGGACATCTACCAGATAAGAGATACAAGTTATCAATTCACAGTCAACTGATGTTAAAGTTTGTGAACATATGCCTGCCCTATGGAAAAATTAAAGAAAAATATCTTCCCATTAAGTACTAATGATGTAAATGATGTTATTGATCTTGTTCATATGGATATTTGGGGTCCTTTGAAACAACATACTGTGAATGGACATCAATACTTTCTTACTGGTGTGGATATATTTTCTAGATTTACTTGGGTCTTTTTTATGAGGCATAAATCTGAAGCTTCTGAACTTGTTAAATCCTTTGTTAAATTTGTTTCTACTCAATTTAATAAAATTATTAAAGTGCTAAGATCTGATAATGGAGCTGAGTTTCAGCTTACCGATTTATATGCTCAGTAGGAGATCATACATCATACATCTTGTGTCAGCACGCTTAAACAAAATGGTATTGTTGAAAGGAAACATCAACACCTGCTGAATGTTGCAACCGGTTTGAGATTCCATAAACCTACCAATTGAATATTAGGGTTTTTGTCTTTTACATGCTGTAAAATTGATTAATACCACACCTACACAACTGCAGAAGGAAAGCACTCCTTATGAGGTGCTTTATGGCACCAGACCTGATGATTCCATGTTTAAAGTTTTTTGGTTGCTTAGTTTTCTCTTGCACACTTCATCAGTTCAGGACCAAATTTGATTCTAGGTGCAGGACTTTTGTTTATCATGGAAACTCAAACACTTCCAAGAGTGCTATTATCTTGGACATCACCAACAAAGATATCTTTATTGCTAGAAATACTCAATTGCCTGAGACTTATTTTCCTCAATTTCAACAGGTTCAAGGTAAAGTTAGATATCTTACTGATATGCCAATACCATTACATGTTATGGACAGTTTTGATGATCTGCTATGTAATGGTGACTTAAACTTATGCTACTGAGGTCTGATGTGGAAATTATGGTGGTCAGCAAAGCTTGAACCATCTGTTGAATCTGGTGTTCGTCTGGAGCAACAGCAGAGTTGATCAGTCTGCTAGAGCTGAGTCTGCTGTTATAGGGTATCAGCAGAGTGTAGTCCACTGGTTCACAGTAGACTTAAAGAACACGTCTGCATGGTTTTCTAATTCGGTGGAGTTACATCTAGGGTATTTCATTCATTTACTGGTTGGCTATTTAGTCGGTTAGGGTTACCATCTGTATTAATTGTAACTTAATGTAACTTTCTGGTGATAATAAAATATCCTCGTTTGTCCGTGGAGTATTCGGCATATTTCCGGAAACCACGTTAAATCTGTGTTCTTCTTGTTTCAGTGTTTGTTTACTTGTTATTCTTTTATCTTTACTCACAATCACCATTACTTCTTGATCGATCCGTGATAACAAACTGGTATCGGAACGTCCAGGTTCATCAAGAAATATGTTTATCTATTTTAACCAAGGTAGATTGGCACCAAGGTCATAATTGACATTAGGGTTTTGGATCTACACAAGCTTTTTGGGTGAGAAAGATGTCTGCTTTAAATGTCAAGATTGACAAGTTTACAGGAAGGAACAGTTTTAGTTTGTGGCAGATCAAGATGCGTGCTTTGTTGAAGCAGCAGGGATTATAGGGTCCCTTGTCTAAATCAACAGAATGAAGTGCTGTTGAGAGAGCCAGTCTGGAGGAGAAAGCACATTCTACAATTATGTTGTGCTTGTCAGATGATATTATCACAGAGGTTGCTGAAGAGGACACTGCTGAGAAGTTGTGGGCCAAACTTGAGAGTCTGTATATGACTAAGTCCCTAACCAACAAGTTGTTGTTGAAACAACGTATGTTCAGTTTAAGGATGCTTGAGGGTACTCAGGTGAGGGATCATCTAGACCAACTGAACACACTATTGCTTGATTTAAGAAATATTGATGTGAAGATTGAAGATGAGGATGCTGCATTGATTCTACTTGTGTCACTGCCAGCATCATATGAGAACTTTGTGCAGTCCTTTATTGTTGGAAGGAACTCGGTATCATTGGAGGATGTAAGGTCATCACTGCATGCTTGAGAGTTACGCCATAAGGCATCTGGATCTGGAACAGATAGTCAGTCTGCTCGGTTGGTGGCCAGTGGAGTCAGCAGGGGGCCAGGAAATTCTGGAAAGAAGAATTCAAAAAGAATTCCAAGGGTCCTAAAGCTAAGAATATTTGTAATTACTGCAAGGAGCAGGGACATTGGAAAAATGAATGTCCAAAGAGGAAGAAGCAGCAGGGTACTCAGCAAGGTACAATTGCTTTGGCAGAACAATACACCAACTCTAAAGAAGATCTGGCCTTAGCAGTTTCAGAGTCAATAGGGCACAGAGATGTGTGGATTCTGGACACTGGGGCATCTTATCATGTGTGTCCAAACAGGGAGTGGTTTTCAACTTATCAGCAGGTTGATGGAGGTCATATTGCTATGGCCAACAACAAGGTCTGAAAAATAGTTAGGATTGGAGCAATCCAACTTAGGACACATGATGGTAAATTCTGCACATTGAATAAGGTTAGGCATATTCCACAAATGACCAAGAATTTGATATCACTTAGTCTACTGGACAGCAAAGGGTTCAAGTTCAGGGGAGAAGGTGGAGTGGTGAATGTCTTCAAGGGTTCAAGTGTGATTCTGAAGGGTATCAGGTAGGGGACATTATACATACTACAAGTGGTCTCATCAGACGTTCTCTTTGTTGTTGCATCATCAGAAGTTCACCAGTCACAATTGTCTAAGTTGTGGCATATGAGATTAGGTCATATGGGTGAAAGAGGGATGCAAATTCTATCTAATTCTGATCTACTTGGGGGACATAAGGTCAAGGAACTGGAATTTTATGAACACTGTGTGTTTGGGAAGCTACATAGGAGCAAGTTCCCAAAGCAATCCACATCACAAAAGGAACACTTGATTATGTCCATTCTTATTATTGGGGACCTTCAAGGGTGGATTCATTGGGTGGTCACAGGTATTTTGTGTCTTTTGGAGATGATTATTCAATGATGGTTTGGGTAATTATGATGAAGCACAAGAGTGAAGCATTCAAGAACTTCAGGCAGTGGAAGGCTTTGGTTGAGAATCAGACAGGGAGGAAGATCAAGAGACTTAGAACTGATAATGGACTAGAATTCTATTGGCTTGAGTTTGATGAATTTTGAAAGAATGAAGGCATTGCTAGACACCATACTGTAAGAGATACTCCACGGCAGAATGGTGCTGCAGAAAGAATGAATCAAACTATTCTGGAGAGAGCAATGTGCATGCTCTCTACTTCTGGTCTAGCAAGGAGATTTTGGGCAGAGGCTGTCAGTACAGCATGCTACTTAATCAATAGGGGCTCACACTGGGATCAAACTCAAAACACCACTTCAAGTTTGGTCAGGAAAGTCAGCAGACTACTCTGGACTTAGGGTTTTTGGAAGCACTGTCTACTATCATGTCAGTGAGGGCAAATTGGAGCCTAAGGCCAAGAAGGGTGTGTTTGTTGGATATGAAGATGGAGTTAAGGGGTATATAATATGGTCATCAGCTGAAAATAGGGTTATACTCAGCAGGAGTGTAGTTTTTGATGAAAACTCTATACTTAACTCATCTGTGAGAGCCACATCCGAATCAAATTGGATCCGAGATTGATAAATAGGTGGAGCTTCAAGCGAGTCTATTGGATTAAAGGATCGGGAAGGGGAAGAATCAATATCCGAGATCGCAAGGATCCAAGCAAGTCTGGTGAACAAGGGTCAGTAGAGACTCAAACTGCCGATGTTGGTCAACAGGGTATACTCTTAGTAGAGCTAGGAGGACCAATATCAGACCTCCAAGAAGATATGGGTTTGAGGATGATATGGTTGGATATGCACTACAGGTAGCTGAAGAAGTGGATGGTTTTGAACCTAACACTTACAGGGAAGCTGTGACATGTTCTGAGGCATCCCAATGGCTTGTTTCTATGGGAGAAGAAATGGAGTCACTTCAGAAGAATGAGACTTGGGATCTGGTAAAACAACCACAAGACAGGAGGGTGGTAACTTGCAAATGGATATTCAAGAAAAAGGAAGGAATGACATCTGCTGAGGATTTTAGATAAATACGAACTGATCTACCATAATGAAGACAAAAAGGAACGTTCAAAGCTTCATACCTTCAACAATGAAGATCTAACTCGATCTACTCAAGCTAGAGATGGTGGAGAAAGGGAGGAAACCAGAAACAACTCCTCAAAACCTTGGAATAACTTTATTTCATCAAGATTGTATAATGTAATTGAAAACTATTGAAGAACTATGAAGACTTATACAATAATCTGTAATTGCGGCCTTATATACATACAATGACTGACTTATGACTCTCTAAAACCCTAACCGACCTAGTAGAGGCGGCAGAATCAATTTCGCGTCCGACAAGTCCACGGTTTACCGGTCATAGCCCTCGGTAAACCGGGCCGACTTTTCTTCTTTTTCTTCAGCAGGCTTCTTCTTGGACTTTAATCACTTGGCCCAATATACTTATTTTGGTCCAGATCCAATCTCCAATGCTCCAGATCCGGTACATCCTATAAAACATGCAAAACGAGACAAAACAGTGCCAAAACTTCAGGAAAATAACATAGATGCATAATTACGATCCTGGAAACACTCACATAGCATTTAACATATATTCCACATAATAATGATCATATATATCCTCTCTTGAGTAGAATTCAGGGCGAATATGGGTATAATTATTGGTACCATTTAGAGCGTTATCAACTACCCCCACTTAGCTTTTGATCGTCCAGAGCAAAAAGGCGAAAGAAACACGACACTCTGATCAATATACAAGTTAATTAAAAATAACTATGCCTCACTAGTCAAGATCGAGATCATGCCACTCATATCCATCAGTAACGCATAAAACACTATTCACATCATGAGCCAATATGTGTGTGCAATAACTTTCACAACCACTTAGTAATGCAAACAATCTTACATTACGTCAACCCATAGTTGAACTAACCAGTCTCGAACATGTTCTTTATTAATTAAATTAGCTGGCAAGACGGATCGAGAACCGAGTATATACTACTCTTAGGCTCGCGTTAATTGGTCTATGCAAAAGTCATGCATTTTACGCTCCATCAACTCAAACATTTTCCAAAGAGATTATAAATGTATATATTTCAATGCAATTCTCTTTCTTGGCGGGTAAACTCTCATTGATTTAGCTATCCTCACGGCCCCACTCATGATAAACTACCGAATCCAAAATCCTGAAAACCATCCCAATGCATAAAGACGACAAAAGGGACACCATGTCCTCTACCTCTAATGTATGGAATGTTCAAGCCCAGGAGGATGCCCGAGCAGAACTCGTGGGATTTTAGGATCGAATTCGGACGATCTGTCGTTCGAATCGCCCTTTTTAGAGCAAATACTAAATTATCCACGGCCAGAAAAATTTATAGTACCTAAGTTAGAGCCTTACGATGGCACTAAAGATCCTCAAGATCATATTTTTCAATACTTAATGCATATGAACCTAGACTGTGCTCCAGAAGAAATGAAGTGCAAAGCCTTTCCAGCTCTACTCACGGGCAAGGCTCGTGAGTGGTTCAGGAAACTGCCCCCTCATTAGATCTCTAATTTTGAGACACTGGCTAGAAAGTTCCTATTGGTACACTTTATTATGTTGATTAGTTTTCAAATATTATAATCCCCTTGTTTTAAAGCTTTTATATAGTGTCATATAAGTGATTGATGATTTAATTGTTTAAATAATTTATGCTATTAAACTTAACTTATTTTATTTTATTAATAAATCTGATTAGCCTAACACCCAATACCTTACCCAACCTTCGGATCTTTTCTCAAACCCATTATCCCCAATTATCTGAAACCCTACATCTCCATCATCTCTGCCGTTTTCACTCTCCACACTCAATTTGAATGCTGATTCTTCGAAACCCCCGAAATCATGCTCCTCTGTTCCTTCCCTTGCCTATTCAAGATGAAATCGAGCATTCAATGCTCGATTTTGTCATTCGGCAACACATTTCGAGAAAGAAACGTGATGGTCTTTGAAGAAGTAGCGCCGAAAGACAATTTCTGTAATTGTTATAAAATGATAGATTTATTCTCATTTTATTATTTGCTTTGTGCTTATATCTTATACACTGTTGAAAACCCCAATTTGTATCGTATGTAACCATATAACTTAGTGTGTGTCACACGTGAGGATTAAGTTTAAGGAGATACACTTGAAATGTTAGTCCGTGATGAAATTAATCAAAAGATGGGGTCTATTGATTAAACCACCATTAATGCGCCCAGAACACTTTATGGTGTGACCGTCTTATCCGGACCGTCGACATTGGTTGTCTAAGTGGGCAATTATATATGATGTAGTCATATAGTACTGGACCGAATTGATCTGTATTTCTCATATAATTCCGTGATTGAAAAATCTTATTAAATCACAAGATGATTGTATATGGATTAGCCTTAATCCTGAAGTGATTGCGTACTCCTACTTGTTTTAGGATAGGGTTTGATGTGTTCATTAAGGATCGCTAAGAGGTGCGGTCCGAATCACTTTAACGTTGGCACTATTCTGGAATGAGTGAGAAGTGTGTGTCTCAAAGATATGGAATCCAATCCTTCCTGCGGGAGGTAGAAAGACAATTCCCTTATTTGTTAATCCTAGAAACTGATCGATCCGTGGAGTTCGTATTGGTTATGAACTAATTGATCACTAGTGGGTTAAGGGTAAATAAGGATAAGATGTATTGAAGAAGGTTTAAGGAAATAATCATGCTTCATTATGGATAGTTTATGGAGTTTAGTCTGTATGTAATGATTATATCAATGGACACTTATCGACTCGACGTTTTGAGAATAAGTTATATCGATAATCGATAGAGTTCAGTTTCAGATTTATGGTGGCGTAATTCCGGAATTAATAAGTTGAGTAGAAATGTTATGTTCGATGAATATTTTATTCAATTTATTGTAGCTCTTGGTTATAGGTCCATGGTCTCCGAATTGGCTCCTAAAACGCCAGCTTTTTTCTCGTTATATGGAACCTCGAGAATAAATTAAATAGTTGGTTTATTTAATGAATATGCGAATATTATTTATTTCGTAAATAATATGTAAAATAAAAAGACATTTTCTATTATTTTTGGCAAAAGTGGCGCCTCACTTTGTGATAAATTTGGAAAAAAAAATTCTAGATTTTGTCACATGTGTAATTAATTAATTAATTATTTGTTAGATAATTAATGAAAAGAGATAAGAGATTGATTTTTTTGGGAATTATCTCTTATTTTATGGCAAATATCTCTTTCCTTATGGAAATAGGTAATTGGTTTGTGAAAATAATAACTCTCTCTTGATTAGTTATATTCCTATATAAAGAGAGTTCCATCCAACACAATTACACAACTATATTGGCGCCACACTTAAGAAAAGCGAGAGAAAAATTAGTTTCTCGTTCTAGCCATTAAGAGAAGAAAAACCTAGGGTTTGTTTGGAGCATATTCGAGGAGGTTCTCAAGGGCGAGGATCGACGCCCACCGATCGTCATTGGAGATACAATCCGGAAGCTGCGGCTTCTCCTCTCTCGTTGATTTACTATCCCTCTCCGTTTAGGTAAATCCTCAATCTTCTCATAGTTATATTAATTATTTATGTGGATCATATCGTAGTAAAATCACATACGAATTTTATTAAGTAGCTTCATTTTGTGAATGATCGAGCGTCTCGATCGGTGCTGTGAATCAGATCTGACGATCCAATTATGAATCGGATCCGGATTCGGGTTTCTATATATCCAGCATGTGGTATCGGAGCGAGGTTAAAGCGATTTTGGGATTTTGATTGCATAATTAATTAATAAGGAGTGAAATTGAATATATAGTGCATCTTTTATATATTGTTTTATATAAATGCGTGGTCGAATGATTTGGTTGACTAGATAGATTGGGATTGGTACATGTTTACCGCTAGATCTATTGTAAACCCAAATTTTTCTCGGTATAGGAAATTATGTAATTTATTTTGTTGTAATTTAATTTCCTAGTAGCTAGAAAAAATTATGGAAGCAATGCCGAGTTGTATTTGATTTATTTTTGGAAGAAGATTAACAACTGAAGCAATATAATGGTGGTTAAAGTATTTGAATTAGCAAATTGAAGGCAGTGTGCGACTCCCAAAGGCGTCAGTTTTTTATGCAATTTTTCCATGAAAATTTTGATGTTTGGGAAAAAAAAATTGAAGACGAGTGTGCGACTCCTCAAAGGCGTCAGTTTTTTATGCAATTTTTCCAGGAAAATTTTGATTTTCGGGAAGAAAAAAAAAATAATTCTATAGCAGATAGGATTCGAACCCAAGCTAGCACAATAGAGGAAGGAGAGCTAAACAAACTCAACTACAAGAATGTTTGCTAAAAAAATGGAGCAGAAACTTGATATACCACTTGCAATGTCTTTGTGCATTAAAAATTAGAAAATCCTTTAAAAGTAGGGTTTATGTATTTGATTATTTTAGGTTTATAGATTAGATACGGGGGTACCAACGATCCATCTCGGTGGTTTATTTTTTTGCATTTATTTTCTTTTATGATTATTTATGTGATATAATCATGTCATGCATCAAATTCATGAATTCAACTCCTAGCATATGCATACATGTAGAAAATTAATTTTGAAATTAATTAGACATGTATAAAAATGATAATTAATTTAGATTAATAATAAATTAAATTAATTAAAGGAAATGGAATTTTATCGGGATATAAAATTCACATGATAGAAATAAAATTTACGGGGTAAATTTAATTTTTGGATCTAAAATTCTTTGAGGATTTAATTATGTAATGTCTACATAAAATAGAATTTTGATAATCAAAAATTTGAAAATCTTGAAAAATTGGACACCAACTAGACGGTATTTGGAACCGATAAGTTGGTGATTGCTTTTCATGATTTATTGTTTTCGATTATTGGAAAATTCTGAGATCCTAAATTTTTATCATGATAAAATTAGGACTTTAAAATTCATTGGTGAATTTTTATTGTGTAGTGACTACACAAGAGATTTCTAAACAATCGACAAATTGAAAATCATGAATATAGTGTCACTAGTTAGACGGTATTTAGAACCGATAAACTAGTGGGAGCTTTAAATTTGTGATATTGTTTTTCGATTTGGTGGTAAATTCATAAGTCCTAATATTAGGATTATAAAATTCTTTGTGAATTTTATTTGTGTAGTGTCTACACAAAGGAATTTTAATCCATAAAATTGGAAAGTCATGAATAGAGTGTCATTAGTTAGACGGTATTTGGAACCGATGAACTAGTGGGAGGATTAACTTAAATATTCATGATTTATTGTTTTTCGGATTGTGACGAAATTCTAAAAATCCTAATAAGACTACCTATTTTTTAAAATAACGAGTGGGAGCGGGGAAGGTGACAACCGACCCCTCGGTCTCTACTGTTAACACAAGCACCGTGAGAGAATGGTGACACCTCATGCCGCTTTGATTTCGGCCCCCTTCGGATGGCCTTCACCGCTATCAGAATTCAAGGCTTGGTTTCCGAAATGATAGGATTTTGAGTACTCATTGGGTCACTAACCTACCCTTCGGCGGCATTCTCGGGGTCTACTTAAAAATCTGAAATAGTAGGTCACACATTAAAGGGTATTTTTGGGAAATATCTTGGCTGAAAAATGAAGGTAATCAGCAATTAAATCGGGATGTCTGATTCTCAGTTAATTGTTGAGAGAGATTGTCTCAATTTAATCGTCACCTCTTTGACCTACCCGTCGGCGGCACTAAGGCGTGAGATTAAATCTTTGGAATGGTAGGATAAACTGCATGCATGACATCACGTTTATAATTCCTAAAACATATATTTGTTGTGGTGTATGAATTGATTTATACTTCTGTCATAATTTATTTTTACAACTACATATCATCTCAAGAGTAACTAAAGCTGCTAAACATATGATATTATTGCTAATGACTTCGTAAAAGTGGAAATGTAACAAGAACGTTGAATTCATAAATCAAGAATGCAATTAATTTTACTGTGGAGGATTTCCCTCCCAAGCCTTCAAACTTAAGTGAACGAGAGACAACCGATATTAGCGAGAGACAAGATAGTTCAAAGATGACAAGAATGATTTGGCATAAATCTCCTTTGGACAACCCCAGTTCACGAGTAGTGTCTACTCAAATGAACTGCTAGTTCACGGCCATTTCCTTTAAAGAAAGACAAGAATGGGAAGGCAAACTTTCACCTGGAGATAAGTTATCTATAACTAAATAAGTTAAAGGCTAAACCGAAACCTTAATATAAAAATGCACAAGATAAGGAAAGTGATTATGGATTACTAACTAATGTATCCATAGAGACTCTCTTAACCGGGATTTCGACTCCGAAGCTAAAGTTCATTTGTAAAGGACAAGGTAGCTTGGCATTCATGATAAAAGAGAAGACAACGGGGCAGTTATTTCAGCTAAGATAGTGGGAGTGATATAAGGAAACAAATTTGATTTTAATCATTGAATATCACAGAAATCTAATTTACATTTTTTGATTCGTTGGAACAAATGGATTCACTTTCACTTCGATAATATAGTTTCCTTAAAGAAAAAGAATATGACATTTGTATACGATTCCGAAACTCGGACTTTTGTTTGATAGGGCCAGAACCCCTAAGTGATGCTGAAAAGGTTTATGTAACACGTCAAAAACTATTAAGGCAAATGGTTTCCGTATTAAGATAAACGATTATATAGTATCTATTAATTAGTGCATATATCCAAAAGATAATATCTGAAGACTGGATAAGGGTGATTCCTATCTCCCAGTCTAAGAACACTATCTCAAAGGAAAAATGACTAAGTAACCTTTCAATTAGGAAAAGGAAATAGAGCTGAAGAAACATCACAACTTGTTCATATTGACTTTCGGGGTCTTATGAAGGATACAAGCTAGTGGGAGCTTTTGAATAATAGACCTTTTTTGTCTAATGACTACTCGAAACGCCGATTAGTTTTTCTGAATATTTTGAGGAATCTCTGATATTACTAGAGAAGAGAGTATTCCATGCTCGAGATATAGGTTGTAGTACAGTTTTGGCAGCGATGCTCGGCCTACCTCGAGTGAAAGCGATTTCTTTGAAAGGATAAACCATGTATTGTCTTGTATAGTTATTGATATGCTACATTACACTTATTAACTCAATTAAGATATAATTTGCAAAATAAAGGTTTACATTATTATGTAATCTTGAAAAGTCTACCTATAAGGTGCTTATGAATTTGTGGATAAAGAGTGAAGTAAATTTCTTGCACTTCCGCAAATAGAGGCATTTAGCACTAGTCCTTGAAGGTAGGGTGGAGATTTTACATACACGTTCGGATGGTATTTGTTTCGTGACATATCTTAATGTAATGAGTAAAGGTTGGTTATAAGATTCTTAAGATCGGATAGTGTCGGTTACCTTTGCTACATCCTTTCTAAAAGAATGTTTAAATAACAACCTTAGACCTTGAAATCTGATTACTCGGGAGTTACCATCGATTTAATCGGACCATGTCCAATATTGGTTGTTAGAGTACTTATTGATAAATGCTCTTGAACGGATCGAATATCAAGCCACCCAAATATAGTGGAGTATGGATTATCCATTGACTTCTTTGTGATTATCACGAGACTTTCTGATCTCTTGGAGGTGATTGATAACCTATGGTCTTTTGGAATGATTGTATAGGATTACGATAAAAGGAGGTTGGTTTAAAGCCATAAACCTATAAGTGGAGTTTTGGTACTCGATTACATTCTAAATCTTGTAGAACCACTGAGTGTCTCGAGCCCAGTGGGAGTAATTGGATCTACATGAAAAAGAGTCGAATGAATAGGAAAGTTTATCTTTTCAAGGCAAAGCCAAGTGGTCTAGGGGTAATTCCCTGAGAAGTAGATATTTCAATAGGAGTGATGCCCTGAAACTTTCTCACCACTCAGCCTTGCTTGACTTCTTGGAAAGCATAAATTTCAATAGGGGTGATGTCTGATCTCATTCGGAATAGAAGGGTTTTAGCTTAAAGCCAATGATAGATTGACTGCCTATGCTTATATCCATCGGTGGATTAAAGCAAACCTCTATGTCATTAAAATCCACATGTTTGAAATATGTGGGCTTGACCAGAATATTGATAAGTCTTTCGTAGACCAGAGAATCAATATTGGTTAAAGTAGTAAGCGTTAGTGTTAATTAAAAGGTGACGCAGTGATTGTAAGCAACATGGGTGTGTTGTCGAAAGTCGGCCCGACAAGCCAAAGATTCTCTGAATCAGAGAAGTAGACTATCTTCTTAAAATTTGATTCGGTCGAATTCATGAGAACAAGTTGTGGCAGTATCCCATCCATCTTATTGTTTAAGAAGATGATGCATTTTAAGTATGCAACATTCAACGAGCGGTTTCCTACCCAACCCCTTACGGAATGATTCTCTCAAATCTTCGGATTTAGAGAAAATGGGATAAGTTCTCTTTTGGATAGAAAATATCATATTATTAAAAGTCATCTGTAATCAAATCTTGGATTTGACCATTGCACAGTAGTATAGTGCATCCTCAAGTACCTTTATAGAATGAGGAGTTGTATGCTTGAGTATTCGGGTGCAAACCTAAGTATTGTTGACTACACTGATTCTGATTTTTGTCGGATTAAGGATGATCGTGAATCGATCTCAGGCTCAGTGATTACTCATAGTGATGGAGCTATAGACTGGAGCAATCCAGCACTGCCAATCTAACTTTGTAAGTCGAATACATAGCAGCTTTTGGAGCAGCTAGAGAGGCCGTAGAGCTTGAAAGGTTCATTCTTTGATCAGGTGTGATTACTCATAGTGATGGAGCTATGGTGGAGCAATCAAAGCCTTTGCCAATCCGACTTTGTAATTTGAATACATAGCAGCTTCTGGAGCAGCTAGAGAGGCAGTATAGCTTGAAAGGTTCATTGCTGATCTAGGAGTATTTTCACTTCTGGGTAAGTCGATATCACTTCGCTGTGAAAACAGTGGTGAGGTAGCTAATGGAAAGGATCTTCACAGTCACAAGAGGTCAAAAGCATATTGAGAGAAAGTACCAGCTGCTCAGACAGACCGTGCAGAGAGGCAACGTTTCGGTCCTAAAGATCGCCCCTAGCTGATCAGTTCACCAAGACGCGTGGCATCTAATGTCACTGATAAGCGCTTGGCGGGTATGAAATTTGGAGATATGTCTCATCTACTTTAGAACGAGTGAGAGAATGTTGTGGATGGAAAGAATAAGGGTGTGGTGCTTGATTGAGGTCAATTTAAATTATTAACTCGATGCCTAAATAACCACTAGCAAGTGAACTAGGTTCAATCGCAGTATAGCTAGATAGAGTCGAGGTCGATCCCACAGAGAATCAATTTGTGGATCCTACTTAAACAGTCAACCTATTTATTTCGTTTGACAAAGACGGTCTATGACCAACATAGAATACGAGAAAAGAAAGACACACTTAAACGTGTAAACAAATAACGTAATCAACTGCCCAATTATAACCGTAATCATTTGGATCTAGACAATTTATATAACAACGAGACTTATCAACTATTAATCCGTTCATATCTGTTTATTTTAGCTACGGGAGTCATCCTCTAAAACTTGACGTAGCACCGGTAGGTCACTAGATCATTGTGATATTGTTACGTGACTTCACCTTTTAAGTGCCTCAATCTCATATAACTCACACGCTTACGACTCTAAGGATGCCGATATTAACCGTACACCTCGTCTAGGCAACATTCCTATGGTTAGGCATACTTCCTAAACGATCACTCAAACTCTCGTCCAACTAACAATTACCAAGTTATAATCTCATGCTAGTTTACGATCTACGTATAAACAAGGTGCGCGCAATTCCCTAATATAAACCTTCCTAGATAACGCTGAACGTCCGTGAAGATCAATTCATAAGCCTACCTAAGAGTTTCATACGGGTATTTCCTTTTTACATGTTTTAATTAAATTAAGCGACTAACGTAGCCATAGCCATACCTACTGAGATAACAGATTCAATTAAGCTAATCTAATCATAAAGACGTGACTGATTAACGGATGAAGCAGGGCTAGAGGCTCTCGGTCGACCGAATGCATAGGCTCGGTCGACCGAGTAACACCACTCAGTCACCCGAGTGCTCCACTCCCCATATTACACCCCTGAATATATTTCTTAGCGTTTCTCATACGAATCGGATTACATAGTGAATCATCAGGATATTATATTAATTAACCTAAATACACGTAAATTAAACACGTAGATTCATCCATAAATCTTAGGAAGAGGACGTAGGGTATGAGATCCTCATAGACAAGGCATCACCACTTCCCTAACGTCATAGCCTAGATCTACATCATCTAGCTATGAATAATTACTCAAACAATCAAAGCATAATTGGGAAATTAATTACTAAAAGAAAACAAGAAGTGAAACAAGGGCTTACATTATTGCACCCCCAGCACCTTCACAAGCCTAATGAATCCTTATTTGCTTGTATGTATATATGAATGAATTGGTATTGGTGTGTTTTAAAAAATACAAAGGACTTGTGCTAATATAGAGCTACAGCCGACTTGAGAAGACCGACTTAAAATGCCGACATTATCGAACCCTAACCGCCTCAAAGGATGCATTGGACTTCTGTTGGGCTTCGTGGACACTCGGTCGACCGAATGCATAGGCTCGGTCGACCGAGCCTTCTGTCTTCTGGGCTTCCTCTCATTTTGGTCTTGGGCCGCCTGAACATGTCTGCAATCCATTAAACCTTCTCCAAATTCCCTCCTTTCTGCTTCCTCAAATAGCCCACTGCAAATTTAGCATAAAACACGGTCTGTAACATCAAATAATACAATAAAACCTTTAAATACACAATAATGAATCGTGACCCTTGGCATACGTAAATTCAGCATATTACGACTAATTATTGCTATATTATAGTTCTTTCAAACTAGAATCGGGGATAAAAACCATAGAATAACGGGCGTAAAATGACCGTTATCAACTACCCCCCACTTAGCCTTTGATCGTCCCGATCAAAATATCAATAAGTCATTCCCCACAAATTATTTTCCCGTGGTCACAGTATACTGACACAAGAAACTCGAATCAACTCATACCCTCTATGCTCATCAGATATCCATTATCCACTACTCATCATGAATCGAAGTGATGTGTGCATTTGCATTGAGTTTTAGATATTCGTAGCAAGATTAGAGTTTATGCAAACTTTGCCGTCTTGTCGTATCAACATCAGTATTCCCATTTCTTTAGCCTTTTGAAGCACTAGAGCAATAAGCAAGAGCGTATCTATCAGGTTTTTGGACTTGGAGACCGAGAAAAATACTCAAAGCCTCTATAGAAGTAAAAAAAATTCAATTTTCCATATCTTCGAATACTACCAATCTCAAGGGAGAAAACTTTTTCGTATCCCCCTATCTCAGATCAAATATAGCATCAAATATTACCACAAGCGCAAGGCTACTTTGGTAAATTACTACAAGCCCAGTGTTTTAGTATTATCAAACACATGTGCGTCTCAATTTTATTACTCAGCTTTTGTGGCTAGAATTTTAGGAACACCTCAGACCATAAACTTGACACTAGGTAAGCATAACCAATTATCTATGCAATGTACACATAATTTTTTCATTTTTATAATAATCGTAGTACAACTCGATTCATTTATCGAATAATTGAATAATAAACAACTAATCGCAACGGATAATATGAATATCATTAAGTTTACTAATCAATAAATCGCAGAAGTATAAAGTGATCACGTACTCATGAAATATGGTTTATTTCTTATTAGATATAATTATCAGGAATTCACCAAGGTAAATGCGATTCTAAGTTAACGAAAATTTTTAAAGTTCACACATTTTATTCCTTCTTTGATATGTGGAAGCTTATATGAGCTAAGTGACTCGTACCCCCCACTTAAACCATGCATTGTCCTCAATGTATAAAAATCAGAAAAAAAAAAAAAAATGAAGAAAAGGAACTTAACTCTGGATAAGCGTGGAAGTTGAACAATTATTAGGAATTCGGCAAAGTCGAACAGGCACAGGCATTGGCCGCTAGCAAGGCAGAAGAATATTCACTGCAACATGCTTCTTAAACAAACCTCAAAACTCGTTACGATTAGTCCAAAAGCAGTAATAATCGAAAGGGACCGTAAAGGGATAACAAATTCCTTAAACATCTTTAAGTCCATAAATTCATGATAACATGTCAATATATTTAAACAAGTCAAAACATTACATGAGTTCGAATTTAGGAAGTAGTGAAACCTACTACATATAACCACACCTAGTAGTAGGCGAGTCAAAATAAAAAAAAAAGCGCGTTAATCATAAGAAATGCAAATATGGAAATATAAATGTTTAATCCCAAGTAGGATTGAATGGTGCTAGTTGCAAATTGTGCGGGCCGGCTTCGGCAGCATCGTCCTCGGGCTCCCCTGCTTGTTCTTGATTGTGGCCGTGAACGATAGGTGGTGCCACAGAATCTAAAGATAAGATAGGCATTGGCTCCACATAGGAATCGCTGCCTAACACTGGGCACTCGGCTCCCTCACAGAATGTAGTAATTAGTGAACCAAAAGGTAAGGTGTGCCGAGGCTTGAGAGCATCGTCTGTCATTTCCTTGCGTATCAATGCCCCCACGTTCACGGGCCATCCCATCTATAACCAATAAAGCAGAGTGGCATGGGCATAGTAGACCGTAGATACATGCTTGGCCGGAAAGAGATTAGAACGGATAAGCCGATGAAGGCATTTATCCTCCCATCTCCTGAATTTGGGTTCCGCAAATGTGCGGGCAACCTCTCTTATAGTCCATTCTATCCCCAGATAGGCACCAACTTCCTCAAACCAAGCGTCGGACCCGTCAAATGTCACCATATACTCTGGCCCGTCCTCCGAGATATCCAGACCAAAATAAGCATTAAACGTTCCCGGAGAAATTACAATCGGTCGTCCACGAATAGAATATTGGTGTCGGGATGTACGCGTAAGTAAGCATACAATTCCCTTACCCAATTGACGTTGACTCGGACGGGGGGTGCCACGACATCTCGCCACTTATAGCGGTCCACCAATTCTAATAGCTCATCTCCACAATTATCCAAATCCAGTCCTCGAGCTCGATGTACAGGGGCATTTGAGAAATTATTAATAAATGAAGAATATACCTCCCGACTCGCGAATTGTGGTACCCCGTTGATTAATGGTATGTCGCCTTCAACTGCCACAAATTGTGCGGCTCTGCGTCTTCTTGATGGCATTCTGACAGACAAGCAGCACAGCAGCGGACGGCGGCAGCAGTGAGACTCTCGGTCGACCGAGAGTAATTACTCGGTTGACCGAGTGATGGTGATCAGTCAAGTGTTGCCGTTTACGGCTCTGTATCCTCGGTGGGCGATCGAGAAAAAGTTTCAACGGCTCGCTGCGATTAAAGATGAAAAGTGAGTGAGATGGTGCAATGGATGAAGATTTTCAAAATATTTCCATTTGATTTCTACAAGGATTTGGGAAAAGGTAGGTGGAGAATTTGGATGAAGAAAATGGAGAAGAGGATGAATGGGTTAAATAGAAAAAGGGAAATTGAAAAGTGGAATGTGATTGGTGGATAAGAATGGTTGGGGATTGATGAGGTGTAAAGGTGGAATTTGAAAGTTTATATTGAAAGAATAAAGAAATTGGGAAGAGGAAATGTGTATGGGGATATGTAGAAATAAAGGTGTTGACCATTTAATTTTGACACACCCGAAATTAACTACAACATATAACCATGTCAAAACTATTATTTCACTTTTTCAATTACTACCGCAAAAATTATCCCAACCGACCAGTTGTCTCAACCACAAAAAACAATCTCATTCTTTTCATAAAAAAAAATCAAACAATCCGGCCTACAGCATTTTTAAAATAACGCATCTTTATCTCCTTAATCAACATTTTTTTACAAAGACTCGGTTACTACACCCTACTTTTTGTAAAAACGATTCGAATAAAAAAAAGATTTCTTTTTTGCACATCCTTAACTTAGCAGTCGTCGGAACACGGCAAAAAAAAAAAAAAAAAAAACTTCTTATAATTTCACGCTACTTTTATTTTATTTTATTTAAAAAAAGAAAAATGAAATAAAATGACGAAAAATAAAAATAGAAATAGTTCTCTGATTTAAGTCGATGGCTCGACTTTCCAAAAATCATCACTTTCTCTGACTGCTCTTGGCTTGCAGGTTTTCACCAGTTAGCCTTTACGAAAATGTCTTGTTGTCCTTTTGCACGAGTGCCTTTCCGCGAGTGTGAGTCCAACGAAAAGGCGGTCGAGCAGTCCATCCAAGCAAGCTCCAACTTTTCGTGATTGTCTCGAGAACTAGATGAGCTCTCTTTGCTTACGAACTCTACGGGTTCGTTTCTTTGCTGCTTCCTTCTATCCTTGGAGTGCGGAGAAGCGGGCCTTGAGTCGATTTTCTAGAGCGGGGTAGTCTCGGCGACTTTCTCACGACTCGGAGGCGTAAGGGTCTCATCACTTTCTTCTATCTCGTCATCGACACTTTTTCACAGGTCGAGTCAAATCGGTTTGAATTACCACCTCTATAACATTCACGCTCACGGAATAGGAAATCTGGATTCCCCGTCCCATAGGTCTCAGAACCCTTAGCATCGGAAAATGTAATCTCACGCTGGACATACAATTAGGGCTCTACAGAAGTATTGATAAAGGCTCTCCCTAAAATGATAGAGGCGGTGAGGGTGCTCATCTATATCCATAACAACTATATCTATCTTAAACTGAGTTGTCTATGCCAATGATCATATTATTCATGTTTCCGGACATGATCGTTACAGTCTATCCATAAACCTAACTTTGCGGAGTATTTGTGGGGTAAGGATTAAATTTCTATCACAAAACCTCTTGGGAAAATGTTAGGACTCGAGCGAGAATCTATCAAAGCCAACCTAGGCATTTTCTTTCTAAGGTAACCTCTACCATAAATGCTCTGGGTCATCTAGTTTCGGCATCAACCGAGCTTCATTCTCAATATCTGTTTGCATCTGCAGGATGAAGCGACTATAGGACGATTTAGGTCTATGCCAACCACAGAATCAGATTCTATATCTGACATGTGATGCATGTAGTCATATCCTGAGTCTGAATCTGAAGAAATTTCTTCAGGATTTAACTTGGACGTACCTCTGTATATGTAGGCTTCTTTAGACTCTTTTGTCTTCTTAGCTTCTTGAATTCTTGCCTTCATCTTCGCTATTCTCTCTTTGAGTTTAGGTGTCAACGGCTTTCTTGGTGTGGTTTTGGTTCTCAGCACCAAGACTTCTTCTCCTCGAGCCTCGAAAAGCGATGTGATAACATTTTGCTAAGCGGTTAAGCTTGAGTGATTCCTTCCGATTATTGCATCATAAGAAAAACAACAAGCGGTCATTGAACTAGCAGGCGGTATGATTACTCATCTGCTTTGCTAGGCTATAACCTACTAAGCGAAAAAAAAAGCAGAATCTCGGGGAAGATAGGCATCGGAAAATATAAAGCAAAAGAAGGGCTCGATCGACCCGGTGATCTGATTCGATCGACCCGAGCGTCTGGTCGGTCAATTAGGCCCCTTTTTTAATTGAAGAAAGCGAAAAGCGAAATAATTAAGCAGATTATTTAAGCAATTGGACCATTGATTCCCGGCAGCGGCGCCAAAAACTTGATTGAGGTCAAGTTAAATTATTAACTTCGATGCCTAAATAACCCTTTAGCAAGTGAACTAGGTTCAATCGCGGTATAGCTAAATAAGTGAAAGTCGATCCCACGAGAGAATCAATTTGTGGATCTACTTACTTGATCAACCTATTTATTTCGTTTGACAAAAGGCGGTCTATGACCAACATAGAATACGAGAAAAGAAAGACACACTAAAACGTGTAAACAAATAACATGTAAACAAATAACGTAATCAACTGCCCAATTATAACTGTAATCATTTGGATCTAGACAATTTATATAATAACGAGACTTATCAACTATTAATCCGTTCATATCTGTTTATTTTGGCTCACGGGAGTCATCCTCTAAAACTTGGCGTAGCACCGGTAGGTCACTAGATCTTTGTGATATTGTTCGTGACTTCGCCTTTTAAGTGCCTCCATCTCTTATAAATCACGCTTACGACTCTAAGGATGCCGATATTAACCGTACACCATAAATGCAGGCAACATTCCAATGGTTAGGCGTACTTCTAAACGATCACTCAAACTCTCGTCAACTAACAATTACCAAGTTATAATCTCATGCTAGTTTATGATCTACATTATAAACAAGGTGCGCGCAATTCCACTAATATAAACCTTCTGAATATATTTGAGCGTCCGTGAAGATCAATTCATAAGCCTACTAAGAGTTTCATCTTGGTATTTCTTTTTTTACGTTTTAATTAAATTAGCGAGTACCGTAGCCATAGTCATACCTCTTGAGATATGATTCAATTAAGCTAATCTAATCTAATCATAAAAGCGCGTGATTAACGGATGAAAGCGAGGGCTAGAGGCTCTCGGTCGACCGAATGCATAGGCTCGGTCGACCGAGTAACACCACTCAGTCACCCGAGTGCTCCACTCCCCATATTACACCCCTGAATATATTTCTCAGCGTTTCTCATATGAATCGGATTACATAGTGAATCATCAGGACATTATATAAATTAACCTAAATACACGTAGATTCATCCATAAATCTTAGGAAGAGGACGTAGGGTATGAGATCCTCATAGACAAGGCATCACCACTTCCTTAACGTCATAGCCTAGATCTACATCATCTAGCTATGAATAATTACTCAAACAATCAAAGCATAATTGGGAAATTAATTACTAAAAGAAAACAAGAAGTGAAACTAGGGCTTACATTATTGCACCCCCAGCACCTTCACAAGCCTAATGAATCCTTATTTGCTTGTATGTATATATGAATGAATTGGTATTGGTGTGTTTTAAAAAATACAAAGGACTTGTGTTTATATAGAGCTACAGCCGACTTGAGAAGACCGACTTAAAATGCCGACATTATCGAACCCTAACCGCCTCAAAGGATGCATTGGACTTCTGCTGGGCTTCGTGGACACTCGGTCGACCAAATGCATAGGCTCGGCCGACCGAGCCTTCTGTCTTCTGGGCTTCCTCTCATTTTTGTCTTGGGCCGCCTGAACATCTCTGCAATCCATTAAACCTTCTCCGAATTCCCTCCTTTCTACTTCCTCAAATAGCCCATTGCAAATTTAGCATAAAACACGGTCTGTAACATCAAATAATACAATAAAACCTTTAAATACACAATAATGAATCGTGACCCTTGGCATACGTAAATTCGGCATATTACGACTAATTATTGCTATATTATAGTTCTTTCAAACTAGAATCGGGGATAAAAACCATAGAATAACGGGCGTAAAATGACCGTTATCAGTGCTCTATTTTTTTTTGGTTAAACGTAAAAAATATTATAACCAAGGTATGCAAAGTACTAGAAATTACATCCTAAACAGAATTTAGAACTAAACTATCACCTACACAGTGTTGAAAAGAGGTTAGATTTGTTGATTCCAAGCTGCATAAGACCCACGAGGTTATATGCAGCGAGGAAACAACAGACCACTAAACTTAACAACACCCAAAAACTATCAAAGGGGTCATGTGAGAGCATAACTCACAGAGCCTATCCCAAGGTGTGTAGAGAAACAAAATAATCTCATACATCCACCAGCAAAACCTACTAGAAATCACAAAAGATATACCAAACCCAACCATCAAGGGGTGAAGATATACAAAGGAAAAGCAGCCTGCATTATATAATAGATGTGAGTTTTAATACAATGCAGTACATCTGTGATCTTCATGTTAATACCATCAAAAAATTTCTTGTCCCTGTACAAGTATCTTGTCCCTGATCTTAAAAATAGCCTTGATAAGGCGAAGCACCACAACTGTGATACAACCACAAATCTACATTCTTCAAGTACATTTCACTGATCCATTTCACCCAAAGGCTATCCTTTTTACAATGGAAGTTCCATAGAATCCTACAAAGAAGTGCAAGATTCCAAGCTTCAAGCTGAAAGATCCCCAATTCACCCTCAGATTTAGGCAGACAGACATCCTTCCAAACAACAAGTGATTTCCTAAGAGAATCACAAGAACCACCCCACAGAAACCTCCTGCACATTTGATCCAACTTCAACTTGACACTACTAATTATAGGGTAAATCCCTAGCCAAAAACATTCAACTCCCTGAATAAGAGAAAGGACAAGTTGAAGCCTACCAGCATAGGACAAAGTGGACCCTTTCCAGTTGCCAAAGCACTTCCTCAGAGATTTAAATAAGGGATCATAATGCACAACATTTAATCTGACAGCACAAAGCGGGATACCAAGGTACCTGATAGGCATAATGCCTTCTTTCAAACCAGTGATTGCCAAAAGCACCTCCTTGTTATAATCATCCAAACCAGCACAAAACATCTCAGATTTTTGCATATTAGCCACAGACACGAGCAGCGGCCAAAAGCGATGAGGCATTGCATCATAAGATTGACTGAAATTGGATCACCCCTAGCAAATAACATCAAATCATCTGCAAAAGCCAAATGATTAACTTTCAGGTTCTGACAACCATTATGGAAGTGGAAATCAGAATCCTCTCCCAAAATCCTCAACATTCTAGAGAAGTACTCCATGCCAATCACAAATAGAAAAGGGAATAGGGGATCACTCTGCCTCAAACCCCTTTTTCCAGGAAAGAATCCCTTCATTTCACTATTAATAGAAATAGAGAAGGAAGCAGTGGTAACACATAGCATAAAAAGCTTGGCCCTTCAAAACCCTTCAAAACAAACTCTAAAAAAGACCGATTACCTTTGAATCAAAAGCTTTTTTGATATCCACTTTTATCATACATCTAGGAGGTCCCCTGGTAACACCATATTTTCTTATCGGCTCTGACGAGAGGAAGATATTATCGATCATAGCCCTACCATCCACAAAACGATCTGTGATTCATCAATAAGATCGAGGAAGGCAATGAGACAATATTGAAGCTAAGATTTTGGAAATCACTTTGTATATAACATTGCAACATGAGATTGGCCTGTAATCTCCAACAGTAGTAGCATGAGTAGTTTTAGGAATCAAAGCAATAATGGCATGATTAACTTTGTTTGAATTGCATCATTGTTAAAGAATTCGAGAATAGCATTGGTGAAATCCGATCCAACAATATCCAAGACTTTTAAAAAACGGTTAGAAACCATCGGGACCGGGATCTTTATTGTCGAGAAAAGGAAAACAAAGCCGCCTTCACATCCAAAGCAGTAACATCCTTCACCAGATAATCCATCTGATCCTTAGTGATAGAAGGACCAGCATTGACCACATCCAAATAAATAGGTGTAGCGGTGCCTTGATTGCCTAAAAGATCGATTATAAAAACCAACAAAAGCATCTCAATCGATCATAAGAAGTAGTAAAGGATCCATCGAGGAGCAAAATGGAAGAAATATGATTTACGACATTGTTCCTTTGACCAAGAATGGAAAAACTTGGAACCCCTGTCACTAAACATCATGTAGTGTCCTTTGGCCTTTTGAGATAAAAAGCTAGCCTCGGCGGTTTCAAAACCAGAACAAACTCTTTTACGCTCAACAATTTGTCGGCTAAATCGGAAGTAGGGCTGAATTGTACAAGGATTGCGAGTTCCCCAAAACCTTTTGAGCATTCTCGGACTTAGTGAAATATGAGCAAAATGCAGCCTATTAAAGCTCTTTCAAAGGCATTTTAAGTCTTTAAGCTTTTACACGGTGATACATAGCGATGCGAAACATCTTACCCCGATTATCGGTCGAACATCCATGTAAGCTGTTATGTTGTATCCACATGTTGAAGAATTTGAATGGCTTTATTACGGTCACAAAATCGGTAGTCGAGAGAAATTCTACGAGGAGAATGATCGAATGTAAACCAGCGAGTTCAAAGAAGGCCAGGCATTAACATTCCAGTCATACCAAAAAGCATTCACTATAACTCTGTCAATCCTAGAAAGAACACCAGCAGAAGACAAGGTAAAGAATTCACCAGAAGAATTCAAATCGGAAAGATTAGCATCAAGACAACAATCAACACCATCCTTCATTTCATAATCGGTGGGAATATTCTCATTCTTTATCATCAACAGACTGACCTGACATTAAAATCACTAACACCATTCAAGGAAGAGAGGAGCAGGACACTAAGCTCTCGATTCTAACCCCTGAGCACCTCCTGTGAACAACGATGTCTGAGACCATAAACAAAGGAAACCAAGAAAGAATCTCCAGTCACCAAAAGCTTCACTTTACAGTGAATCCATTGAGCATCAAGCTCCAGGACATCAACCAAAACTAAAGAAGGGTCCCAAATAACTAGCATCCTTTTATTTTCATGCTGATCAAAGTTGTTAACAGAATGCCAAGTAGGAATTTTGTTAGACAAAAATTTGCTTAAGCTATTTTGAGACAGCTTGGTCTCAAGGATTCCAAATAAGGAAATCTTATGTTGCCTAAGGTATTTGACAACAGTAGATTGTTTAGAAGCCTTATTGAACCCTCTGACATTCCAAAAACCTATCATTTTTGTCTACCTAGAGGTGATCTACCCCTAGAGACATCATCAGTTAAATTTTTACCATTTCCAGAAACACCAGAAGTGTTATGCCTGTTATTCTTCTTTTTCTTCTTGGATTTCTTATAACCAGAAGCAGCATTTCCCCCTTTGTTACCTAGATCATCATTCTCTACCTCATCTGCCCACATTTTGTGTTTGTTAGGAGAAAGCACATCAAAATAATTATCTGCTGGAGTAGCAGGCTTTTCTGTATTCTTGCCTTTGTCAGTACCTCTTTGAGTCACTTTCTCGAGTACCTGTGAGACCCGTTCCGAATGACTCTTGAGCATTAGCGATTCTGGGAGATACATCAGTACCCTGCTGAGACCCCTTCCCAGCAGCCTGCTGAGCATTAGCACCAGGAGCCTACACAGTACCCTCTGCATCTAAAATAATCACTTTCTTCTTTTTGGAAGGGTTAGGCTTGGAAGCACCAGGTTTTTTTTTATCTTACCACATACAAAGCTGGAACAGCAGCCTTAGAATCATCATGACCCTCTGCATTATGCCCTAGCTTGCTATATATGGTACAGAACTTAGGTCTATCCTCATATAAAACAGGCTGCATTAAGACCTTTCCATCATGCATAGTAATTGGAATAACAGAAGGCAACTCCATCTTTAAATCAATCTTAACAAGACATCTTGGAAAACTCAAAAATTTCCTAGAAGTAGTGACTTTATCAATATACTGAGGGCTTCCAAGAAACGAACAAATCTTACTCAAAGCTCTGTCCTTCCAAAGCCTAAGAGGAAGATTAGGCAACTGAATCCAGACAGGAACAACAGTACAAGCATCCTTACTAAAATTAAACATAACAGGCATCTTTTTTAGCTGCAAAGGCTTTCCAAAAGCATAGAAAGAACCAGCTTGTAAAACTTCATTAAGATCAGATTCTTGCTCAAACAGAAACACTATCCACCCAGAATTGTGATAATGATATCTGCATTTTCTTGGCTAAGCATTTACAATTTTCTGAACAGCATCTCTTCCTAGGAATTTGGAAGGAAATATGCCAATAAGACTCAACTTCTTCATACTATCATCATTCAAATCTTCCTCCTCCAAAAAAACAGTATCTTGACTGACACAATCCACATGATCTGTCAAAAGAACAAATTCATCAGAGGGTTCTCTATTCTTCTTCACCATTTGTACCCAAGATGCTACATCATCCAAAGCTTTTGTAGCATTCTTCCCCAAAAAATCTCCAGAAGGAGTATCAATTTAGTCGACACCAAAATCCTTTTCATTCTCTTACTTGCAATAGAACCATGATCCACCTCTGGCGGGTCCCTGTTCTATCACACCACCAAGTCCTAAAGTGGCAGCAACACCATCAGAAACAAGTTTTGCAACTGAAGAAACAAGTTCTACTACACCTTCAGAAACAAGTTCAACAGATGCAGGAACATGCTCAGCAGGTGCACTGACACTCTCAATAGTCTTTTCAGACACACCACCAATCTTAGCACTCTCAATCAAAGCAATATCAGACTGTTTTTCAACTTCTAACAACTCTGAAAGAGTAGCATTACCTGCCAAATCATCATCTCATAAAATGATTTCTTTTTAACAATAGAAAGCTTGAGGAGTAACTAATCTCCCGATTTCAACCTCATAGCCTCAAAAACTCTAGGATTGCAACATTTAGAGACCGGTTCCTTTACCTCCATCCTAGATGGAGTACCAACAACATCGACCATTCAGTTTAAGCTCAACATCTGCTTGAATGGAAGAAGCAGGAGGATCAATCAACTGGAAGAGTTTTCAAAGTGTTCTAAGCTTCATCTTGAGGCTGCGGGAAGAGCAACAAAGGTAGAAGGAGGCTGCTGAAGCACACGCAAATCATATGGAGATTCGACCATCGACATCCGATCCATGAGCAGTCCCATCATCATATTTTTCTTGTTTTATGCGCCATAGTACCAAGCGAGAGGGTGAAAGATCGGATAAATGAAAAGATGAAAAGAAAGCAAATCGAGCAAGAAACAAGAGCTAAAACACAGGAAAGATGAGGATTTGGCAAGCTCATTCTTGAAGAAGATGAGGCCATTGAGAGAACTTCTCTCTAGAAATTAGATTAAATTACTATAAGGGTGTGGTGCTCTAAAAACAATTGTTGCTTGTCTTTCACGGGCAATGGGAGATAGTTAGATGTAGTGCCGAAAGACAATTGTTGCTGTCCTTATGAGGCAAGTGGGAGATTGTTGGAAGTGGCGCCCGAAATACAATTTACGTAATTGTTTTTAAATAATGATTTATTCTCATCTTATTATTTGCTTTGTGCTTATATCTTATACATTGTTGAAAACCCCAAGTTGTATCATATGTAGCCATATAACTAAGTGTGTGTCACACGTGAGGATTAAGTTTATGGTGATACACTTGATATGTTAGTCCGTGGTGAAATTAATCAAAGTATGGAGTATATTTATTAAACCACCATTAATCATGAGAACACTTTATGGTGTGACCATCTTATCGGACCGTCGACATTGGTTGTCTAAGTGGGAATTTATATATGATGTAGTCATATATGGTGGACCGATTTTATCTATATTTCTCACATAATTTCGTGATTGAGAAATCTTATTAAATCACAAGATGATCGGATATGGATTAACCTTAATCTTGAAGTGATTGCATACTCCTACTTGTTTTAGGATAACGTTTGATGTGTTCGTTAAGGATCTCTAAGAGGCGCGGTCCGAATCACTTTCATGTTGGCACTATTCTAGAATGAGTGAGAAGTGTGTGTCTCATAGATATGGAATCCATTCCTTCCTGTGGGAGGTAGAAAGACAATACCCTTATTTGTTAATCCCAAAAACTGATCGATCCGCGGAATTCGTATTGGTTATGAACTAATTGATCACTAGTGGGTTAATGGTAAATAAGGATAAGATGTATTGAAGAAGGTTTACGGAAATAATCCCGCTTCATTACGGATAGTCTATGGAGGGTTAGTCTGTATGTATTGATTATATCAATGGGCACTTATCGACTCGATGTTTTGAGAACAAGTTATATTTATAATCGATAGAGTTCAGTTTTGGATTTATGGTGGCGTAATTGCGGAATTAATAAGTTGAGTAGAAATGTTATGTTCGTTGAATATTTTATTCAATTTATTGTAGCTACTGGTTATAGGTCCATGGTCCCGGGTTGGCTCTAACTGCTGAGTGTTTTCTCATTTTATGGAACCTCGAGAATAAATTAAATAGTTGGTATATTTAATGAATATGAGAATATTATTTATTTGGTAAATAATATGTAAAATAGAAAATACATTTTCTATTATTTTTGGCAAAAGTGGCGCCTCACTTTGTGATAAATTAGGAAAAGAATTTTTTCAAGATTATGTCACATGTGTAATTAATTATTTATTTATTTGTTAGATAATTAATGGAAAAGAGATAAGAGAATGATTTTTTAGTAATTATCTCTTATTTTATGGCAAATATATTGTCCTTATGGAAATAGGTAATCGTAGTGTGAAAAGGATAACTCTCTATTGACTAGTTATTTTCCTATATAAAGAGAGTTCATCACAACACAATTACACAACTATATTGGCGCCACACTTCAGAAAAAAGAAGAGAAAAATTAGTTTCTCCGCAATTAAGAGAAGAAAAACCTAGGGTTTTTTTGGAGCATATTCGAGGAGATTTTACGGCGAGGATCGATGTCCACTAGTCGTCACTAGGAGATACAATCCGGAAGACTGTGGCTTCTCCCTCTCTATCAATTTACTATCCCTCTCCGTTTAGGTAAATCTTCAACCTTCTTATAGTTATATTAATTATTTATGTGGATCATTCCGTAGTAAAATCACATGCAAATTTATTGGTAGCTTCCGCTGTGTATGATCGAGCGTCTTGATTGATGCTATGAATCTGATCTGACGATCCAATTATGGATCGGATCCGGATTCGGGTTTCTGTATATCCAGCAATGGCTCCATTCTTTGTTAAATCGGTGATATTATTCCAACTATCTCATTGATTGCTTCGATTTGGTGATGATTTGCAACACGTTTCGATTCTGAAACGTGAAAGCTCCTTCTTGGTGGGTTTGCTCATTCAATGCTTCGATTATGTCCCTCTGACAACACGTTTTGAAGAAGAACGTGGAGGATGTTGTTTCTGTTCGATATGGGTGAGATAGTTTCTTTTATTGTCTGATTTCTTTCCTTCTTGTTTTGATTTCATATCTCTGCAATTAATTTTTGATTTGATTTGCATAACGAAATAAGGACCGTTTATCTGCCTTGTGACCCATTGATGCTGAGAAAGGCAAGAGAATCAGGGATTTGATTACCTCGATCTCCGGCAGTCAACTGCTGTGTAAAGACTCCATATTTCTCGTCAAATTCATTTGAGCATGTGAAAGATAAATGCTTTGATGATTCAGAGTCCTTCATCAATACGAAGATGTAACGTTCAGAACTTAAGTTTGTCTAACTCGAGTTACCAAGCCAGGTTAGGTATGGTAAATTGGTTTCACACTATTAGGGTTCAGAGTCCATCACCTCTACTCCCTATAAATAGTCATGTATATCAACAAGATTGCTCACTCAAATTCACTAGAAATCCAACACTTTTACACCCTCAAAAAGTCTGACTTCTTGTTTGAGTTTGGAGTTCAAGTTCAGTTGAAGGCTGATTCTGAAAGTAGCATACTTGATAGTATCAATTCTCTGAACTTCCTGGGTTGGACATTTGGCTGGTTCAAGGTTATTGACTCAGTAAGTGTCTTTACAGAATTTCTTAAGTTGTGTACTTGTTGAAATTTTGTGTGTTGTTTGTGAACTCTTTTTGTGTAGTTAATTGTTGGTTTAGTGTTTTGTAGTCTTGTGGTTGGCTTAATCTGTGTAGTGCAGTGATAAGATCAGGAATCACTATTGAAAGCTTAAATCAAGTATTGGCCCTGAGAGGATTCTGACCAGTTGATTCATATTTCATAGTGATCTGATCTTGTGTCAATATGACACTCAGATTAAGGCTTTGTTTGGTTTACCTTCATTCAGCTACAATTTGCAGAAAAGTGTGAAAATAGAAGTCAGTGAATTGGTAGCATCACCAAGTTCACTACATTGATTATAAGGTTGAGCTTCCTGATTTCACATCTTTGACTACACCGTGGTTTACTGAAGTGCAAGGTTGTTGTTTGTGGTAATCCTTGGTACTCAAGCATGCGATCTCGAGTTCGAGGACTTGTCCTTGGTGTGGCTAGTTTAAATGCACGCACTGCTTGCCTTGTGCAAAGGCTTGACAAACTAAATTTCGGAATCATTGCATGGACTTGATTACTAGTTCAAGGCTTGCCTTGTCCGTTAATCCCCTATCATATTGTTGGGAAGTATAGTAGCATTTCTTTGAGGACTGTTTACTGAACTTCTGCCCCTTGCTTTTGCTGAACTTGTGATCTTTGAGCCCTTGTCTATTTGATGAATGCATCTTTCTTGATCCAAGTATTAGTCTTTGGCTTTGAGTTTGAACTGCTATAGTTGATATCTAAAGTGTTAGGCTTTTTATCTTTGAAACCGAGTTGGTGTTTCATATGCTATAGTCATGTACCTGCTGTTGTTCATAAAGCTTGGCTGAATCCTTTTGAATCCGGAATTCTGTTGAACTAGTTTTTGATTCTGTGTTTCAGCTTTGTAGTGGTGAAGAGCTGTGTATTTCTTCTTGTAATCTATTGTACTCTACTTGAATATTCTCTGTTTTGATACCTTCTGTATCAGTACCTTGATAAGGCTAAATAAGTTGTAATATGTACTTGAACTTCTAGTTTAAATTACATATATCAGCTCTAAATTTGTATCTCAGTTAGTTTGCTGAATCTGTTACAACCCTTTAAACTGCTTGGATAGCTTTGCAATCTGTTTCATACTCCATTGTTGTGCAGCTGCATCTGAAACAGCCTTGTATTTTATTTGCAGTACTGATGTATATTTTGAACTGAATTTTTAGCAACCCGCTGATCTGTATTCTATTGAACTAAACTTGTATGTAATATTCTTTTGTTGACTAAGTTTGCTGTCCTTATCTGGCTCCTAAATCATCAGTTTGCAAATTTAGTTGATATACCTTTTGGTGAAGTAATTTGAACCTGTATCCATTTGAATTAATTTGCAGCACCTTGTCTCTTATCTTTTTGGTTAAATCATCTGCTATTTAATCTACTTACATTGTGATAATTTGAATCTGCTTCATAGGTCTTGCATCAGTATCTTGATCATTTGATTTTGATCAAAAGTTGTTTGATTCTGCACAGTTCACTAAAATATAGTGTATAATATATTGATTTTGTAATAAGTGTTTTGATCACAAATAATCAATCTATTTGGTCACTAAGGTTTATAACACAAGCGAATAGATTATTAAGTGAGCTTCCGCATTTAATCTTCTAGTACTTGTGTTTTATCGAAAAGAGTTTAAAAGTTCCACACACTCTATTCACACCCCTCTAGAGTGTGTCTGTGCCATTATCGATCCAACAGTTCCTAAAAGCTTTTGTCACGGCCAAGCCATTCCAAAGAAATTCTACGTACCTCCTCACCATCAGGCAGAAGAAGAAAGAAACTGTATTGCAGTACCTGAAGAGATTCAATGAAGAGTCAAGGCAGGTCCGGAATGCAGAGGAGCATCTCCTGATCACCTCTTTTGTAGCAGGCCTATGAGAAGGTCGGTTGTATGCTAATTAAGTTAAACAGTAGACTCCGGAGATCTATGGAAGAATGTATGGAACAAGCTTATAAGCACTACAAATGAGAGAAGGCTAATATGTTGAAGAGAGAATCAGAAAGCTCCAAAACGATCAGGCGGATGACCGATATGATAGGAAGCGCAAGTCAGTTTGGGATCGCGTAGCAGCACCCGTATCCGACCGACTAGGGTAGAAGGGCGCTCTGCAGGAAAGGGACTTTATCCATTTAAACAGATCACGTGAGTAGGTTCTCGCAATAATCCAAAGGAAAGGTATAGCCTGAGTTCCGCCTCCCCTGAGGGGTCCTCGTGAGAAAAAAGATCAGACAAAGTACTATAAGTACCACAAAGAAATCAGACATGACTCCGAACAGTGCCGAGATCTTCAAAGGGACATAGACGCTGCTGTTATGGAAGGGAAGTTGGATGAGGTCATTGGCCGATCTCAGAACTCAGAACCCAGGGGGCGAAGAGAGTTCAAAAGAAGAGGTTATAATCAGGATCATGATCGCCGAGATGAGCCAGATGTAGGAGAGATCCCTCTTCCGACCCTGAGGGGCGTATGGATAATCGGCCTATCAACACTATTAACTCAATTTCAGGAGGTCCAAACAACAACGCCTGAGCTGAGGATAAGGCCAGTGGCAGGACTGCTGTCCCCTCCGACTCAAATATGAGGCAAAGACTCTCTGCAGAGGTAATCTATGGTCACAAGGACTCCCTTCCTTTGGTAACTAATAATGAAGGATTAGTTATTGAAGTTGTGATCAATAAACACATTGTGAAGCGTATCTGTTTGGACACGGGAAGTGCTGTCAATGTGTTGTATTATAACGTTTTTCAATCAATGAAGTTAAAGGATGCAGAGCTGACACCAGTATCAGCACTATTGTTTGGATTCACGGGACCACCAGTTCATCCCATGGGTATGATCAGATTACCGGCCACCTTCAGAAGACAACCAAGGGGCAGGACCCATCAATTACAAAGTAGTAAAGGCACCCTCTCAGCCTATAATGTCAACATAGGAAGACCCGCGCTGATCGACCTCCAAGAAGTGATCTCCCCTGCTCATATAACTATAGAATTTCCAACGTTTGAAGGGTCTGATTGAAATTAGAGTTGGCGTGGGAACATCCGAGGAGGCTGCTACATGGCCACCGACAACGAGAAAATTATGGTACAACAAGTCTCGGTGAAAGATTCTTGCCGGAAGATGAAGAAAAAGCTGGTCCTCGGTGGACAAATTTGAAGCAATTAGTTTGTGCGAGGAACACGGGTTACTTTAGCGCAAGCGTGGGGTCACGGATCTAGGGGCGTACAAAGAAGCATTGGTCAAGGTCTTTGAAGGAGTTCAAAGATGTGTTCGCATGGAAAATAGAAGACATTCCAAGTCTATCTCTGAGGTGGCCTTGCACAAGCTTAGTATTGACTGGCGGGAGGCACATTCGGCAAAAGAAAAGACATTTTGCTAAGGAAAGAATGGAAGCAAGAGAAGGAAATCAGAAGTTGCTTCAAGCTAACATCATAAGGAAGTAGTCTACCAGAATGGCTAGCCAACCACGACCTAATGAAGAAGCCGGATGGAAGTTGGCGGATGTGTGTGGACTTCACCGATCTGAACAAATCTGTCCTAAAGATAGCTATCCGCTTCCCAAGATCGGCGAGGTTAGTTGACTCAAGCTGTTGGTTTTGAGATATTTGCATTCTAGATGCCTACAAAGGTACCATCATATAGCCATGGACCACGAAGATGCTGAGAAAAGACCTCATTTATAACGAGTTGGGCACATTTCTTTGTATCACCATGCCATTTGGCCTAAAGAATCTTTGGAGCTACATATTAGAGGCGGTTAACAAGATCTTTAGTAACCAAATCGGAAGATGCATGGAGGTATCGTAGATGATCTCTTGATCAAGTGCGGGTCTCTTGAACAATATTTGCTTGATGTGAAAGAAATATTTGGCGTGCTGAGACAGACGCGGATGAAGCTCAACCCAAAAAGTGCACGTTTGGGGTACGATCAGGTGAGTTTCTAGGGTACATGATCTCCAAGGAAGGGATCAAAGAAAATATGGACAAGATTGATGCCTTGAGATCTATGCCAACCCCGAAGAGAATTAAGGAAGTGCAACGACTAACAAGGCGTATGGATGACCAGAACAGATTCCTGTCCAGATTAGCACAGCGTGCCCTGCCATTCCTCAAAGTCCTAAGAAAGACAAGCCCATTTCAATAGGGTGAAGATAGCCAAAAGGCCTTTGGCGACCTCAAATCTTACTTAGCCTCTCGTCGAGAGCAGGAAACCTTGCGATGTATTTAGCGGTTCGCGAAGAAGCGATCAGTCTGATCTGATCAGGGCGAGGACAATGTGCAAAAGCCGATATTTTATGTGAGTAGAGCTCTCCATGGACTGAAGTCGAGATACACTTATGCGGAGAAGCTAATATTAGCTTTGGTACATGCTTCAAGGAAGCTAAGGCCGTACTTTCAGGCACATCCAATAACTGTGGTAACGGATCAGCCATTACCGCAGATATTAGCCAGACCAGACACGTAGGGAAGATTAGAGAAGTGGGTTGTAGAGCTTGCAGAGTATGACCTGAACTTCCAACCCCAAACTGCGGTCAAAGCTCAAGCTTTAGCTGATTTGTTGGCTGAGGTAATAACAGTCAACATCGAGAAAGATCACCCGACAAAACAAGCCGAGTTTTGGACACTGTATGTAGATGGAGCAACAGGAAAAGAAGGGGCAAGAGCAGGCCTCCTGTTCACAAGTCCAAAAGGAGAAGAATTTCCATATGTCTTACGCTTTAAGTTCCAAGCGACAAATATTGAAGCAGAATATGAAGCCCTAATTACCGGGCTCCGACTAGCCAGCAAGCTAGGTGCAACCCATTTATCAGTGTTCAGTGACTCTCAACTTGTAGTTAATCATGTTAAAGAGGAATATGAATCGATGGAAGAACCGATGAAGAAAAATTTATCTGTGGCCCAAACCTTACTCAAGAGTTTCAAGTCAGTTCAGATCGAGCTGGTCTCTCGATCTCAAAATAAACGAGTTGACGCACTTTCAAAGTTAGCATCTAATTTTTTCTCAGATAAGAGGGTTCTGGTAGAGCAGTTATCAGAATAAAGCCACGTCCAGAAAGAATTTCAACCCGTTACTCAGCAATCTACGTGGATGGACCCAATTGTGTCCTATCTGAAACATGGCATCCTACACATGGATAAATCTCAGGCCCGCAAGATGAAGCTTTTAACGAGCAGGAATTCTCTATTTAATGAAGTTCTTTATAGATGATATTTTATATCCCATTAGCTCGGATGTGCTTCAAAGGATGAAGGAATTATCTCCTTACAGAGATTCACCTAGGTATTTGTGGAAACCATGCAAGTGCACGGACCACAGCAAGAAAATGTCGTCTATTTGGATATTACTGGCCCACCATGCAAAGTGATGCAAATGAACTTGTCCTGAAGTGCAAATCATGCCAAGTGCCTGACAATTTCTCTCATCAGCCTTCACAAGCAATGGTCCCTATAGTCTCTCCTTGGCCTTTTTACCAATGGGGTGTAGACATGGTCAGGCCACTTCCCCGTGCTCCAGTTTCTTTGGAAGCATATAATCTGCAGATATGGTATACCCAAGACTCTGATCTCAGACAATGGAACTCAGTTCGAAGACAAGATAGTCAAATCATGGTGTACCGAGCTGGGCATCACTCAGCACTTTACCTCTGTTGGTCATCCACAGGCAAATGGCCAAGTTGAACAAATAAACATGCAGGTCAAGATCGGGTTGAAAAAGAGGCTAGAGGAGGAATGAGAGAATTAGGTATAACACCTACCCGACATACTTTGGGCTTACACGACTACTCCAAATTCAGCTACAAGTGAAACACCTTTTTTCCTTGGCTTATAGGAGTAAAGCAGTCATCCAAGCAGAAATTGGCCTTCCCTCCCCGAGGTCAAAACTCTATACACAGACAGATCAAGAATCAGAACTCAGGCATACTAAGGATGATCTGGAAGAGGCCAGATATGTAGCCTACATCAGGATGGCCAAATACAAACAGAAGATCTCTCAATACTATAACTCCCGAGTTAAACACTCCTACTTTAAAGAAGGAGACTTAGTACTGAGGAAAAGCGAGGTTATGAGACAAGGTCCTCAAGGCAAGCTTGACCCAGGCGGGAAGGACCATACAAGGTGGTGAAGGTCCATGGAAAAGGGCATATCAGCTAGCTGATGCAAGTGGCAGGACCATATCTCGGAGCTGGAACGCCAATAACTTATGAAAGTTTTATGTCTAGGACAGGTGCCAGACTTACATTGTTTCCTTTTCAGCATTATTTTGTTGAATAAGGTGTAGTCAAACATCAATGTTTTAGGTGAAAATTTAATTTTATGTTATATTTGAGTATAAAATTGCTAATTTACAATCATAAAAGGATAATTCTAACTGAGCTTTGTAGGTCAGGCTCAGAAAAGTTTGCAAAGGACAAACTCTCTAAGTCAGCAGGTCAGACAAATTCGAACTGAGCTCTGCAGGTCAGACATAGAAAAGTTTGCAAAGGACAAACTCTTTAAGCCTGCACGTCAGACAAATTTGAACTGAGCTCTGCAGGTCAGACTCAGAAAAGTTTGCAAAGGACAAAGTCTCTAAGTCTGCAGGTCAGACAAATTCGAACTGAGCTCTGCATGTCAGACTCAGAAAGGTTTGCAAACGACAAACTTTCTAAGTCTGCAGGTCAGATGAATTCAATCTGAGCCCTGCATGTCAAACTCAGAAAAGTTTGCAAAGGAAAAACTCTCTAAGTCTGCAGGTCAAACAAATTTGAATTGAGCCCTGCAGGTCAGACTCAGAAAAGTTTTCAAAGGAAAAACTCTCCAAGTCTGCAGGTCAGACAAATTCGAACTGCTCTGCAGGTCAGACTCAGAAAAGTTTGTGAAGGACAAACTCTCTAAGTCTGCAGGTCAGAAAAATTTGAAATGAGCTCTGTAAGTAAGACTCAGAAAGTTTGCAAAGGACAAACTCTCAAAGTCTACAGTTCAGACAAATTCAAACCGAGCTCTGCAGGTCAGACTCAGAAAAGTTTTTAAATGACAAACTCTCTAAATGTGCAGGTTAGTCAAATTCAAAATGAGCTTTGCATGTCAGACTCAGAAAAGTTTGCAAAGGACTTTAAGTCTGCAGATCAGACACAGTGCAAAGCAAATTATCTAACACCAAGTATGCCATCCAAAACCATAAGTTACAGCATGTCATACTTGAGGGAGGCAAAGGGTACCGGGTAAGTACTTAAACTCAAAATAGAACTCAAAATAAAAGTGCTTAATAGAAACATAGTGGGCAAAAGCTCCACAAATGTTGAAAAAAGTACAAGTTTTTCAAAAAAAAATTACAAGACAAAACATGTCTTAGCAAAATAAGAGTACAACACAGAGTTCAGTTTTTAGCAGTAGGATCCTGCTGCTCTGTTGAAGACGGCTGGCTAGAAGAGGAAGGAGTTGGCTCAGTGCTCTGAGGAGCAGGATGGCGTTTAGCATACTTGGCTCCAATATCCTCACCGTTCCTGAACTCCTTTAGTCGATCGGCGTAAATATTTCCTGAACCTGGCTTGTACATGACCCGGTGAGGAAGGTTGGGAATAACCAGATCAGCAAATTGCTCTTTGGCCGCATCAACTCTTAGAGTAAAGCCTTGCCTCATTTCAGGGCCTAGAAAAGCCTTCAGGGCCTCAGCAAAATGTCATGAGGACTTGAACTCAGGGACGGCGTGAGCAGCCTGGGTAGGGATTGAAGCCTTCAGTTCATCCTTCTCAGCTCGGAGCATGACTAAGTTTCGCCCCAAATCAGCATTCTCTTTAGAATACTTATCAAAGGTTGCTTGAAGCTCAGCAGCGCACTGATCTCAAACTTTCTTCCGCTCAGCCTCATGAGCTCGAACCTCCTCTTTCAAGGCTTTAATCTCTTTATCTTTGGCCTTAGCAGAGTCTTTGTGCCTCTGCCAGCTATCCCTCAGATCTTCAATGGTTTTCGTCTGAGCCTCCTTGCTGGCCGAAGAATCGGTGAGGCTCTTCAGGAATCTTGACCAATTTGGCCCCCCTGCAATAATAATATGTGGGTAAGAAACAGTATATGTAAAGGAAGAAGCCAATATAAAAAAAGAAAACTTACAACGGTGGCCAAGTCTTTATCAGATAGCTCTGATAAACGCCCCTGACCTATGGGGACTTCTTTCTGAGCAATATACTTTTCCCATCCTCTGGAGCCTGAACTCATCCTCCTACACCTCTTCTCTTTGCTCGGCCCCCTCTGGTTCCAGAAGACCAACTTCTTCATGTATGGGATGGGAAGAGGAGCCGGAAACATCCTCAGGCTACTCAGACAGGCTCTGAGCTGCAGAAGGATCCAGCACAGTACCTACAGCACGAGTAGCAGGTAGCTCCATACTCTCGGGTTCTTCGACCTCGATCGAGGGGTGGTGGGTATCCCAAGTATCTCTTCCTCGGCAGCATCGGTGAGGAGCTCCGCAAAGTTTGACACTGCAAGTAACAGAGCAAGATAAAGCCAGCACAGGAATAATCACGTCAGGAAAGCAGAAAATACAATAAAAAAAGAACCCTACAAATGTCGTAGTCTTCTTCACTCATTTCTACATAAAGGTCAGGTCCAGCAGTGGATAACTTAGCCGCATCAATTAATTTGGAAGAGTACTTCTTTAGTTCAAGGCGATGCCACACTCTTGAATGTCCTTTATCAATTTTTATCAACGATTGTAGGCCGGACATCACGGTGGTGAGTTAGCCATGTTCCACACGCCCGGTTATGACCACCTCGGGTCGGATGAAGAAAAACCGGTGCTTCCAGTCCCTGTAAGAAGACTCTCCCTTTCGAAGGATACAGACGTCATTTAAAAACTCCCTCCCGGCATGGGAAGCAGTACAGGCCTGGCAGATCCTTAACTTGCTTACATTGGTAGGAGGTCTGGAAACACTCCACTCTGAACAGGATGTTTACACAGCGACACCAGATGGCGAAGCCAATAATGGCTCTTATACCATTAGGAACAATATGGGAAATCCTCAGCCTATAGTGTTCTACAACAGCCAAGAGGGTAGGACAGAACAGGACCCTCAGGCCACAGTCAAGTTGCTCCTTATATATAGCGCAGTATCCCGGGCGAGGTTGGTAAGCATACATGCCAGAGATAGGAAGTTGGGGGTCGTACCTCCTAATATAAATCCCATACTTCTTACTAGAGGAAATCATGGCCTTACAGGCCAACATAATATTGATACCATGGCAACGGGCTGAGATCTCAAAGCCATATATGCTTTTAAGGTTAGGTCGAATGTGGAAGTCACGAAGAAGAACGAGAGGAGCGGTGATGAAGGATCAAACTGGGGGGCTAGAACCGGATGTTCAAATCCCCTATGATTTATCAAAGGCAAGGGAACAGGGTTCTCAGGGTTAACCCAAAAATTGGAAGTTTCACTCTCCGACTCCGACACTGACTCAAATAAAGCCTCGATAGAAGCTATGCGTATGGATAATCTACTCACTTATCAACAATAAAGCAATTAATAATTGGGAAATGGCGAGAGAGCTTACTTGTGTGAGAAGAGGTTGAGAATGGAATGGCAACGGCAAATTTCAAATTCGACTTAATAGCAAAAAGTCTGTAACGTCTGAAGAGGCGTGGTATGACCAAGGGTTATAGGCCCCAAAAGCGGTCTAGGAAATGATCCACCATCAAGGCATGGCGAGAAAATGCCTCGTTTCTTGGGTCCATCATAATGAGTTATAAGCGTAACTACGCCACGTGACAAGGTAAATCCTAATAATTTAGAAAAGTCTAAAAAAGCGGTGAGCTCCTCCCGGGTAAGATCGGCGGCTCTGGCGACTGAGACGGATCTGGAAGGCTTATAACGAGAGGTCGGACTAGCCGCTTGCCGCGTGTCATTCGAGAGAATGGTCACATAATAAATGAGGAGAGAGAACAAAATAAATACAAAGGCCAGGGGCCCCGTCAATAAATGGATCAGACCTAAACCCGGTTGGGAGGTCTACATGTCCTTCAAACAAATACCACCTTGAGTCGGCTCAAGTCCCAGCAGGAGGTCGGAGTGCGTAAGTCGGTCGAGATGACCAAGGGAGCTCAGCCAGCAGTCGGGTAGAGCTTTCTTTATATAATATTTAAGCGTGTTCATATATAATATGATAAACATGGAAAGAATCCATGGATATAAGGACATTGATCTGTCATAGCCATAGTTATCCCACTAAATCAAAGGGATTGGCACAATATAATCCTTAGGGATTAAGAAATAAACCCTAATCTTGTAGGACAAGAAAGAGGCGGGGGCGCCTCTTATATAATCAATCCCTAAGGAACTACGAGAGACTTGATTCTAATTACACATTGGATACGTAGGCAACTTGAGAGACATAACTCTCAGGCTCAGTCTAAAATAAACACAAATAACCATTCATATTGCTCTTTATTCTTGGATTAATTGTCGTAGGAGTAAATTCGACCCGGATTTATTCATAGACGAGATGCAGCATCGTCATCTTGTACTTAGTAGATTTAATATAGCTTTGTCTAGTTATACTTGAATCCACGATTTAAGTGTTGTTCTAAGCTCATCTTGAATTAACTCTTTGTTTTATTCGCGTAAAACTTACCACTTGTGGTTTGTTTTGCTTGGTTTGTTTGTTTTTGTGGTTAGTATCACCTTTGGATCTGCATGCTAGTATAAATAAGTAAAATCTACAAAGTGTTTATCTTACCTATTCAAACTAAACACTTAGGCAAAATCTACATGCTAGTAAAATAAACCTAACTGGACTAAAATCTGATTGACTGCAATATGTTAGATACAACATAGATCACATAGGCAACTAGGATAACTTTGGTTTCATATAGTTATTTAAATAGTCTTCCGCTTGTTTAATTAACTGAAACTAAGTTTTAAGTCTGATTTAAGTTTTAATCGAAATAGAATCTAAAAATCGGTAATTACTCTATTCACCCCCTCTAGAGTAATTCAGTGGGTGTTTACGATCCAAAAACCTACACCAAAACCACATTCTCAGTTTGGGGATAATAATAAAAGGGTAAGTACAAACATACTTAATAAAGGGTAAAAACGCCAAATCTTAACACATTATAGCACAAGCAATATCAATAATATCACATATTTTCAAGTAGCTCACTCATTTCTACTAGTCTCACTAGTAGACACAACCAAAGAAGACATCTGTTACATATTGATCTAAGGACATTTTGCATGGTGAGTTGCACCATGACATTTCCTCAACACCTCTAAGGCACGATATTTAACCATATGGAATACTACACGAGTCCGTTTGGTATATGACTATATAGAGTGTAATAGTTCCATGAAGCGATACAAAGCGTGCCTCACCAAAGGCGAATGTGTTTAGCTTTTAGAAAAATCAAGTGTGCATTTAATAGATCGTTTGGATTGATGAAATGAAATGGAATGGAACTACATAGGTTCATTCAAGTAAAGGCTCTTCGGGACTTCTAGACCCTAAACCACTCTAAGTTACACTACATAGCACATTGCACAAAAACATTAGATTCAAATCTAATATCCACAAGGCTAAGGAATAAGGTTTCCGATTGTTGGAAGTAGCGCCCGAAATACAATTTATGTAATTGTTTTTAGAATTAATAAATGACAGATTTATTCTCATCTTATTACTTGCTTCGTGCTTGTAAGTAATACACTACTGAAAACCCTAAGTCGTACCATATATAACCATATAACTTAGTGTGTGTCACACATGAGGATTAAGTTTATGGTGATACACTTGAACTGTTAGTCCATGGTGAACTTAATCAAAGAATAGGGTCTTTTGATTAAACCACCATTAATGTGCCCATAACACTTTTTGGTGTGACCATCTTATCCGGACCGTCAACATTGGTTGTCTAAGTGGGGCATTTATATATGATGAGAGTCATATAGGACTGGACCGATTTAATATGAGTTTCTCATATAATTTCGTGATTGAGAAATCTTATTAAATCACAATATGATAATATATGGATTAACCTTAATCCTGAAGTGATTGCATACTACTACTTGTTTCAGGATAGGGTTTGATGTGTTCGTTAAGGATCGCTAAGAAGTGCGGTCCGAATCACTTTCACGTTGGCACTATTCTGGAATGAGTGAGGAGTGTGTGTCTCACAGATATGGAATCCATTCCTTCCTGCGGGAAGTAGAAAGACAACCCCCTTATTTGTTGATCCTAGAAACTGATCGATCCCCGGAGTTCGTATTGGTTATGAACTAATTGATCACTAGTAGGTTAAGGGTAAATAAGGATAGATATATTGAAGAAGGTTTACGGAAATAATCCTACTTCAGTACGGATAGTCTATGGAGGGTTAGTTTATATGAAATGATTATATCAATTGACACTTATCGACTCGACTCGACGTTTTGAGAATAAGTTATATCTATAATCGATAGAGTTCAGCTTCGGATTTATGGTGGCATAATTCCGCAATTAATGAATTAAGTAGAAATATTTTGTTCGATGAATATTTTATTTAATTTATTGTAGCTCTTGATTATAGAGTCCACGGTCCCGGTTTGGCTTGTAACACACACGAGTGTTTTCGTTTTATGGAACCTCGAGAATAAATTAAATAGTTGGTCTATTTAATGAATATGCAATATTATTTATTTGGTAAATAATATGTAAAATAGAAAAGACATTTTCTATTAAAAATTAGACAAATGTGGCACCTATTTTGTGGATAATTAGGAGAAGAAATTTTCCTAGATTATCTCACATGTGTAATTAATTAATTATCTATACTGTCGGATTATTAATGGAAAAATAAAGAGATTGATTTTTGATAATTATCTCTTATTTTTGCAGCAAAATATCTTTTCCTTATGATAATAGGTTTTGTGGTGTGAAAATAATAAGCTCTCTTGACTAGTTATTTTTCTATATAAAGAGAGTTCCTCCTAGCACAATAAGCTACACAAATTTGCGCCACAAATAAACTAGAAGGAAGAAAAATTAGTTTCTTACCTTAGTCATTTAGAGAAGAAAAACCTAGGGTTTTTCTTGTGCATATTCGACGAGGTTCTACGGCGAGGATCGACGTCCACTAGTCGTCGCTAGGAGATACAATCCGGAAGACTACGGCTTCTCCCTTGGTCGATTTTATCGTCTCTCTCCAGTTTGGGTAAATCTACTAACCTTCTCGTAAGATTAATTAGTTATGTCTCATATCGTAAATCGCATAAGCTTCCGCTATGCAAAGATCGAGTGTCTCGATCGGTGCTACTACTTCTAGCATGTGGTAGCAGAGCAAGGTTTAAATCTTACGATATCGAGAGCATAATTAATTTAGGAGTGGAATTGCATATAAGGTTGCATCTTTTATTTTTATTGAATGATTGAATGTTGTGGTTGACGAGATGGATTGAGGTTGGTACTTGTTTACCGTTAGATCTATTGTAAACTCGTATAATTAGAATTATACGAGTATAGGAAATATGTAATTTATTTTGCAATTTATGTAATTATTTTTGCAATTCCAATTTCATAGTAGTAGTTTTTGTTTTCCGGATCCGTCGACCAAAACATATTCAATGAAGAAGAAAAGGGACGCTGCCAAGGGGGATAAAGGCACTGCTCAAAAAAATAAAATAAAAATAAAAATAAAAAATTCGGCGGTTGCATGTGAAGAAGAAGAAAAGGCATCAATTTTTTTTTTTTTGCCTTTTATCAAGATGCTGCCGAAGACAATTTTTTTTGTGTGTTTTTGTTTCGGCGTGCCGAGGCTCAATGGGGCAACCTTAGCCCGATTTTCAACCCAGCACCCTCACACATGCGACGTTAGCATCGTATATGAACCAACGAAGAGGACGGGTCGGCTTAGCCAATCCCGACACCATTCGGTGAACTCGGTTAAAGCTCAGCCAGGGTTTAATACCGATAAGTTGGTAATTGCCTTTCAAGATTTATTGTTTTAAATTATTGAGATAAAATTCTACGATCCTAAAATTTTATCATGACAATATTAGGACTATAAAATTCTTTTAGTGAATTTTAATCGTGTAGTGACTACACGAGAGAATTTCTAAATAATCGATATATTGGAAGATCTTGAATATAGTGTCACTAGTTAGACGGTATTTGGAACCGATAAACTAGTGGGAGCTTTAAATTTGTGATTTATTGTTTTTCGATTTGGTGGGAAATTCATATGTCCTAATATATTAGAATTATAAAATTCATGGTGAATTTTAGTGTCTACATAAAGATTTTATAAATCCGAGAAATTGGAAAGTCGTGAATAAGTGACACTAGTTAGACGGTATTTGGAACCGATGAGCAGTGGGAGTATTAATTTAAATATTCATGATTTATTGTCTTTCGGATTGTGAATAAATTCTGAAAATCCTAAAAGACTCCTATTTTTCAAAATAACAGTGGGAGTGAGGAAGGTGACAACCGACCCCACGGCCTCTACTATTGACACAAGCAAGTGAGAGAATGGTGATGCCTCGTGCCGCTTTGATTTCGGCCCCCTAAGGATGGCCTTCACCGCTATCAAAATGCATGGCTTGGTCTCCGAAAGGATAGGATTTTGGGTACTCGTCGAGTCACTGACCGACCCTAAGGCAGCATACTCGGGGCTTACTTTGAGATCTGAAATAGTAGGTCACACTCACACGGATATTTTTGGAAATATCTTGGCTGAAAAAGGAAGGGAATCAACAATTAAATGGAGATGTCCGATTCTCAGTTAATTGTTGAGAGAGATTGTTCAATTTAATCGTCACCTCTTTGACCTACCCTAAGGCGGCACTGTAGGTGTGAGATTAAATCCTTGGAATGGTAGGATAAACTGCATGCATGACATCACGTTTATAATTCCAAAAATTTATTATTTGTTGTGGTGTATGATTTGATTTATATTTCTGTCAAAAATTTATTTTCGCAACTACATATCATCTCAAGGTATCTAAACTGCTAAACACGATAAATTGACTGATGATGACTTCATAGAAGTGGAAAAGTAACAAGAACGTTGAACTCAATAATCGAGAATGCAAATTAATTTTTCGGAAGAGGATGTTCCTCCTAAGCCTTCAAACTTAAGTGACATTGATAAGTGTGTCACTGCTGTCACTCGTGTCGAATGAGAGACAAAACAAAATTAGTTCAAAGATAGCGAGAATGATTTGGTACCAATCTCACTAGACATCCCACAATTCACGAGTAGTGTCTACTCAAATTAACTGCTAGTTCATGGCCATTTCCTTTATAGAAAGCCAAGAATGGGAAGGTAAATGTCTACAAGTGCAAGTCATTTAAACTAAATAAGTTAAAGGCTAAACCGAAATATTAATAAAAGAAAGTATAGGATAAGGAAAGTGATTTCGGATCACTAACCTATGAATCCTTAGCGACTTTCTTAACCGAGTAAATCGACTCAGAAGCTAAAGTTCTTTTGTAAGAACAAGGTATTTGGGCATTCATAATGAAGAGTAGACAACGGGCGATTATTTCGGCTAAGATAGTGGGAGTGATATAAGGAAATAAATTTTGATTTTAATCCTTGAATATCAAAGAAATATAATTTACATTTTGATTCGTTGGAACAAATGGATTCACTTTCACATCGATAATATAGTTGCCTTAAAGAAAGTGAATATGACATCTGTATACGATTCTGAGACTCGGACTTTTGTCTGATAAAGTCAAAACCACTAAGTAATGCTGAATAGGTATATGCAACACATCATAAGCTATTAAGGCAAATGGTTTTCATATTTAGAGAAACGATTCTTCAACATCTATTAATTAGTGCATATATCCTAAAGATATGATCTGAAGAGTGGATAAGGGTGATTCCTATCTCCCAGTCCAAGAACACTATCTCAAAGGAAAAATGACTAAGTTACCTTTCAATTAGGAAAAGGTAATAGAGCTGAAGAAGTATCACAACTTGTTCATATTGACCTTCGGGGTCTTATGAAGGATACAAGCTAGTGGGAGCTTTTGAATAGTGGACAATTTGTCTGATAGCTACTCGAAACGCCGATTAGTTTATCTAAATATTTGGAGGAATCAACGATATTAATAGGGAAGCGAGTATTCCATGCTCGGATATAGGCTATAGCATAGTATTTGGGGCGATGCTCGACCTACCTCCAAGTGAAACGATTTCACCGAAAGGAGAAACCATGTATTGTCTTGTATAGTTATTGATATGCTACATTACACTGCTTAACTCAATTAAGAAATTAGTTGCAAAATAACGGTTTCTATTATTATGTAATACCGAGAAGTCTACAGAAGATGCTTATGAATTTATGGATAAGGAGTGAACTACGTTTACTCTCCTTTCGTAAAAATAGGCGTTTAGCACTTGGTGCTTGAAGGTAGGGCTGGAGATTTTGCATACACGTTCGGATGGTATTTGTTAGTGAAATATCTTAATGCAATGAGTAAAGGTTGGTTATAAGATTCTTGAGATCGGATTGTGATTTACTTTGTTACATCCTTTCTAAAAGAATGTTTAAATAACAACCTTAGACCTTGAAGTCTGATTACTCAAGGAGTTACTATCGATTTAATCGGACCACATCCAACATTGGTTGTTGGGGAATACGCTGATAAATACTACTGAACCAGATCGGAATGTCAATCCACCCAAATGCAGTGGGAGTATGGTTTATCCATTGACTCACTGTGATGAAGCATACTTTACAGTCTGCTAGGGGTGGTTGATCACCTATGGTCCTTTTTGGAGGACTGTACAGGATTCTGAAAATAAGAGGTTGGTCTAAAGCCATATACTTGTAAATGGAGTTTTGGTACTCCAGGTCTGTTCATACTCCTGTAGAACCACCTGAGTGTCTTAGGCCCAGTGGGAGAAATTGGATCTACATGGAAAAAAGTTGAATGAATGAGAAAGTTTATCTTTCTAAGCAATGCCAAGTGGTTTTGGGGGAAACTCCCTGAGAAGCAGACAGTTAAACAGGGGTGATGCCCTGAAACTTTCTCACCACTCAGCCTTGCTTGACTCTATGGAAAGCAGAAAGATTAAAAGGGGTGATGCCCTGAAACTTTCTTGCCGTACAATGAAGCTTAGATTCATTCGGAACGGAAGGGTTTTAGCTTAAAGCCAATGGCAGATTAACTGCCTATGCTTATATCCATTGATGGATTAAAGCAAACCTCTAGGTCATTAAAAGTCACATGTTTTGGAATGTGTGGGCTTGACCAGAATATTGATGAGTCTTTTGTAGACTGGAGAAACAATATTGGTAAAATAGTAGACATTAGTGTTAATAAAAGATACACTGCAACAGTTGGAAACAACATGGGTGTGTTATCTGAAGTCAAAAACTGACGAGCCAAAGCTTCTCTGAATCAGAGAAGTGGACTATATTCTTAGAATCGATTCATTCGAATTCATGAGAACAAGTTGTTGGCAATATCCCATCCATCTTATTGGTTAAAGATGATAATGCATTTTGAATCTGAGAATTCAACGAGAGTTTTCTACCCAACCCCTCACGGAATAATTCTCTTAGTATTCGGATATAGAGAAAATGGGATAGATTCTCTTTTGGATAGAGAAAGTCAAGTTATTAAAAGTCAATAAAAGTCAAGTCTTGGATTCAGACGTTGAAAGTAGTATATTGCATCATCAAGTATCTTTAGAGAACGAGGAATCATATGCTTGTGTATTCGGGTGCAAACCTGAGTGTTGTTGACTACACTAATTCTGATTATTAGTCGGATTAAGGATGATCGTGAATTGATCTCAGGCTCAGTGTTTACTCATAGTGATGGAGCTACAGTCTGAAGCAATCCAGCACTGCCAATTTGACTCTATTAGTCGAATAGATAGTAGCTTTCAGAGCAGCTAAAGAGGCAGTGTGGCATGAGAAGTTCTTTGTTTGATCGGGAACTGATTCTAGGTCTTGATGAGCCGATACCATTTTACTGTGATAACATTTGAGAGGTAGCTCATGCAAATGTTCTTCGCAATCACAAGAGGTCAAAAGCATATGGAAAGTAAATACCACCTGATCAGACAGACCGTGCCGAGAGGCGACATTTCGGTCCTAAAAGATCGCATCGAGCCGACAACCTAGCTGATCAGTTTACCAAGTTGCGTGACATCTAGTGTCACTGATAAGCGCTTGGCGGGTATTAAATTGGGAGATATGTCTCATCTGCTTTAGAGCAAGTGGGAGAATGTTGTGGATAGAAAGAATAAGGGTGTGGTGCTCTAAAAACAATCATTCCTTGTCTTTACGGGCAAGTGAGAGATTGTTAGATATAGTGTGCCCGAAAGACAATTGTTGCTTGTCCTTACGGGCAAGTGGGAGATTGTTGGAAGTAGCACCCGAAAGATAATTTATGTAATTGTTTTTAGAATTAATATATGACAGATTCATTCTCATCTTATTGCTTGCTACGTGCGTGTACGTACTACACTACTGAAAACCCTAAGTCGTATCATATGTAGCCATATAACTTAGCGTGTGTCACACATGAGGATTAAGTTTATGGTGATACACTTGAACTGTTAGTCCGTGGTGAACTTAATCAAAGTATGGGGTCTATTGATTAAACCACCATGAATGCGCCTAGAACACTTTTTGGTGTGACCGTCTTATCCGGACCGTCGACATTGGTTGTCTAAGTTGGCACTATTCCTGAATGAGTGAGGAGTGTGTGTCTCACATATATGGAATCCATTCCTTCCCACGGGAAGTAGAAAGACAATCACCTTATTTGTTGATCCTAGAAACTGATCGATCCCGGGAGTTCGTATTGGTTATGAACTAATTGATCACTAGTGGGTTAATGGTAAATAATGATAAGATATATTGAAAAAGGTTTACGGAAATAATCCTACTTCAGTACGGATAGTCTATGGAGGGTTAGTTTATATGAAATGATTATATCAATGGACACTTTTCGACTCGACTCGACGTTTTGAGAATAAGTTATATCTATAATCGATAGAGTTCAATTTCGGATTTATGGTGGCGTAATTCCGGAATTAATGAATTAAGTAGAAATATTATGTTCGATGAATATTTTATTTAATTTATTGTAGCTACTGATTATAGGTTCCATGGTCCCCAGTTTGGCTCCTAACACGCGAGTGTTTTCTCGTTATATGGAACCTCGAGAATAAATTAAATAGTTGATCTATTTAATGAATATGCAATATTATTTATTTGGTAAATAGTATGTAAAATAGAAAATACATTTTCTATTAAAAATTTGACAAAAGTGGCGCCTATTTTGTGGATAATTAGAAGAAGAAATTTTCCTAGATTATCTCACATGTGTAATTAATTAATTATCTATTTGTTGGATAATTAATGGAAAAATTAAGAGATTGGTTTTTTGGGAATTATCTCTTATTTTTGTAGCAAAAATATCTTTTCCTTATGGGAATTTGTTTTTGTGGTGTGAAAATGATAACTCTCTTGACTAGTTATTTTCCTATATAAACAGAGTTCCTCCTAGCACAATAAACTACACAAATTTGCGCCACACATAAAATAGAAGGAAGGAAAATTAGTTTCTTATCAAAGTCATTTAGAGAAGAAAAACCTAGGGTTTTTTTTGTGCATATTCGAGGAGGTTCTACGGCGAGGATCGACGTCCACCAGTCGTCGCTAGGAGATACAATCCGGAAGACTACGGCTTCTCCCTTGGTCGATTTTATCATCTCTCTCCGGTTTGGGTAAATCTACTAACCTTCTCGTAGGATTAATTAGTTATGTCTCATATCATAAATCGCATAAGCTTCCGCTGTGCAAAGATCGAGTGTCTCGATCGGTGCTACTACTTCTAGCACCGATGATCCCGAGTATCTCCCGCAGAGGATCTCCACTGAGTCTTTGAGCCAATACACCGGAAACCGAACACTTAACTTTGACATATAACAATGAAGTCACATCAGGCCAAATGAAATGAGTTCCCATGCTCTCATGTAGCACGGTGAGGAGTCAAAACCACTAGAACACATACATTCCACTTTACAACCTTTCACATAAGGTTCTACACTAAGGCATGCTCAAAAATGAACAAAACACAAATCCTGGGTTAGGCGTGCATTTGCACTGACCCAGGCATGCGCCTGCTGCTTATTATTCCCAAAAAAGTTCAATCTCCAAAGTCGATTCCCTAATGATTCTTCACCATTCAAACACCAAAAACTACTCTAAAATCATACCAAAATGATATGAAACTACTCTACAACATGCTTGTATCATTAAACTAGATCTAAACACTAAAATAATATGAATAGATTTGGTTGAACATCCTTTTACCTCAAATCTTTGAAGAAAATCTTATATCCAAAAGCCAAGACTTCAACACTCATGCGGACCAAGTTCTTCCTTCAAATCCTTCAATCCAAACGAAGATTTAAGGTTACTAAAACCTTCTAAACATCTAGAAGCTAAGAATGATCCAAGAAATGTTCTAGATCAAGATAATGAACTTCGGAAATTGTTACCTGATCGAAGAAACTCTAAAGTAGAAACGACCCTCTCTTCATGGTAAGTCTCGTGGTGTGATTCATTTGTGATTCAACGGTCGGATGGCCCGAAAAGTAAAAGATTTATTTTCTTCTTCTAATTTTTTTCCCTCTCTTTTTCTCACTCACAGCCTCACCATATTCATAGGGGAAATGAAACGAGGGTTTGGGGAGTAAGTTGGGTTTAAATAGACTTGGTACATTTTTCGTTTCGCCCGGACTAGAAGTTTCACCTTTAAAATCATGTAAATACCCTCTAACTTATACTTATCTCCAGAGATTTAGTTAAAACTTAACATATTACTAATTATCGGAACATACAAAATCATAAAAATGATTTATATCCTTAATTAAAATACGGGTTTCACCGACTACTTTTTCCTTGTTGCAGATACACATTGTTTAGGGTGGGTCACGTGACCCCACTGTGATCCGAAGAATTTATTTTAGTATTAAAACCATATAGTTTTGTTGTTGAAAATTGTCGTTTTATACTTAAAAGATGTAATTTTAGACTTCGATAACCTACTAAAACAAATTTTTACATAAAAAATACAGTTTTAAACTTCGATGACACCGTTGAAAAATATTTCTGAAACCACCGTTGCTTTTGGAGCATTATTACATCTACTACTCGTGTCTTTGAAATCTTCTACTACTACTGCATAAGAAAAATAATAAATACAATCTCGCCATAAATGACCGCTTCTAGACGTACGGGAAGAAAAAAGAAAACGCAAAACAACTCACTAGAACTTCAAAAAAAAAAAAAAAAAAAAAAATATATATATATATATATATATATATTATTTAAAAGTTCACTACGCTGTTGCGATATGCGAGCAATTGTAAAAGAAATGAATTACATTTGATTATAAAATATGTTTCTTAATAACTTTTGCATCCAATCGTAGTTTTATTTAACATCAACGGCATTTAAATTTTTTTTTTTCATCTAATGACTTTCTTTGCGATTCTATTATTTACGCCATATCATTCTATTTGTGCATTATATTCTACAGGTATATTTTGTAAAAATTGATTCCGGAGTCAATAACCCATTTCTGTAGGAATATTATGAAACTAACTTTGGAAAATTCGGTTCTTATTTCCAAACTATTTAAAGTCAGTTTTAGCTCAAGAAATTATTTTCATAAAATGGCTTTTATTGTGATTCACAGATAAAATGATGTATAAATAAAAGGAAAGTTGTGCAAATAATTATTGGCTCTTTATCGGCTTGAACATAAAAAATAAAATTTGAGGAAAAGAAAATTAGGGTGACAGAAAAAAGAGATAAAAAAATGTCTACAGAAGTGAAATATGACCCCATATATCCTCTCTTTGTATATCTGAGAAAAGCATCTATAAATTAATAATGTTGGGGATAGGAATATTTTATTAATTTAGCGAGATATTATTATATCGATAAATTAATAATTTATTAATTTAAAGAGGTTTACGTATAACCTTTAAATTTCCAAGGTCCGATGTCTTAGTTTTGATGTATATTAGTTAGAGATGAAAAATAAATTACGTAAAAAAGTTAAAGCGCATTCTACATGAATATACATTCATAAATTATTTGAATTTGACAATCCCAACTCTTAAGTCTGATGAGGAGATTTAAAGATAAGCTGATAAAGATTTGAAGTTGATAAAAAACAAATAACTATAGATTCATTTTTTCTTAGATAATCTTAGAATTTGGAATCTTTTAGACATACATAATTATTAATTTATAGTTTTCGATTTGGAACCAATATATATACTGTTTGGGATTGAAAAAAGTTATTATCTTATTATTTTATCGATTGGGTCGATTTTGTCTTGATCTGTTGGGATTTGAATAATTATTAATTTTATCGAATATTAATTTATCGAGTATTAATTTATAGAGGTTTTCTGTATCTTTGTCTTCCGTTTAGATAGAATGAGTCGGTTTTTCCTCAAATTTTAAAAAAAAAATTACAAAAAAAGAAAAAGAAAAAGAAAAAGAATGGGTCTATTCACGCGCTAAATTCTTCTTCTCGTCCTTAAATCTCCTCTCCATCAACGCCTGTCCTTCATCCTTCCATAACACTAATCAATTTTGTTTATTTTTATTTGACTTCTTCGATCCATACGTTTTATCTTTCTCTTGCATTTTTCTCGGATAAACAATTTTTTTCTGTTAAACAGGTCTAGTTTTTCAAGATTTTACATACCCTTTAAGGTTGAATCCATCTTGAGATAAAGATTTCTCAGGTGGATTTTCAACCTTTCCCAACATTGTACATTATTACCCTGTTTTCATTTTCTGTTCTTTTTACGTGAGCTTTCGTTCAATCCCTTTGCAAAGATTGGATTTTTATTGGGTAGCTTCCAGAATCGTGAATCGGAGCTTTCTTTGACAAAGATTGTGGTTTTGTTCTCTTCATATTCTTTTGAAAGGAAATTTTAACTTTTTAGTAATTTTTGTTGGACGTGATTTGCTTTTAAAGAAAAAAACTTGATAATATTTGAAGGCTAGAGCTCATGGGAAATTGTTGTGTAGCTCCAAAAACATTTGATGAAGAAGTAAAGAAAAGAGGGAAAAACAAACACAACCCTTTTGCTATTGATTATCAAGGAAACAATAAAGCTGGAAACGGTGGAGACAAATTATGTGTATTGGATAATCCAACGGGCCGTGAAATCGATCAGAAATATGAAATCGGGAGAGAGCTTGGGAGGGGTGAATTTGGGATTACCTATTTGGCTACTGATAAGTCAACTGGAGAAGTTTTTGCCTGTAAATCAATATCAAAGAAGAAGCTAAGGACAAGAATAGATGTTGAGGATGTTAGAAGAGAAGTAGAGATAATGAAGCATTTGCCTGAACATCCAAATATCGTGACCTTGAAAGCTACTTATGAGGATGATAAGGCTGTGAACCTAGTTATGGAATTGTGTGAAGGGGTGAATTGTTTGATCGAATCGTTGCTAGGGGACACTACACAGAGAGGGCAGCGGCCGGAGTTTTTCGAACAATTGTTGAAGTTATTCAGGTGATTATTCACTTTTTCTTGAGTTTTAGCATTGCATTTGTTACATATTTTTCGTGTTTTTATATGATTAAATCAAGGTCCCTGTATTTTATGCACCGGGTTGTTATTTTAGTACTTCATGATGTTTATGAATTCTCATCTTGTTATGTTTTTTGTTAAATGAAAGCTGATTTTGTTATGTTATAGATGTGCCATAAGCATGGTGTAATGCACAGAGACCTTAAGCCTGAAAACTTTCTCTTTGGAGACAAGAAGGAAACTGCACCATTGAAGGCTATTGATTTTGGACTGTCTGTGTTCTTCAAACCTGGTAAATTTCTTAGAAATTAATTTCATGGTTATATCTTTAGATTAATTGTCAACGCTGAATCTAGTTTCCTGCGATAATGGACTATTATTCAATGCTTTTACAGGTGAGAGGTTTAATGAGATCGTTGGCAGTCCTTATTACATGGCTCCAGAGGTTCTAAAACGAAATTATGGGCCAGAAGTTGATGTCTGGAGTGCTGGTATAATTCTCTACATCTTATTATGTGGTGCACCTCCTTTCTGGGCAGGTCAGTCTTCTTTTGTTCACTAATTTTGCCTTAGTTTTCATCGTTATTTGATGCACTTTTACTGCTACGCTCGATTCTGCTATGTCACCCCGAATCGAGTCGAGTGTATGTACAAATCACCTGTCTTTTTTATAAAGCACTTCTAGGCTATGATGCACTCATAGTTCATCCTGCAAGCGTATCCCGTATCCGATACGTATCGGATACCGAGAGCGAACTGTAATTTTCAAGAGTGGGATATTTTATCGGATACACGTATCTTGACAACAGATACGGGTATCGAAACCTTAATATGTGTACATAGATACACATATATATATATATACTAATATACACACACATACGTACGTACATATGTATACATTTATACGTACACATATATGTGTGTGTGTATATATATATATATACATTTATTTTTATTATTTACAGTTTAGTTCGTATATTTTTATTATTTACAAATACACCTCCATATCCGTATCTTATATTTTTTGTAAAATCACGTATCTGCGTATCTCGTATCCACGTATCCCGTATCCACGTATCCGTACCCATGCATCCTAGCTTCTAGCAACACAATGGCAGATGCTTAAAGCATAGAACCTTACCTTCCCCTCCCAATGTCCCTTATTGACTAAAAAACTGGAGTTTGTGATTGTTTGAAGTATATTTCCCCCTTCCTGTTTTTGATTCTAAAACTGATTCGTATTGCAGAAACTGAACAAGGAGTTGCACAGGCAATCATTAGGGCCAATCTTGATTTCAAAAGGGATCCTTGGCCTAAAGTTTCTGATAGTGCAAAAGACCTTGTTAAGAAAATGCTTAATACAGACCCGAAGCAGCGGCTTACTGCTCAGGAAGTTTTAGGTAATGAAAAGAATAAAGCTTTTAACTGTCTTTATCAGTGCTACCTATATATATCATTTTATAACCTATTGACATGGACGTCTTTTTCTTCATCTTCCAGACCATCCTTGGTTACAAAATGCCAAGCAGGCTCCCAATGTTTCTTTAGGTGAAGCTGTGAGAACACGGCTGAAGCAATTTTCAGCGATGAACAAGTTGAAGAAACGAGCTTTGAGGGTAACGCCTGAAACCCTTTTTTTTATTTTGACAAATTATTGTGTCGTCTTTTTTTTTCCTGAACATATTTCCACTTTTGAACAAGCATTCCCCTGATTTTTTTGGTTTGGCACTGTTTCGGAATTGCAGGTGATTGCTGAACATTTATCAGCAGAGGAAGCAGCTGGCATAAAGGAGGGATTTGAGGAGATGGATACATGCAAGAAAGGAAAGATCGATATTAACGAGCTTAGAGCTGGTTTGAACAAGCTCGGTCATCAACTCGCTGAAGCAGATCTTCAATTTGTAATGGATGTTGTAAGTTCTCATTCAACCGTCAGTTTGAGCTTATGATTTTATGTTCTTTGATTGTTGATCCATTCTATGAACTCTTCCTACTTGATATAATCGGTTTATGTGAAAGTAATTAGGTTAATCATTTTCAGGGTGATGTTGACAAGGATGGATATCTGAACTATGGTGAGTTTGTAGCAATTTCTGTCCACTTAAAAAAGATGGCAAATGACGAACACTTGCGAAGAGCTTTCGAGTTCTTTGACAGAAACCAAAATGGCCATATAGAGAAAGAAGAGCTTAGAGAAGCTTTGGTTGATCCTGATGATCCCGATGCCAACAGTGAAGAAGTACTTAAAGGCATTTTTCTGGATGTAGACGCTAACAAGGTTTGTATTTGCATTATGTTTCTTGTTCTAAAATGTTTGTGTATGTTAAAAGTTGTATTTATATGGTCCTAAAAAAGTTAGTCAGATGGACATTTAAAACCTTGAAAAGATATTGTCTTTAGTTTCAAAAGTGCAGTTTTCTTGGGGTAATTTTGGTAAACTTGACTGAAAGTTTCATTCTTTGAATGAAGGATCTGTCCCCAAACACAAAATCATATGACTATTCTATGTCATCATTTGTATTTTGAACTGTTGTGTTTTAAACAGGATGGACTTATTAGCTACGACGAGTTTGCAGCCATGATGAAGGCAGGAACAGATTGGAGAAAGGCATCACGACAATATTCAAGAGAACGATACAACAGTTTGAGCTTGAAATTGTTCAAGAATGGATCCGTCAAAGTTGCTAACAAGGGTCGATAAATTATCAAGAACGATAAGTTCTTCTTGCCGAGCCGAATAAAAAAATTATATATAAGATTACAGTTTTTATTCTTTAAATATTCTTCTGAACATTTGTATTATATCTTCATCTTTTTCTCTTATATTTTCATTTATTGCAATTCCTTGGGGCCTGTTACGGGTATCAGGTCCCTCGTTCTTGTGTAGTTACTCACTGTATCAAACCATTGGATGAATGTCAGGTGTGTAAAAATGCATTACACCTTTTGTTATCATACACAGTTGACACTCATCCAACAATACCGGTGCATTAAGAAGTCTCCATATAAGAACTTCCCGTGTTATTTGCTATGTAGTTTTGATATTGTATTTTCGGTTTAGAGGGCGACAATTGATGAAGAATTTAGAATTGTGTGAGCTCAGCTGGTTGCCTATGTCTGTGTAAATAGTAATGTATACATTTCAATCTAGTATTGAGGCTTTTCACGTCCAATGTTTCTGAGTATATAAGATTGCTTATGAGAGTGTATCTTTATTCTTGAGTATTATTATTGTTGTTTATTACTACACCTTGTTTTTTCTCTGATGGGTACCGAAAAGCAGTGAATTTGCAGAGATTTGAACTATGATTGAAGCTTTTTTGATTAAGAATATACCCCACTTTTTGGCCCGACAGAATGATATGAAGTTCAGCCATTAATTATGTCATCACGCAATTGGATAGGAAGCATCCATGGCAATGCCGCAAAGACCGCCTTTAGCAGCAACATCTCGTTCCATTCGTATGTATCCTTCTTCACCCCAAGCAGTTCCCCATGAATTTTTCACCAACCAGTATTTGGTACCATTTGTAGTTGTTCCATATCCTACTGCTGTGACGGCATGGTCTAGGTTGGTTCCACATTTTCCGGTGAAAACCCCACCTCCGTATAGTTGAAAGTCAATTTCACCTGCATCGATCGAGACTGAAATCGGTTGATTTGCCACGGACTTAAGCAGTGCTGCTTCGCTGTTGGCAGGCACTTTTTCATATCCTGTGATTTTAGCTGCATGAGATGCTTCATCGGTTTTATTGCAAGTTCCATTTGCCGTTGTGTGGTATGTTGCTTCAGAGGCAAGTCCTTTGTTCTTCAGAATGAATGCAAATGCGTCTTCCATGTAGCCACCATCGCATCCATGGTCGTTATTTGTTCTGTCACAATCCATGATTTCTTGTTCAGAGAGAGAGATCAGTTTTCCGGTGCTTATCTTGTTTATTCCTTCGGTGGCTGCTACTGCTGAAAACGCCCAGCAACCCCTTGTTTTGTCGGAGAGAATTAGTAAAGAACTCAATTGAAGAAATTTGTAACACCCTCAAACCCCAGGACTGAAAGCGCTAAATGAGTCATAAATAATCCGGTCAACTGTTTAGACCGTCGTCCTCGTTTGGTGTAAAAGAGTTAACCTGAGTTGACAAGACATTTATGTCTCACATAGGTGAGCAGGGACTTTACATAGGTATGATAGTCAGACCTGTGAGCAGGGACTTTAGACTTGAATACAATTCTGTAACGCCCACAGACCCCGGGAATGGTAGCATTAAATATGTCATAAACGATCCGGTCAACTGCTTAGACTGTCGTCATCGCTTGGCCTAAAAAGATTAACCCGAATTGAGAAGATATTTATATTTCACACTTATATGGGAGGTGAGCAGACTATTATTTTACAGATGCGGGACTTCACAACATGGAACAACAAAATCAGGGGTAAAGTTGTATATTTTGATCGATAATGTAATATGTGAAATGCCGATTGCAATATTGGTTACGTTGAAGGACGTTTTTATACTCTTTAAATTGTGGATTTGATGAGAATCACATCAGCGAGTATTGAATCGTGACTTACCGCATTGTCCTTGGTCCTTAACTGCAGTGACCGCCCCTTTCTGTCTCCAATCCACAGTGGCAGGAATTGATGTGACATTTTCGTATTTGAATGGCGTGCTTCCGGGTACAATATCAATAGAGAAAGGTCCTTTAAGCCCATTACGTGAGGCCTTAAACTCTTCATTTGTCATGTCGGCAAATGAGTTGACACTGAGTTTGTATGGCTTGTTTGCGGCCTTGTTGAATGCATCGACATATTCCACATTCTTTTTGAAAATATCAAAAGACCGATGTTTTTCCAAGTCATCTGCATACACACGTCCGTAATGAGACATCCATTGCTCATGTCTTTCTACCATAGAAGCTTCTTGTCTGTTGCGAGCAGAGGCTTGTGTTGCCCACAAGCCCAAAAGTATGAAGAAACAAACTTTTATTATTGAAAGATCCATTTATTGTCAAAAAAATGAATCCTGTGAGATGATGCGTTTTAAAGCATTTCGCCAGCTAAGTATTTATACCGAGTTGAGCTTTGAGTACACTCAATTTCACTAATTTGCCGGGCAAACCGTGGTGACAAGGACAACTAGTAGAGTTAGTGTTGTAGCGTAATAAAATGTTGTGACAATAAAATAATTATTGTCTTTATGTCTCCTTGTGACATTTGACAAAAAAACAGCCAAATAAATCAAATCCATCGGGAGGCACTATTGCTCCAGCCAGAGTAAATTACCACAACTACCCTTCCGTGTTCTCCCAAAGAAATCACAAAGAACTGATCGATATGTCTGACGCATGCTTTTAATAGTACTATGTCCAACCAATTTTTTTTATCCACAACTACCCTTCCGTGTTCTTACAAAGAACTGATATGTTTGATGCATGCTTTTAATAGTACCACGGGCGCTCCAGGGGTTGACCAACGGGGCCATGGCCCACGGTCTCTTCAAAGTCGATGAATTTAAGAGTCCTGTCAATTTCTTACATAATAGCATATATATTATTTGTATTTGTATATTAAGCTTCAATAATTTACCGAATAACAAGGTATTACCCTAGTCATTATCAATATAGTACAACCAATTAAGTGAACATGGTTTGAGCCCCGTTAGATGCAAAAACTTTGGTTATTGTTTTTTTTTTTTAAAAAGGGCCTAATTTTTTTTGACTACGAGCCTAAATTAGGACATTGACGCCCCTGAATAGTTCTAGGTCCCACCTATTTTCTTTTGTCCTAAACGCAATTTTTTTTTCAAGCTGTCCAACACATGACTATCCACAATGGTTACCCTTTAAATACTTGTTTTTCATTCCGGTTACGTATTTACATCCTTTATAAATGAATTCAATCCAATGATGTCACTCTACAAAACACTCTGACGAGGGTTGAACTAAGCCTCGCCACGTGTCATCTCCTAATTGATCAAACAATAATTGAAGACAGAGAAACTGCAACATTAAGGGCCAGGAGCCCCATTTTGTGCCTAAGGGCAGACCTGAACCCCAGGTGGGGGATCTTACATGTCCTTCCGAACAGCACCACCGCAGGTCGGCTAGGTTGCTGGGAGCTCGGGTCTACGTAGTCCAGGCCGAGTCGGTCTGGAGAGGCTCGACGCAGATCGGCCAGAGCCCCACTTTTATAGATATAGCCCACGTGTTTATAATAAAGGATAATTATGGGAAGATCCTAAAGATCCTTCTCTCAGTAGGATTCTGATCCTATTATTTAAATATATCCGTGTTTATCTTCTAAAATCACGGGATTGACACGGAAAGAATCCCCAATACTTAGGGAACAAAAAAAACTGGACGAGATGTTCTCTATATAAACAATCCTAAAGAACTACGAGAGACTTGATTCCAATATACGCGTTGTATACGTAGGCAACTTAGGAAAAAACCCAGGCTCAGTCTAAAAATAAATACAAACACCTTTCCTCTTCTTATATTCTTACAAGCTTTTAGATCTTGGATTAATTGTCATTAGGAAATACGGCTAGATTATTACTAAATGAGATCCAGCATCGTCAATTGGCGCTAGAAAAAGGGTCTCCTACTGATAGTTAATCAAGATCATCATGCCATCTAAAAAGAACAAAAAGAAGAAAAAAAGCAAGAAGAAACCGCCACTGATGGTGGTCAAAACGCTGGAGTAGGTGGAAGCAGATCGCACCACCACTCACCAGCCATAGCAAGGAGCAGAAACCGCTTTAAATCCGGCACAACAAGCCCTGGAAGAACAACCTGCTGTCGTTGACGGACCAGCCCTACAGGCCGTTATCCAGGCAACAACCCAAGGGAAGGATCTAGGAGATCCATCAGAGGGTAATTCTAATGGCAGGACCATTCGAAGGAGCTGGCATGCGAACAATCTCTGCAAATTCCATGTATAGGACAAGTTCCAAACTTTATTAAATTGCTTTATTTTTCAAGTTTCAGTTTTGCTACTCTGTGTTAGCACTCATGATATTTCAATATCAAATATCTTTTCCATTATACGTGATGGCTTTGATCAAGTTTCCAAAGGACAAACTAATAAAGTTCGCAGGATGAACTAACTGAGATCCGCAAGTCGGACTCAATCACATTCAATAATCTTCGCAGGACGAACTAACTGAGATCCGCATGTTGGACTCAGTCAAATTCAATAAAGTTAATAGGATGAACTAACTGAGATCCGCAGGTCGGATTCAACAAGTTTGCAAAGGAAAAACTAATAAAGTTCACAGGACGAACTAACTGAGCTCTGCAGATCGGACTCAACAAGTTTTCAAAGGACAAACTAAAAATGTTCGCAAGACGAACTAACTGAGCTCCGCAGGACGGACTCAACAAAATTAATTGTTTGAAGGACAGACAAACAGAGCTCCGTAGGTCGGATTCAGCAAAAAAAGGAATAAATAAATAAATAAAGTCTGCATGACAGATTCAAAAAATAATGTCTGCGACAGATTCAAAAAATTAAATCTGCAAGTCAGACTGAAAAAATAAAGTCTGCATGACAGACTCAAAAAATTAAGTCTACAGCTCAGACACAAAAAATTGAGTCTGCAAGACAGACTATTAAAAAATTAAGTCTACATGATAGACTCAAAAAATTCACCTCCGCAGGTTGGACTCGAAAAGTTTGCCTAAGTCTGTAGGACAGACTCGAAAGCTTGAGCTCCGCATGTCGGACTTAACAAAGTTTGCAGGTCAAACTCATCGAATTGAGCTTCGCAGGTCAACAAAATTTAAAAGTCTGCAGGTCAGACAACCCGAGGTTCGCAGGACACCCCTATAAAGCTGGTAAAGTGCAAGACAAGGGTGCATATCAACCAGCAAATTCAAATGGCAGGACCATTCCACAAAGCTGGCATGCAAACAGTCCCCGTAAGCTTTACCTCCGGAACAGATTCCCGAATTCAATAAATTATTTCCATTTACCAGTATTATTTCAGTATTATATTTCTCTTCTTTATTGTGTATAAAAACGTAACGGCTTTATGTTAGGAACATTTTATTGTGTTTTGATGATGACCATACCAACTGTTATAGCATGCCTGAAATAAGTTAGAAATCTCTGTATAAGTCTTTATTTAGAGTCTGACATGTTGTATAAGTTGAGTCAGACAAGTATTGTACTAGTTGGTAGGATGGCTAAGTAAAATAGAATTTCGGTAGACTAAAGGCAGCCAAATACCAGCAGAGAAGCATGAAAACATATGGAATGACTTATAACCAAGAAAGTCTGTGATGACCTTGGATAAGTCTAAGTTAACTTGTAAGTGATGAAATTCATTATTTAAATATGGTGTACACTGACCTCACACAAATCAAGGATCAGTGAAGTATAAATACTCTGGGAAAATCAATGAAATCAAGGAAGCAGTGAACCGGCAAAGTAAACTATCTACCAGCTAAGTAAAGAATAAGCAGTGAAGGAAGAACTAATTAGCTAAGTCAGCAGGAACACTTAACCGGTCAACTAACAGCCAAGTGAAGGATCAGCTGATTAAGGTATATCATCTATATTTATTCAGAACATGGAAAATAAGGAGATCAAGCATTAAATGCAGAATCAATCAAGGACGGATTTTATGATAGACGTTTGAATAAAATCCGGATCACTGAAATCAAGGAGGATATAATCAAGGGGGAATCAATGATTAATTCAGAATTATTCCTCATACTAAATTGCCAGCAGATGGATTTTCAAATCAAGGATTATCTTGCTAAAAATATAAGGCATTGACAGATAGGAAGAACAACGATATGAATATACAAGAACAAGTAGAAACTTTGTCAAAATCCTAAGCCTCCTATCTAAATCTTAAAGAACACATCTAGAGATCAACTCAGAATTCAGAGCTACAATTCCACATCAAGCACTGAGATTGATCAACAAATCTGTGAATCCAATTCACACCAGTTTGAAGCTATTGAATCAGAGAAATCTGAGAAGGAGTTGCAGCCCTTTGTGATAGCTGATGAAGGATTAGTTCCCAAGGAGCAGTGTGTTGAAGACAGAGTCACTGAAGCTTTTGAAGCCAAGGTGTGATAGTCTTATAGATTGTGAAGTTTGAGTAGCCAAGGACAATCTTACTATTGTATTGGTGAAAAACAATAGTGAATTCCTCCAATCATCACATGAGAAGAGTGGATTAAGGGATTACACCACCCTAAACCACTATAAACCTTTGTGTCTATTTACTTTCAGCACTTTACCTTACATCTCTTACTTATTGCATTTCATTCATACTCTGTGTGCATAAACTACTTTGAAAGAATTTTTAAGAAGGGACTTATCCGCTGCCCAAAAGGTTTTAATGAAAAGAAAAGTTTTTGAAACTCCAGTATAGTCATTCACCCCCTCTGACTATACTTTTACCCATCTCTGGGACCAACACTTTAAGATAAAAGCTTTAAGTCTGCAGGACAGACAAACTGAGCTCCTCAGGTCAAACTCATTCGATTCATTAACTCTGCAAGATAGACAACTGAGCTCCGCAAGAGGGACTCAGCTAAATTTTCAAGTCTGCAGGTCAGACTCACTATCTGAGCTTTACAGGTCAGACTCAAATAAAAAATCATAAAGAAAGCTAATTATGCAAGATACCCCACCAACAACTCAAAATCAAAATAAAGTTTGCACGACAGACTCAGAAAATAAAGTCTGCTTGACAGACTCAAATGATTAAGTCTGCAGGTCAGACTCAAAAAAAAGTCTGCATGACAGACTCAAATAATTAAGTCTGCATGTCAGACTAAAAAAATAAAGTCTGCACGACACACTCAAAAAATAAAGTCTGCTTGACAGACTCAAAAAAATAAAGTCTGCATGACAGACTCAAAAAATAAAGTCTGCATGACTGGCTCAAAAAATAAAGTCTGCATGACAGACTCGAAAAATAAAGTCTGCAGACAAACATTTTGATCCGAGCTCTGCAGATCAGACTCAGTAAAGTTTTCAGCATCAAACTTCATCAGTCTGCAGGACAGACATTCCGATCTGAGCTCTGCAGGTCAGACTCAGTAAATTTTTCAACACCAAACTTTCTAAGTCTGCAGGACAAACATTCCGATATGTGCTCTGCAGGTTATACTCGGTAATGTTTGTAAATGTCAAACTTTCGAAGCCAGCAAGACATGCAATCAATAAAACCCTGCTATATAAATGCAGATTAAGTATGCCATCCAAAAATTAAAAATTAATGCATGGCATACTGGAGGAGCACCCCACTCTACTATAGAGCAAAAACAGTGCAAATAAGTACTTAAAACAAGCCAATGAAAAAGAGCTTGGCAAAACATATATTATTCAGTTAAGCATACAGGTTACAAATCTGAGGATATTTTCAGAGCAAAAAAGAAGTACCAAAGTCTAAAAGACTAAGCTAAGCATCTGGAGCCGGAGCTTGACGCGGTTCTGAGGAAGAAGGAGTTGACTTAGACTCTTGCCGGGGAGTACCCAAACAAACATATTTGGTGGTGATGTCCACTCCACCTTTAAACTATTTCAAACGGTCATCATAGACCTTGATGGAGCCAACTCTGTACAAATTCTTTTTGGAAGACTGCCCAGAGCAAGGTCATCAAACTGGATCTTGGCCTAGTAAACCCCTGAGGTATAGCCATGCCACATAATTGGAATGAGCAGCGCCTTTAAAACTCCAGCCATCTTTTCTGAAGTTTTATTCTCTTGAATTTCTTGAGCAATCCTAGTTGGAACAGATGCTCCCAGCTCATTCTGGTCAGCTCAGAGTTCGGTCAACGCCTGCTCTATCTCAGTTATCTCTACGGACTCAGCTAAAAATCAAGTGTGCAAGACCGATCCGACCCAAGCTTCGTAGATCAAACTCAGCAAAGTTAGCAAAGGATAAATTTCAAGTCTGCGAGACATATCTGATCTGAGTTTTGCAGGTCAAACTTAGCAAAGTTAGCAAAGGGTAAATTCCAAGTCTACAGGTCCGACTCGAACTGAGCTTCGTAAGTGAACTCAACGAAGTTTTTCGGACAAGATCATTAGTTCTACAGGATGGACTCAAACCAAAGTCCGCAGGTCGGACACAGTGAGTTTTCAAAGGACCATCCCTAAGTTTGCAAGTCACTCAAGGAGTTTGCAAAAAAAAAACTCTTTAAGTCCGCAAGTCGGACTCCACTTAATTCGTTGTCTGTAGAAAAGACCTGAGCATAAAATTGACAAAACTATAAGTATGTGATGTAGGTCAACCAGATGATGCATTTTTACTATGTTTTATTCCCTTTTCTCGATCATCTAGTGATGTTTTCGGATCAATTTTAGCAATTATTGTGATGATATGGACCACGTTTTGTACATAGTAAATATTATAAGAACTAATCATTTTGGTATATTTTGAGGCCCTTTAGACTAATTTTGTTACCACATTTACCCGTGGTATCTTCGTGTTTTTGTCTTGCAGCAAGGTACCAAGGTATGGAGCCTTGATTTTGGATGTGTTGAAGCCTAAAGAGTGTTAGGGAAGCAATCCAAGCATCAAGAGAGCAATATGCATTTCTGTTTTGTATCCAGCTCAGGCCGGAAGTCAGCTGGTTCACGTTGTGTAGTATTTAATTGAAAAATAGAAGGTTCTCTTGTGTATCCGGGTCAAACCGGAACATCCTCGGCACACACCAAAATTCAAAATTTGATCAGATGGAGCATTTAATTCTTTATGATAGATCCAACTACCTTGTTAGGTCCGGCGCAAGCCGAGATGGGTCCGCAAACCGGCAAACCGAATTCAGAAAATTAAAAGAGCTCATTTACTCCTATTTGAAAGATATCACACACCAACCCTCTCTCACTCTTCTTGAAGGCACCTCAACCCCAAGGCTCCTCTAACCAAATTTTAGCAATAAATTATCTTTTAATTACAAGTGTAAACATTAAGAATTCCTAGTTTGATTTCTACTACTTTTGTTGGAGCTAGTTTAACAGTTTGTGTATCAACTTAATTAAAGATTTTAAAGTTTGAATGAAGGTTTCCAATTTCGAGTTCATAGCTTGTGATTGGTAAAATGTTTAGCCTTTACCTTGATTTAATTGTTCTCATCATTATGAATACTAACATTGACAAGTTGGTGTTCATAGTCATGAGTGGCTAGTTCAACACTAGCCAAGATGATGTTGCAGGAGTAGTATAATCTCTTATGTGGATTGTGAATGGTTGTTTATGTTATTAGTTTCAATTGTTGTGAATCTTTTCATACTTGTATTGTATGGCTTTCTTGTATTACTAATGCTTGCATTTACACACTTGATGGGGACCGAAAGGAGATGTTAGGTGTGAGAAAGAGGTAGGAGAACCAGAAGGTAAAATCGACCTTACGAGAAACACGGTTTCTTGTAAAGGGTGAATTTACGTGCTTTATAACGTTATATTTGATAAGGTTTTCCCCAACATTCGTATTAATCGCATGGAAATCACGTGTTTAAATGGAATATTGGGTAAATGACGTTGCTAAGGAGTTAATCGCAAAGTTGATGGATTTGTATGTTTTAATTATGATTTTTATGATTATTAGAATTGTGTTACGCTTTGCGGTGTTTTTGAAGTGATGTAGATACATGTTGGAGGCTAAAAAGATGATCAAAAGTTGATAAAGTTCGAGCTAATTGATGACGAAGAGATAAAGATGGAAAGATTGAAGATAAGGTTGGAGAAACCCAAATTCTATCACAGCTGAACTGGCGTCTAGACTGGCGTCCAGTGGACGAGCGTTTAAAGCAGTGGACGAGCGTCCAGGAGTAGATTTGACATTCAGCAAGTTTGGACGCAGTTTGGACGTTAGGGCGGACGAACGTTTGAGGAAAGCTCAGCCCGATTCGAAGTTCATTATAGAGCAGACGAGCGTTCAGAAGAATGGACGGGCGTCCGACCGCCGACTGAAGCACAACCGACTTAGTTTTGACCTAGCCGTCTTAGTTCATCTATATATAGCAGCTTGTATCAAACCCTAAAATCATCATCACACAACCTATAGTCGATTTTCATAAATAAACAGCAGCAGTTTGTCTTTTCTTTTGGTTTTCGAATACAATCAAAACAGTCTTTTGATTTCAAAGTTAATATGAGTAGCTAAACTCTTGGGTTGGACGAACGGGTGAAGCAATTCAAGAGGCGTTCTGGTTTTCTTATTTTTTCTGCGGTTTATTTCGACAAAGGTTAGATTTATATTGCGTTTATTTCGTGCTTGACATCGATAGATAAAGCTTGTGATATTCGTTTAACGATAGTTGAATGATACCTAGATCACCGCAATAATAATCAGATTAATTAATTTGTCGAGAAACGAAAGTTATCGAATTGTTAATCTAAATAATAGGTTCGAAAGAATTTATGCCTATCATGCTTGAAGAATCAATCTTTGATAAAAGTTGATAAACAAATTTTCTAAGATATTAGTAATTTGCGTTTAGTATAGGTTAATTTTGACCTTGGTTGATTTGCATGCGTAGGAAATTAGGAGCCTGTGCGATTATCTTGAATTGTGGATCTTTGTTAAATGCGCCTTTTTCTCCCCATTATTTGATAAACTTGAAATCATTAGTTCTGTGATACTCTTAGCCTAAACTTAAAAATGCATTAAACCTCACGTTCCTCGTGGGATCGACCCGGCATAACCGCTTTACTACAAGCTTTGCACTTGGAGCGACTAACCGGATTTTTATTACTTGTCTTTTTGTTTCGTTTACAAAAATCCATCACAAGTTTTTGGCGCCGTTGCCGGGGAACTTGGCACGTTTTATGTGTTTTTAGTATAAGATTTAGGTAGATCAGTCGCTGCTGTTTTAGTTAGGGTTTAAGGTTCTCCCTTAGTAGCCTTTTTGATTTCTGCAATTTCTGCGTCTGTTCTTGTTCTTCCGGTACCAGACGAGCGTCTGGATCTTGGACGCCCGTCCACTGGAAATTTTCGATCCGATTTTATTTTTATTCACTCAAACGAGCGTCCGTAATATTTGGACGCCCGTTCAGGTATTCTGCTAGACGAACGAGCGTTTGTGTCACTAAACGCCCGTCCAGTCCTAGTCCCACCAAGACGCTCGTCCATAATCTTGGACGCCCGTCCGTCTTCCTGATTCCTTTCTTTTATTTCTCTGTCTCTCCTTAGTTGACTCCGTTGTATGCAAACACGAAGTAAACAAGAGGCGATTATTTTGAGCCTGAGCTCGAAGCGAGGCGTAGTTCGAGTGAACCGTAAACGAAAAGTCCCCGAACCCGTTCCAATTTCCGAAGAGGAAATCGAAGAGACTTCGAGTGAAAACTCTTCTGAAGAAAATTTCTTAGCTAACCTCTTCTTTGAGGAAGAATTTATTGCCTCAATGGCTCAGGCCAACCGTACCCTGGCAGACTATGCCACTCCTGGTGATGTTAATATTCGTTCGGCTGTAGTTATCCCTACCGATCTGACTCCGTTTGAGATAAGGCCAGCCCTTATCCGGATGGTGCAACATGCATCAACTTTCTATGGGTATCAATCGAGAACCCCTATACGCATCTTTATGTATTTCTGGGTATATGCGATACTACTCGCATTAAGGATGTCAGCCAAGACATCATTAAGCTAAAACTATTTCCATTCTCACTCCGTGGAGAAGCAATGGAATGGTTTAAATCTCTCCTTCGAATCTATCCAAACTTGGGCCCGACTTTGAAAGTCAATTTTTAGCCCAATATTTCCCCGTCTAAGACAGCTCAATGTCTTAACGAGATCTCAAATTTTCATCAACTGAGTGATGAATCTTTCTTTGAAGCATGGAAGCGCTTCAAAATTTTGTTGAATAAGTGCCCCCATCATGGAATGGATTTGCAGAGGAAGGTCCATACTTTCTTCAGTGGTCTAAATGAGTCCACTAAAGGGATGGTCAACTCCTCATCTGGAGGAGTCTTCTTGAAGAAAACCCCACAGCAAGGGTGGGAGTTATTTGAAGATATAGCTAGGTACAACTATGCACCTACGTATCAATCGCCAACACTCCCTGCTGCACCAAAAATTGAAGAAGTCAACAACCAGAATCATGGTCAAATGATTGCAGCCCTGCAGGCTCAACTTTCTGCTTTGACCATGACTAAAAATCAAAATCAGCCCTCGCTCCAACAGAATGCACAAGTATTCTCGTGTGATAATTGTTATCAGACTGGTCACATCAGTGACCATTGTCAATACACTCCTACCCCCGGCTTTCAAGCCAATGCTGCCCAACAAACGAGGCAGTATGATTCTGTGAACTGCTATACCTGTGGGCTTAGAGGTCACATTTCTGCAACATGCCCCTTGAATGGTGGACATGAGAGAAACAATTCTTCCGCCAAGAACACGAGATTTTCGAACGAATAACTCTCAAGGTCAAAACTACAACGAGAATAGAAATTATGGTTATGACCAAAACCGCGCTCAAAACTCGGATGAGAATACCCCTCGCAATGCCTACTACGGAACCCCAACTCGAGTCAAAGTTCAAATTCTCAACCAAAAGCTAATCAAAACTCGCAGCAAAACCGCCCTAATCAGGACTCCTCCACTTATGGTACTGCCCCTACGAGGGCAGAGTATGAAGAGCAGCAGAGGACGATGAAGAACTTAGAAAGACAGTTAGGGCAAATCATTTGAACAATTAGCCGCTGAGACCCAAGGTCGACTACCGAGTTTTACCGAAAGAATCTAAAAGTGGGCATGCAGCCTAAGCCGAGGCAAGAACAAACCACTGTTCCGAGCTCGCGCCCATTACTTCCTATGGACAAGAGGAGTCCAATGCTATGAATTTGAGGTCCGGTACACAATTGCAACAACCTAGTTATAGACAGAACCAGGGAAACGAGTAAACCCTCCTACCCTTGATTCGGTAGGAGGGAAGATTCATGATCCACGACTTGGATGAGGTGAAAGATGAAAATGAGATCGAGAAATTTGGAGAAGGATCTCGGGTGAGTGAGAACCGAATTAATGAACCTGAGAGAGTCACTCAGGCAGAGGATCCCCTGACGGGTAAAAAGACTGAAAAAGTGTTAAGGTGGAAGGATCTTGAAGACAAAGCTGTACGAGCTTCCTCCACCAAGAAAGTATTCTCCGAACACGAACTGAATAAGCTCCCGTTCCCACCAAGGAAGCACAACATCCCCTTATCTGAAGACAAGAAGTATGACAAAGTACTCAACCTATTAAGAAACACCCAAGTAAATTTGCCCTTATCCGAGGTATTGGTTGAAATGCCTAAGTACACCAAGTTTGTGAAGGATGTTGTTTCTTCAAAAGAAGAAGTTAGGCGAAATGGAGAAAAGATTGGGAGAGGAATGCTCCGCTATCATTGACGGAGAAATTCCTAAAAAGCGCAATGATCCCGGAAAATTTGTCTTAACTCGAAAATCAAGGAATTAAGCTTCCCAAATTCTCTGTGTGATTTAGGAGCATCCATTAGTTTGATGTCTCTATCATGCGCAAGAGATCGCACCTTGACCATCTATTGGAACCTACATCCATAAGCATCCAACTTGAGATAGATCTTTCAAGAGAGCCAACGGAGTGCTTGAGACCTTACGGTCCAAGTAGACAAATTCACATTTCTGTTGATTGGTATGTCTTAGACACTAAAGAAGAAGATACCCCTCTCTCCTAGGGCGACCCTTCCTATCTACTGCTAGAGCCACTATAGATTGCGATGCGAGATTTGTCACCTTACGTGTTGGAGATGAGGAAGCACGCTACTGCCAGTGTAGTTAAAGCCCTTAGATCACCTTCCGAAAACCCCTCGGCTTTGTGCTTGAAGCGTTAGATGATTTCACAGACTACACCCTAGGCAGAGCTAGAGGCCTTTATGGAGAAGACCTTCTTTGAAGAGGACTCGGTGCTCTCTGAAAGAACTCTTTCTCCTCGGAAGAAGTCGACTTGCTTGAGGCAAGAGTTTTGACCCTATCACCAAGGAGGATCTAAAGCAGGAGAATCCAAGATCGACTTAGAGGAACCGCCTGAGGACCTTGTTCTCAAACCGCTACCTCGGCATTTGAAGTATATCTTCTTGAGAGAAGGTGAGCGCTTACCTCTCGATTATCTCATCTAAACTATCGGAAGAAGAAAATTTGAATTAACCGAAGTTCTAAAGAAAAATGCGAGAGCTTTCGGTTTGTGAGATAGGAGATATAAGAGGAATCTCACCCGACATATGTATGCATAAAATAAGGCGAAGAAGGTGCGAAGCGTATAAGACAACCACAGAGACGTTTAAACCCACACATGCAGGAAGTGGTGAAGAAAGAGATCATTAAGCTATTAGATATGGGGATTATTTATGCGATAGCTGACAGTGATTGGGTCTCCCCCACTCAAGTTGTACCAAAAAAAGGAGGCATTACAATCGAAAAGAATGACAAAGGTGAAGAGGTAGTCTGTTAGATTAGTCATCGGAGTGCAGTCAGTATAGACTATAGGAAGCTAAACGAGGTAACTTTAAAAGACCATTTCCCACTCCCGTTTATAGACCAAATGTTGGAACGTTTGGCGAGGCATGAATTCTATTGTTTTCTAGGCGGTTACTTAGGTTACTTCCAAATCCTATTGACCCCGAAGATCAAGAGAAAACAACCTTCACGCCTTTATGGTACTTTCGCCTATGGCGAATGCCCTGGACTTTGTAATGCACCACCACATTTCAAAGATGTATCTTTGGCTATCTTTGATGGGCTTGTAGAGAAGTGCATGGAGGTGTTCATGGGCGACTTCTCGGTATTTGGCACATCATTTATGGATGGTGTCTTAAAAATCTAGATGAAATCTTCGCAGAGGTGTGTAGAGAAGAATTTGATTCTCAAGCGGGAAAAGTGCCATCGATGGTAACCGAAGGAATTGTTTTAGGTCACAAGATCTCCGCTAAAGGCATAGAGGTTGATAAAGCTAAGGTAGAGACTACTGAAAGATGAATTACCCCAGAACACGAAGGAAGTAAGAAGCTTCCTTGGTCATGTGTGGTTTCTACAGAGATTCATAAAAGATTTTTCAAAAATATCGAAACCTTTGTCAACTTTATCTTGAAGGATGACGTCACCTTCAATTTCGATAATGATTTGTCAAGTTGCCTTCAAAGAGCTTAAGCGGCGTTTGATCTCGCCTATCACGATCTCTCCGGATTGGAACATACCATTCGAATCGATGTGTGATGCCTCCAATTACGCTGTGGAGTCTTTGTATTAGGACGAGAGGTTAATGGTAAATTCCAACCTATCTAAGACGCGAGTCACACCTTGAATCAGCCCAAGCAAATTACACCACTACGGAAAAGAGGCGTTAGCGGTTGTGTTTTCCATGGATAAGTTCATGATTATTTGCTTGGTGCCAAGGTAATTGTATGGGTGATCATGCGGCATTGCGTTACTTAATGAACAAGAAGGATGCTAAACCAAGGCTGCCGAGGTGGATTTTACACTACAAGAATTCGATGTTCACATCAAGGACATAAGGGTTAGTGAGAACACCGTAGCGGACCATATTTCGAGAGTACTACCGATGGCGAGGAAGATCCTTTGGACATTGATCTTTATTATCCTTCGAGGCGTCATGAATATGGATGTCCATAACCCCGACCCCCCTTGGTATGCTTCGATTGTCAATTACCTTCATTCTAGCTATTTGAATCCCGAATTTTCCTATCAGGAGAGGAAGAAGTTCTTCTCTGATTTGAAGTACTACGTCTGGGAAGAACCATATCTATTCAAGATCTGCAAGGATGGGTTACTCCGCCGGTGTGTACCTGAATGTGAGCAACGGGACATTATTGAGCAATGTCATAGTGGCCCCACTGGCGGACATTTTAATGCATGGAAGACCGTTGCCAAAATTTTTCAATGCGGTTTCTACTGGCCCAGGATTTTTAAAGATACGGAAGCCTTCTGCAAAGGCTGTGATAGATGCCAGAGAACCGGTACTTTGACCAGGCGATATGATATGCCACTTCAACCCATATTGGAATGCGAAGTGTTTGACGTGTGGGGCATAGACTTTATGGGACCATTTCCATCTTCATGCGGAAATAAATACATTCTGGTCTGTGTAGACTATGTCTCTAAATGGGTAGAGGGTGTCGCAACTCCTTCGAATAATCACAAAAAAAGTCATGAAATTTTCGAAGAAAAACATTTTTACGAGGTTTGGTTGCCTAGAGCCACGATCGATGAAGGTTCACACTTCATTAATAAACCCCTGGATGACACTGCTAGCTAAGTATGGTGTTAAGCATAAAAGTGGCACACCATATCACCCTATGACCGAGTGGGCAAGTTGAGCGTAGTAATCGAGCATCAAGAAAATCCTCGAGAAAGCGATCAACTCGCATCGTAAAGATTGGAGTGCAAACCGGATGATGTCTTGTGGGCTTACCGGACCGCTTACAAAAACCCCATGGGTACATCACCATACCAAATGGTTTATGGAAAGCCCTGTCATTTGCCGGTGGAGTTAGAGCATAGAGCTTATTGGGCAATTAAGTTCCTAAACTTCGACTCCCAAGCTTGCGGAGAGCGTAGGCTCAGCGAGATACATGAATTAGACGAGTTCCGGCTCCAAGCTTATGAGAATTCACGGATCGACAAGGAAAGGATGAAATTACTTCATGATAAAAGATAAAGAAAAGGAGTTTCATGCGCGAAGTGGTATTGTTATACAATTCAGTGCATCTTCCCGGAAAGCTCAGGCGTGTTGGTGCGGTCCATTTGAGGTCTGTCTGTCTTTCCTAGCGGCGTTTTGGAACTTAAGGGATTGGTGATCGGCCTTTCAAGGTCAATGGTCAACGATGCAAACACTACATTGGCCAACCGAAGGAATCACCGAGGTAGTTAAATTCATTGATTTGTTAAGTTGTATCGCTCGAGGAGTCGATGATCGTGATGAGTTCTCCCAGACCTATTCTCGATGATAATCTTGAATCACCGGTGAAGCTCTTGCCGGAAGTGGGACATGGAACAATTTGGAAGGAAATGGATTTGAAGAAGCATAAAGTACGGAAGAGATCTCGGTCAGACAGTAAGATCGAGGCGGGCACTGGAAAAATGGTTGGGACGAATCCCCAGTGCCCTTCTTTGTTTTTATAGACCTAATTTTGTTAAGAATTTATTCTTTGAGATGACGGCGAGGAAGCCAAAGTGGCCCGACCCGGTTAGACTCGAATTGAATGTCGAGCTAACGACATAAACCAAAAGCGCCACTAGGAGGCATCCACAGATATCAAATCTCGTTTTAGTTTTTCTTAGTTCTTTTTGCTTTTCGTATGTTATTTTAGTTAGTTTTACTAAGCTTTTATGTGTCTATCTCATCGGTTTTGCTTTCTAGTTATGGATCTTCACGGAGTTCGCCTGAGGAGTTTCCACTCATTAGTCGGATCCCGCTAATCACGATAGATGATGGACCGGGAGGCACTATAATTCTTCATGTAGATTTTGATATTAGTACTCGAGTTAAGACCATCACATACGTTATCATTGTTCCACCTTGTTCGGGAGGAAATGATTTCACGACCGAGGAGTTGCGAGGAGGCAATAAGGCGTCCGTACAAGATACTTAATGATTCTATCTTGTGGATTTGGCACTAGTCTTTGCGAGGTGAGCATTTGAGAGTGCCTTGAGGTAGTGGTGAGGATTGGTGTTTGCGAGGATGAGTTCGATTTTCCTCCGGCTATCGACATGCTTCGACGTCTCATTCGCGTAGTGGTGGGACGAGATCTCTGCATGAACCGGTGACCTCTTAGTTAGTTTTACCTCCGTCGAGCCCCGACGTAAAATGAAAGCGCTGGGTGGGAGGCAACCCCTTTGTTACTTATCTATTTTTGTTTTGATGGTACTTTGTTAATTTGCGGTTGTATTTTTTAAAATCTTAATTAGGTTAATAAGAAGATGCACTTTTGAATTTAAGTTGTATGGAATTGTATGATTTTCGCATTTAAGCCTCTTTCGACGCCCGTCCATAAGTATGAACGCCCGTGCAGCATGACTAATTTTAAGACGAACGTTCACTGGGCCTGGACGTTCGTCCGATAATCTCCCTCCAATCCTGTATGTGATTCAAAATCTCAGACGAGCGTCTACTAAACTGGACGCCCGTCCAGTTCATCTAATTCCCCAGTGGACGCCCGTCCGCTGAGTTGGACGAGCGTCCATACTCTGTCTATATATACCCCTCCTTCGAATGAACTTTCACTTTTCAGAATTTTCAAAAGCAAAAACGGTTGCTCTCCCTCCTTTTTGCCCTAAATTCAAGAATTCTTGACCAAATCGAGCGATTCAAAGTGCTACAGGCCGCTTTTCACCCCCTCTCTTTGATTCTCACCACCGAATCCTCCAACGCACGATATTATTGGCGAATCAGACCCCATTGCAGTCCGACTCTTCAGAGAAAAAAATTTCGATTTTGGACGATATTTTTGCGTTGTTTGGACCGATTTTCACCTCAATCAACATCTACTCATCCTACTTGGTAAGTTCCTAACAACTTTTCTGGGTTTAATTCGCGTTTTTGGCAAGTTCGATCTTTGGGTCGGCTCGCTCACTTAAATACCATCTTAACTCGTCTCTTTTTCTGCTTTTCTTTGTTTCCTTTTGATCTGTTATGGTGGTATGGTGTGTGATGGATGATGAATGGGTTGTTGTGGTTCGGTTGGTTTGAAATCACGCTTTGGATGATAAACGGGTAACCCTTGTTGCTGTGAATCGTTTGGTTTAGACATTTAGGTTAATATGGTGAAGAAAGCAGTCATTAAGCAGAGGCCTGGTAAAGAGAAGGTTGTCGAATCGGGCAAACGTAAACGTTTGGATGATGACCCTTCTAATTTAGACCCTAACCGAGGTGTGAGTATTCGGGAGCAACCCCCTAGAGCCACCCAAACTAGGACAACCTTGAGAGATGAATCCACCTCCGACTCTGAGACGGACGATGATACTCCTTTAGTACGGAGGCCTAGGGTCCATCGGGGGGAAGCACCTTCTAGAGCTGAGGCTACGGAGGAAACGCCCGTGCACGAAGAGACTGAACCTAGGGCAGAAAATCCTAGAAAAAGAGTGAGGCCAGCAGTGCCTATACCCTTGCCTCGTAGATTTGTCAATCCAAAAGCACACGAGGTCTACACAAAACACTACTTTGCAAGAAATATGTTGATCGAAAGAGGCAAGTGTTGGAGACAAAAGTGGACCCTCTTTTGTGCAATTTGTTGAAGGATAAGCAATGGGACGCTTTGATGAAAATCCCGGCGACTCCGGTTAATGATTCTTTGGTTAGAGAATTTTATGCCAACTTTTCGAAACCAACTTGGATACGGGTGTGGTGATGGTGAGGGTGTCAAAGTTCCGTTCGCCCCAAGTCATTAATGCAAAATATGGTTTGGCGGCTTTGAGGATTGGATTATAAAGGCGAGATTAAGCAGAGGCGGGATGCGGGACAAGACCCGTTGGAGGAGTTGAGGTTGACGGTTTGCCCGATGTTGCATGGACACTTAGGCCAGCGGCGATCGCAAGGAGATTGTTACTACGGCGTGGTCTGAAGATTGGAGAGTTTACTGCCGTTTCATCCAGAGTCGTTTACTGCCGAAGAATAATTTGACACACTTTCACATAGGCGACCTTGGGATGATGTATGCTTTGGTTTTCAAGTTAAATGTGGATGTTGGCCGAGCAATTTATGATGAGTTGGTGTTGATCAAAAGAATTACAAGCGCTTGATTTGATTGTACCCCATTTGATTCATCGGATATGCGATGCGGAGTGCGGAGTATAGGCGGGATCACAAGCCTAAGAACCCGAGAGGTATTCAGAGAGAGAAAGCTCCGTCTACGGGTGAGCCTGAGGCCGTTCCCGTTACTGAGCCTGGTTCCACTTCGGCACCACCTCAAGCCTCCGTTCTTTCTGGATTATCTTCTTCCGAGATTACTCGGCACAGTATGGCACATAGTTTGAGGGCGATGTTGAGTGACATCCGGGATGGCCAAGATAATATTTTGTCGGTTTTAGAGTGTATCGTTGATGGACGGCAACCGAGAGATCGGGCGGGTATTCGGTGCGATAATATGGATTATGTCTACTCGGCGAGCGGATAGAGCGGGTGATAGCTGAGGTGGTCAAGATGGAGGAGAAGCCCGAGTCGTCTGATGATGAGGAGGATGAGCCTCCAGTAGACCACCCTGCTACTGCATCTACTACGCCGCCTGAGCCTACACAGACAGCATCTACAGCTGGTGTCCCTTCCACGGATCCTTCTCCGGTTGATGCTCCGCTTCCGCCTGAGTGATGTTGGGATTTTTATGCATTCTCTGTTTGATGTATTTCTTTCTTTTCTCCGACTTCGATTTGGTTGTACGATGACTATTTCTACTTTCCTTTTGGATGCTTCTATGATTTTTGCACTTTCTATTTTTCTCTCTCGTTGACTATCGTAGGGGTGTGTTTTAGTAAATAATGTAAGTCGCATCAGCACTACGTCCTTGGATTGCGATTTCATTGGTATTATGATCATTTTTGGATTGACACTTGTTGTTCTATCTCTTGCATTCGTTCTTTTCACATTATTCCGTTATTGTACCCGTTCTCCCGAGATGTTTCCATGTTTTTCCAAGTTGGGCGTGTCTATTTTAGCAGTTTGTCCGGCTCTGGTGTGTTACCACCTAGGCTCCGTCTGCTGATTAAGTATCTTGTTTGCAATCCGCTAAGTGTTCTTTTATTTTTAGTTACGCACAACATGAGGGCATGTTGAACTTTTAAGTGTGGGAGGGGCTTAGTCGGTATGTATCTATACATTTGCTTACATGATATTATTTCTATGCTAAAATGAGCTAAATTTTCAAAATTTTGTTTTGTCCGAGTAGGCAAATGCGTTTTGTTCGATTTGTTATAGTCATTGATGTTTGTATACCATATTTTTAGTGAATTAGTTGTTTCACCAAAATTTATTTTTCACGAGCCATAGTGAATGATGAGCTACGTTATAAAGTTATACCCCGTTTTGGATTAGTAGTTTTTGATTTTCTTATAAGTCATGTGCTTAGTGCTACGTATATATCGTGCGAATTATGATAGTTTGTATTTAGTTCCGAAGTATGAGATACTGTGAATATCTAGACGTTTGAATGTGATAAGTACCACGTGACTTATTGTCAAATGAAAAAGTTGAATTAAATGAATAAAAAGGGTGTGTCGAAAGCTAGTCGATGATTTGGGTGCGGTAGGGTTTACCACGTAAGTCCTATACCACTATGATGACTAAAAGCTCACGACAGTTAGGAAAAGCTGCCTTATGATTGGAGTAAGGTAGGGTATTATCTCGAAATGTCCTATTCTACTATGAGGGCAATAGCTTCTTCTAATGTGTGTTTAGAGTGAAATAGTTAAATCAACTAGAGAATTGGTATGGAATGGATATAAGGCTTAGTTATCGTCTATCTTATCCCCAGTAGAAACTGATAGATATGATGTAGGGATTATCCTCTGAGTATTTCAGAAAGGCCCTAGATTCATTCGATCATATTTTCCGGGATATGTCACGTTTGTAGGGTGCATCTTATGAGTGTCATTTATTGCTATTCTACGAGGGGGTATTAGCTAGTTTTGCTTTGAGTTCCTCAAGTTTGGATTTAGTGGAAGTTTGTTATGGCTATGCACACACTCACGTGGGTGAACATCTAATTTATTGACTATGTGGTATATGTGTTGAGATGTTTATATTCTTTCCGAGCCTTTATCTTGTTTTGTTTTGCTCGGGACGAGCAAAAGCTAAGTGTGGGGGAGTTGTAAAGGGTGAATTTACGTGCTTTATAACGTTATATTTGATAAGGTTTTCCCCAACATTCGTATTAATCGCATGGAAATCACGTGTTTAAATGGAATATTGGGTAAATGACGTTGCTAAGGAGTTAATCGCAAAGTTGATGGATTTGTATGTTTTAATTATGATTTTTATGATTATTAGAATTGTGTTACGCTTTGCGGTGTTTTTGAAGTGATGTAGATACATGTTGGAGGCTAAAAAGATGATCAAAAGTTGATAAAGTTGAGCTAATTGATGACGAAGAGATAAAGATGGAAAGATTGAAGATAAGGTTGGAGAAACCCAAATTCTATCAAATTGAATCGGCGTCTAGGCGGCGTCAGTGGGCGGCGTTTAAAGCGGACGGCGGCGTCGAGTAGATTTGACATTCAGCAAGTTTGGACGCAGATTTGGGCGTTAGGGCGGACGAACGTTTGAGAAAGCTTCAGCCGATTCGAAGTTCATTATAAATGAGGCAGCGTTCGAAGAATGGACGGGCGTCCGACCGCCGATCAAGCACAACCGACTTAGTTTTGACCTAGCCGTCTTAGTTCATCTATATATAGCGGCTTGTATCAAACCCTAAAATCATCATCACACAACCTATAGTCGATTTTCATAAATAAACAAGCAGCGATTTGTCTTTTCTTTTGGTTTTCGAATACAATCAAAAGCAGTCTTTTGATTTCAAAGTTAATATGAGTAGCTAAACTCTTGGGTTGAATGAACGGGTGAAGCAATTCAAGAGGCGTTACGGTTTTCTTATTTTTTTGCGGTTTATTTAGACAAAGGTTAGATTTATATTGCGTTTATTTCGTGCTTGACATCGATAGATAAAGCTTGTGATATTCGTTTAACGATAGTTGAATGATACCTAGATCACCGCAATAATAATCAGTTAATTAATTTGTCGAGAAGCGAAAGTTATCGAATTGTTAATCTAAATAATAGGTTGAAAGAATTTATGCCTATCATGCTTGAAGAATCAATCTTTGATAAAAGTTGATAAACAAATTTTCTAAGATATTAGTAATTTGCGTTTAGTATAGGTTAATTTTGACCTTGGTTGATTTGCATGCGTAGGAAATTAGGAGCCTGTGCGATTATCTTGAATTGTGGATCTTTGTTAAATCGCCTTTTCTCCCCATTATTTGATAAACTTGAAATCATTAGTTACGTGATACTCTTAGCCTAAACTTAAAAACGCATTAAACCTCACGTTCCTCGTGGGATCGACCCGGCATAACCGCTTTACTACAAGCTTTGCACTTGGAGCGACTAACCGGATTTTTATTACTTGTCTTTTTGTTTCGTTTACAAAAATCCATCACATTTCTTATCCGGGGAGTGTCGACATTGTCATTGCATTCAAGTTCTTAACATGCCAATTCATTAGGTTTAGGACACCTAGGCCAAGGAGGAGGAAGAGAGTAGTTTCATGCACTCGTATGAGGGGGAACTACTTGCTTAAGAATGCTACGTTTCACGCTTTTGAACAGCATTGGTAGGTTGGAAGGAAATCATTCCCATGATACAAGTAGAAATTTTCTTAATCTATACATTGTCTTGGCTAGGTTTCTTTTATCTTTTATCACCCTTATCAGTAGAAGAGTTAATTATGCACTTACCTCATTGTCTATTGCGTCCTATATCGAATTAATAACAGCTTTTTGGTGTTTAACCTCACAAATCCTTGTGGGATACGACCTTGACAATAGGACTAGACTACATTTGACCCGGTACACTGCCGGTAGATTGGACACCTTAGAAAAGTAACATCAAGTTTTGGGCACTATTGTCGGGGATTCGTGTAACGGTTAACACTTGTACTAGCTTAAAATGTTTGGAGAATAAGTCAAACTTTTTCTAGTCTCTTTTCTATTTTATTTCTTTGGTTCATACCCCTTGGTAGGTTGCCAAGTGTTATTTTATTATGTTCTTGTTGTTTCTATCTTGTAGTGGATGACCAAGACTCAACGTGGTAAAGCACTGCTTACTCCTCTCATCCGGATATCAACACGTATATTAGGGAACGAGTAGCCGAGAATAAAGTTGGTCAAGCTCGTCTTGGTTTGGAACTTAGGATAATCCTTCCAAGGATCATCAACTCAAGAAGTAGAAATGGATGACTCTTAAGAATGCACAAGTCGGGCAAGAGAATGAGAATGCCCAAAACAATGAACAAAACCCAAACCTTCACATCCTTAACCCCCAAAATCCCAACAACAATCCACCACCACTCAACAATAACCCAAACTGCAACAACAACCCAAACCGGAACCAAAATAACCGGAACAACAACAACAACCCCTAAAACCCAAGACCCATTTGCGATCAAGCCATGAGATGAAATGAAATCAACAATCCAATTCGTATACCGAATGTGGGAGCAAATAATTTTGAGGTTAAAGCTCATCTTTTTGGATTGGTTGGAACAAGAGCTCCATTTCATGGGCATGATGATGAAGATCCACAACACCATCTTTACAACTTTGAGGAATTATACAATACGGCCAAGAGTCAAGGTGCTAATAGAGAGTTGACATGAATGTCCATGTTTCCTTTCTCATTGGATGGAAAAGAAAAGGATAGGTTTATGTCGCTTCCTCACCACTCTCTGACAAGTTGGGAGGAAATCCAAAATGAATTTTTGACGCAATACTTTACTCCGGGCCGAAATTTTGAATTGAAAGTTGTGATTTCTAGCTTCAAGCAAGGTGAAAGTGAATCACTTGGATTTTCATGAGAGATTTAAGAGGTTATTGAGAGGTTGTCCCGATCATGGTTATACCTTGGATATGCAAATTCAATTCTTTTGTCGGAAGCTCAGAAAAGAATCACGTGCGGATGTTGATCAAGCATGCAATGGTTCATTGATGATAAGCGCGGCACAAGATGTGTATGATGCTATTGAAAAGATTGCAAAGAATAACCGAATGTGGGAAACCGGTTCAAGAACAAGAAAGGTTTCTTTTGTGGGAGAATCCACCGCTCAATCGGAAGTGTTAGCTCAATTGGCTTCTCTTAGCAAGAAAGTTGATGAAATAAAGTGAAATAAAAGTTCAGAGGGAAATACATCCAATAACGTGAGTAGTGAGGAAATGAAACATGAGATTATGCATCGTTGGAGATGATGGAATCCAGTGAATATTCCAATGAAGAAGTGAGCTTTATGCAACAACACCGAGCTTTAAACAACGCCTACTCCAATGCGTACAATACCTTGCAAAGGGATTTCCCTACTCATCATTGGCCTCCACACACCAACAAACAAGGATCATCATCTTTTACCCCTCAACAAAAGAACTCCATCAACACCAATGCACAAGGCCAAAATTTTCAAGGCTATGCCAACAATTACCACCGCCTACACACTCTTACCAACAATGCCCCACTCAAAACATCCCCATTACACAAACTTCAAGCTCGTCTATGGAAAAGGAGGAAAGATGGGAGAAGTTGATGGAAAATCTTATGGGTGTTGTCTCAACTCAAGCCGTGAATATGCAAAAAATGATGACTTCTGTAACTACTGTGACAAAAGATGTTGGTACCTTGAGGACCTCAATGAGCAGTGATGACATGAGATTGAAAAACATAGAAGCATCCGTACAGAACATGGAAGAGCACTTGAGTAAAGAAGGTGAGAGGACGCTAGTAGATCTCTGGGTGGATTTCCAAGCAATACCGAAAGAACCCCGAGGGGAGTGAATGCAATCATAACCCGTAGTGGAATAGTTTGCTGAAATAGGGAATTTTATGCCAGCCAAGTGGGAAATGAAGTTGAGAATGATTTGCATGACACGGATGAAGAAAAATGATTGAGTGAAGAAGAAGAGGAGATTGTTGATGAATTCCTACAGCGTGATGGATATGTTGAAGTGGACAAAGAGGATGAAGAATGGGTGAAGGTCCCGAGAATCTTGAAAAACCCGAGTGCTAGTGATTTGAAGACCTTATTCAACGAACATGTTGGAAAGGAAACCATCGATGGCAAGTCGGCTCACGCCGGACATAGCTTGGCTCACGCCGGACATAGCCTGGCTCACACCGAGATTCCAGAGGATAAACCTGAGAGTTCAGCAGTGAAGCCGGTGCACGCCGGTCAGATTTCGGCTTGCGCTGGTCAGACTTCGGTTCACGCCGGCAGTGCAAAGAAGAATTTTGTGCTTACTTTAGGAAAAATGTGAAAAATGATGACACATGGCTTCCACCAAGTGCACAATCATTCAAAGAAGCACCACCATCTTCATCCGAGAGCAAAGGTATGGGAGGTATGACTTCTAACCCTAAAATCATTGATCTTGAGTCTTTACCTTACCCCCCTCGAGAGGAGATAAGAAAGAAAAAGTTGCATAAAAAGTATGCACGCTTTCTTGACACATTTCTTCACTTGAATGTTAACATTCCTGTCATAAAAGTGCTCACTAGCATGCCTACTTATGGAAAGTTTTTGAAGGACATCCTCATGAATAAAAACTGTCTTGAGAACTATGAAAATATTTGTCTCAATGAGGAATGCTCCTCAGTGTTGCAACATAAGCTTCCACCTAAGCTTAAAGACCCTGGGAGTTTTACAATCCCATGTGAAATTGGGGGATTTCTGTTTAAGAGGGTGCTTTGTGACCTCGGCGCAAGCATAAACCTCATATCTTATAAGGACATCATAAAACTTGGAATAGAGAAGCTAAAGAACATAGAGATGACTCTCCAACTTGCGGATATGTCCATTAAATGCCCTAAGGGAGTCATTGAAGATGTGTTGGTAAAGGTTCATAAGTTACTTCCCCGTTTATTTTGTGGTTATGGATATAGAAGAAGGGTATTCAACGCCCCTTATTCTTGTCGTCCATTCCTAGCCACGGGAAGAACTCTTATTGATGTCCAACGTGGATAGTTGATTTTGTGAGTCATTGAGGAAGAGGTCACGTTTAACATTTTCAAAGCCATGAAACAGCCTTACAATTCACAAGAGTCATGTTCTTTTATAGATACATTGTCTTTTGTTTGTGTGGAGAATACTAACTTGTAGATTTATGAAGATAAGCTCGAGGAATGTTTAGCCTTGTCTGTCTTCGACGGTAAACATGATGATGAAGAAATGCAAGCAGTGATTTTTCACCTTGATGCCGGTCGTACATTTATTAAGCAACCATGGCATCGGTATTTGGATTTTGAGCAAAATGGCCCGGTATTGAAACCTTCAGTGGAAGAGCAGCCAAGGAATCTTGAATTGAAAACCCTTCCTCCTAACCTCCTAACTTGAAATATGCTTTTATTGAGAAGGATAATCTACTTCATGTTATTATCTCTTCATCACTAACCAATGTGCAGGAAGACATGCTATTGAGGATGCACAGAAAACACAAAAAGGCATTTGGATGGACTGTGGCGGATATTCGGGGAATTAGTCCCTAGATTTGTGTTCACAAGATTATTCTAAATGAAGATGCAAAGCCATATGCTCAAACACAACACCGTCTGAATCCAAACATGCAAGAGGTTGTTAAAAAAGTGGTTATCAAATTATTGGAGATGGGTATTATCTTTCCAAAAATCGGACAGTGAATGGGTAAGTCCTACTTAAGTTGTTCCAAAGAAATGCGGATTTACAGTGAAGGAAAATGAAAATCATGAATGGATCCGAACAAGGGAAGTCACAGGATACCGCATGTGCATTGATTTTCGACGGCTAAATGACCTTACCAAGAAAGTGTAGGATGTAATATCATCGGACGGATCAACATCCACCCGATACGCAGCGGAAAGTACAAGATCTAGATCTAGTCAACCAAAATACATGAATAAAATAGATCTAAACCTACGAGGGGGTTTAGATTGCTTACCTGTTTATTGTGAATAAACACCAAGAACGATCCGAGATCCAAGATCCAAGAATTGAGAAGCCACCGTCTTCCGATGTGTATCTCCAAGAAACACCAAGTGGATGATGATTCAAGCCGCTTGACCTCCTCGATATGCTATCTTAGAAAACCCGGAGTTTTCTAAAACTCGAACCCTTAGTATAATGGCCGAAATCTCTAAGCCAATATACTACCCAATAACTCAAAATTATGTGTTGTGAAAAGGTTTGGGAGAACTCTCTTTATATAGGAGAGCAATCATTGTCCTCCAAAGATTATTTAATTAATACAAATTCAATTAAAATAATCCTTTTCCTTAAAAGATAAATCTAGAATATTCCCAAATTAATAAGGATATATAAAAGATTTTATTTTCCTTAAATTATTTAACAAATAAATAATTTAATCACTTGTATCATATAATTATCAAGAAAACAAATTTCTTGATAATCAACCATGCATCACACGCCACTTTCTTCTTGACCAATTAGGTCAATAAGTCAACACACTAATTTGGGCCGAGTCCACGAAAAATATCTTTTCCATGTATTTAATTATCTAGTCCAACTAAACAATTAATCCACATATCTATTAAACAGTCCAATCCCACTATTTAATATTAATTGAGGTGAAACGACGAGAAAACCTATATGCTATATTAGGAGCCACGTCGGGGACCATGGACCCATATTTAGTAGCTACAATAAATTAAATAAAATTATTCGTCAGACCGAACAATAATATTCAATCTATTAATTCTGGGATTACACCACCATAAACCCGAAACTGAACTCTGCCGAATGTAAATAACTTACACTCAACCATGAGTTGATAAGAGTCCACTGATATAATCTTTACATATGGATAAATCCTTCATAGACTGTTTGTTACAATTCTGGATATCTCCGTACACCCTTCTCAAAAACCTCTTATCCTTATTTACCATCAACCCCTAGTGATCAATTAGTTCATAACTAATATAATATGAACTCCCGGGATCGATCGGTTTTAGGATTAACAAATAAGGAGGCGTGCATCTACTACTTCGATGGAAGGAATGGATTCCATATTTGTGATAGCACAGACTACTCACTCATTCCAGAATAGAACCAATGAGAAGTGTTGGACCACATACTACGAAATGATCCTTACTAACCCATCAAACCCTACCTTAGTCTAAGCAGTTGTCTGTGATCACCTCAGGATTGAGATTAATCCATATATGATCATCTTGTGATTCGATAAGACTTCTCGATTACTGAATTATATCGAGAACTCAAATCAAATCGGTCCTGCCCTATATGATTATCATCATATATAAGTTCCCCATTAGGTACCCTATTACCGACAGCCCGGATAAGACTATCACACCTAAAGTGTTCTGGGCACATTAATAGCAAATTAATCCTGAGACCTGTACTCAGATTAATAAACGCTACGGACTAAGTTAATTTTAAGTACATCTCACTAACTCAATCCTCTTGTGTAGCCATACACTGAGTTATGTGATTACATAAACGAGGTACTTAGGGTTTGCAGTAGTGTCTTAATTATAAGCATACATGCATATAATAAGATGAATTATTAATTCTGTCCTAAAACAATTAGATAATTGTGTTTCGGGCACTACACCTAACAATCTCCCACTTGCACGAAACGCAAGTGGATTAATTGTTTTAGAGCACACCCTTTATATCTATATCTACAACATTCTCCCACTTGTTCAAAACAAGTGAGACGTTTCCCTCAAATCTGTACCCTCCAAGCGCATCTTAGTATTGTTAGGTGTGATGCCCGAAAGACAATTTTGTAATTGTTTTATTTAATAAATGAAATGATATTATTATTCATATTTATTATTCTCATATTCACCGATGTGACAATAGTATTTACACTACTGAAAAACCCTAAGTATATCGTTTATGTAATCACCTAACTCGGTGTATGGGATATACGGGAGGATTGAGTTAGTGAAGATGTACTTAAAATACAATTAGCCCGTAGTGAAGTTAATCGAGAGTATCGGGTCTCTCCTTTAACGTGCTATTAATGTGCCCAGAACACAATAGGTGTGATAGTCCTATCCGGACTTTCGGTTAAGAGAACCTAATGGGGCATTTATATATGATAGATATATATATAGTATTTGGACCGATTTGATTAGAGTTCACGATATAGTTCATAATCGAGAAGTCTTATCGAATCAATGGATGATCATATTTATGGATATATCTTAATCTCGAGGTGATCACGATCAAGCGCTTGAATCGCATATGAAGTTTGACTTGGACGGTTAAGGATTACACCGAGTCGTGGTGCGAATTACCCCATCTTGGCATTGTCTTTGGATTGAGTGAGTAGTACGTGTTATCACAGATACGGAATCCATTCCTTCCATTTATGGAAGTAGATAGACGATTCCACTTATTTGTTAATCCTAGAAAGCGATCGATCGTGCGAGTTCATATTACAATCGATTAGCTACCAAGTAAGGTGTATGAATTAATTGATCACTAGGGGTTAATGGTAAATAAAGATAAGAGGTTACGAAAAGGGTTAACGGTAACTTCCCGATTTAGAATGAGCGATCATGGAGGATTAATCCATATGTAATGATTGTATCAATGGACGCTTATTGTTATTCTCGTGAGGAGATAAATATAATCTCATAATCGGAGGAGTGCGATCACGGGATTATGGTGGCATATTCTGTGATTGATTTATCGAATATAATTATTACATTCAGTAAGATAATTATTTATTTGATTTATCGGAGTGATTATTAGTCCATGGTCCCCGACGTGCCTCCTAATATATAGATATTTATTCTCGGACGTCAAATCCTAATAATATTAATTTAGTTCTTGTTGGACTTTATTAAAACGATATGTGAATTAATTGTTTAGTGACTATTAAATTAGTTGGGCTAAAAATTAAATACTGCGGAAAAGAGCATTTTTAAGTAATTTCGGCAAATTAGTGTGTTGACAATTTTGACCCAATTGGTCAAATATGGAAATTACGTGTGCCTTTTATTTGATCAAAGGTGGCGCAAGTTTGATTAAATATTTGTTAAGAAATTAGTTTTATTTGATAATTATTTGACATCCGATTTATCTTTTATTTGTTAAATGATAATTCATGAAATATTAGATAATAATATGATTTATCCTAATTTGTTTGGGATAATTATTTTATTTATCTTTTATTTGGAAAAAGGATTAATGTAATAATTATCTCTTAATTATTTAATCCTTGAGGCTAAGTTTCTACTCTCCTATATAAAGAGAGTTCTCCCAAGCCTTAACACACATTACATATTTCGACTTCTCCTATAGTAGAGAGAAGAAAATATTTCGGCCAAGGAGAGAGTGGGAGAAATCTTGGAGATTTTTCCGGTAGCATATCGGAGGGGTTCGAGTCGAGAATTCCTTCCACCGGGAATTGCTTGGATCACACGATCGAAGACTGTGGTGCTCTTCACACCTTCACATTCATCCTTTTGCGGTTCTTAAACTTGAATTTTGAGATTCAAGAGGTATGATCTACATCCCTTGTAGAATAGATCTAGTTGTTTTATTACGTGTATTATATAGATCTAGATCCATAAATCGCTTCATGCATGGATGGTATTACTAATGATGGTATCAGCCGCTGGTGATCTATATTTATACGTATAAAATATTAGATCTAGGAGTGGTAAACATGTAGATTTTTGTCCCAATTTTTTTGGGGGCCGATGCATATGTTTAATTTTTTTTATGCTTATGAATGTCGTGGTTGAAGAGATGGATTGGAGTTGGCACTGTTTACCCGTTAGATCTATTGTAAACTCATATAAACGATGAAAATTCGTCCATATGAGTATAGGAAATTATGTAATTTTTTTATTGCAATTTTAATTTCCAGAAAATAGATCTGTTTAGTAGCTGTTTAGTTATTTCGTTTTTCCCGTTGATTGAGCCGTTTAAACGGCGATCCCTCCGGTCAGTATCAATATTTGAATATGATGAACAATTCCACAAAATTTGGCGTCGATCGGAGTCCGTTTTGATATCCGTTCGTTGCTGCAAAGAAGCTGCTCTAACAGAAAAACGCAGGATTCACAGAAACCTTACCTGTGACTTCCTCGAATTTCTGGGAGAGTTTGAACCGTTGAAACGCAAATCCAACCGGTCAGATCGATAAATATGGAGTTTTTGACGTGATATAAAAATTCCAGGTCGATCGAGATTCATATCGATTCCCGATCGGCCTCGGGATGTCTTTGAGGCGCTGCTGTAAAAGTCAGATTCAGCAGCAAGTTGGCCAGCTCACTGGAGAAAATTGACAAGTCAAAGCTCCGATCCAACCGTCCATATTGAAGCCTGAGGAATGAAGAACAGATCTGGAAAGTTTCGTCACAATCCGAGTTCGTTTGGTTTCCCGATCATCGAAGAATTTGAACAGCTGCAGATTATGTTAGAAGGTAGTAAACCCTAGTTAGGGTTTGGTTATTTATTTTCTAATAGGTTAGATACGGGGGTGCCAACGGTCAATCTCGGTGTTTAAATTTTCCGCAATTTATTTTTTATGTGTTTGATCATAAAATAGATATAAAATCGGAATTGCCATGACATGCATCATATCATAAATCCACTCCATGCATACATGTAGAATTTTAATTTTGGTAATTAAAATAGGCATGTATACAAACTCATGTAATTAGTTGAAATTTAATTAATACGTGGTAATTAATTAATTTAGTAACTAATTAAAGATCCGAGGACGGGTTATGAAATCGTTAAACCTTTCGGTGTGTGTTCTCGGTGAACCGCCTTAAAGCCCAAACGAGATCACGTTTTCAATTCGTAGTAGTGTCTACGAGATTGAATGATGGTAAAAGAACAATAAATCTTGGATAAAAATGGTTCGCCTATAGGTTGGGTGGTCAATCGAGCTAGGCTCACCGACTTAACCCTCCTAGTGTGATGTATGCACGGGGTCCGGCAAGACTAAGCTACTTTGGAGAGCAGAGGGTGATTCCTTCTTATCTCAATAGAAATTTGTCTTGACCCGATTTCGTCCGATTGTCACATATGTTCCAACGAATAGGACGGGTAGGCTTTCCTACGTTACCGACACCATTCGAATCCTTGATTTGATGTGCTTTTATGTTAACATCAAAAGACGTGGTTAGTTAACCCACCACCACTTCCAATATATTGAGTGGGAGCGGGAGGCGACACCAACCCCACGGCCTCTACTATAGATACAAGTAAGTGAGGAAGGGTGGACGCCTCGCGGCGCTTTGATTTCGTCCCCTACGGATGGTGTTCACTCCTATCAACATTCATGGCTTGGTCTCCGAAAGGATAGGATTTCTGGGTACTCGTCGGGTCACTGACCTATCCTACGACGGCATACTCGGGGCGTACCTAAGAGATCCGATATAGTAGGTCACACTCATCATGGGTATTCTTGATAATATCTAGGCTAAAAAAGGAAGGTAGTCAATGAATAAAGGGATGTTCGATTCTCGTGGGATGTTTGATTCTCACAAGTTATTCATTGATGAGATTGTCTCGATTTAAACGTCATCTCTTTGACCTACGCTACGGTGGCATTGAGATGCGAGGTTAAAACCTTGGAATGGTAGAGTAGACTTAATTTTAGTTTACAATTCCTAAAATAAACTTATATAGTAGTGTTAAACTTGAATTAATATATGTCATTTTATTTACAGCATTATCCCTTACTAAATTGCTTAAAAATTAATTGACTATTATTGACTTCGTTAAAAAGTGGAAAGTAACTAGGACGTTGAACTAGTTAATCGATAACGCAATTATTTTTCGAAAGAGATATTTTCTCTTAAGCCTTATAAAAACCAGAGTGACATATAGGTATGTCACTAGTGTCATTCGTGTCAAACGGGAGACAAACTTAGGTGATTTCGGACTTGATATTCTTCTAGTGAATTTTGAGTGTGTAGTGATTACACGAGTAATTTTCTAATTGAAAAATCGGAAAATCATGAAGTGTTACTAGTTGGACGATATTTGGAATCGATGAACTAGTGGGAGCTTTATGATTTGTTGTTTTTCTAGAACATTAGAAAAGTGTAACTGACTACACACGTACCCATTCTAATTGAAAAACCGGAAAGTCATGGAATGTCGCTAGTTGGACGATATTTGGAATCGATGAACTAGTGGGAGTTCCATGATTCGTTGTTTTTCTGGAAACATTGGAACTATGTACGAAAGATTTTCTAATCGGAAAAAAATCGGAAAATCATAAAAATAAAGCATTGCTCGTTAGACGGTATTTGGAACCGATAAACTAGTGGGAGCTTTTAATATTATGATTTGTTTTTTTTTCTGGTATATTAGAAAATCCGAGAAGTCCCGACGAGTAACACTCGAAATAGACATTCCACGGTTCAAGAGTAGTGTCTACTCAAACGAACATTGGTTCAAGACTTTATTTCCATTCACGGAAAGTCAAGAATGGGAGAATATGTCTAAAAGTGTTAGTCACTTAAACTGAGAAAACTTTAAGGCTGAACCGAAAATTAATTAACTGAAAATCATAGGATTAGGACAGTGATTTTGGATCACCAACCTATGAATCCTTGGCAATTTTCTCGAGCTAAGTTCTTTGGAAGAACAAGGTAGCAGTGCATTTAACGATTAAAAGAGTAAACAACGGGCAGTTAATTTTAGCTAGAACAGTGGGAGTGATATAAGGAAATGAATCTCGGATTCAATCCCTGCATATCGCGGAAAAATTATTTTATGTTTAAGATTCGTTGGAATGAAAGGATTTACCTTCTATTCGATAATTTGTTTGTCGCATAGAATGTGAATATACCATTTGTAGTACGAATCCAAGACTCGGACTTTTGTTTTGATAAAGTCAAAACCACTTACAACTGCTGATATATGTATATAAAACACATCTTAAGAACTATTAAAAGCAATTGGTTTCTATATTTAGATAAACGCTTCTTCATATTCCATAGTTAGTGCATAGTCCCTAAAAGACAAGACCTGAAGACTGGCTCAGGGTGATTCCTTTCTCCCAGTCTGGTTAGATTGTCTCAAAGGTTCAATGACTAAGTTTCCTTTCAATAGGGAAAGGATAATGGTTATAAAGAAGTAACATAGCTTGTTCATAACGACCTTCGGGGTCTGATGAAAGATACAAACCGGTAGGAGCTTCCGAGTAGTGACTTCTTGTCTGATAACTATTCAAACACTCCAGTAAGTTTATCCAAAATATTTTGAGGTTTCTCTGTTTTCAACAGAGATAGAGTATTCTATACTCAGAAATGGGCCATCACATAGTCCTAGGGACTGATGCTCGGCCTGCCTCATAGTGAAATGCTTTCACTAAGTGAGAAACCGTTAAATTGCCTTATATATATTTTAGATGTGCTACAATACACTGCTTAACTCAATAAAGATATTGGAAGCGAAATAACGGTTTACATTGAAATGTAAGACCGAGAAGTCTACCTAGAATATGCTTTGGAATTTACGGATAAGGTGTGGATTCGGTTCACCCCACTTCCGTAAATATAAGCATTTAGCACACGGTGCTTGAAGGTAAGACTGGGAATTTCGTGCATACGTTCGGTCAATGACCATTCGTGCTATATCTTTTTAAACTATTGAGTATAAAGGTTAGATATAGGATTCTTGAAATCGGGAAGGGACAGTTATACTGTTGCATCCTTTCTGATAGAATCCATGAACAGCAAAACCTTGAACCTTGAAGTACGTTTACTCAAGGTAGTTACTAACTGATTAAAATCAGGCCACATCCAACATCGGTTGTTGGTGATAACACTAAATACTACTAAACTATATCAGAATTTCGATCCACCCAGAAAGTATTGAGAGTATGGTTTATCCATTACCCATTACGGGTTTCTGCGGACTTTGTAGTCGAGGATCGATTGATCACTATGGCTCTTTTGTGAGCGTTATAGGATTACGATAATAGAGGTTGGTTTAATAGCCATAACCCTGTGAATGGAGTTCGGTACTCCAATTGCATTCATGCTCTTGTAGAATCACTGAGCGTCTCAGCCCAGTGGGAGTAATTGGATCTACACGGAAAAGAGTAGAATGAGTTCGGTATTGCATGATTTCGTTCAAAAAGCAGAAAATAGGGGTGATTCCTGAGACTTTCTTGCCAAAAAAGCGGAGTCTGGATTCATTCGGAACAAAAGGGTATTGCCTTATGAACTTATGATGGGATGTTCATCAAGGCTTATGTCCTTTGTGGATAAAAAGCAAACCTCTTGGTCATTGGAAGTCATATATTTCTACAATATGTGGATTTGACGAGAATATTCATAAGTCTTTTGTAGATCGGATATCAATTTTAGTCTGATAGTGAATATATATACATATATTAGTGTTTGTGAAGGATAACACCTTTGCACCAGTTGGAATCAACATGGGTGTGTTATCGAAGTCGAAATCGACAATGCCACAATTCTCGCAAGCAGAGATTTGGACAACATTCTTAAGAGTTTGACTCGGTCGAATTCATTAGAATCGATCCTTTGGTTTCCCATCCATCTTATTGGTTAAGATGATGCATCTGTGTATGCAACATTCAAAGAGGAAGTTCTACCCTATGCCTCGGGAATGACTCTCTAAATCTTCGGATCAAGAGAAATGGGATAGATTCTTTTTCTAGTAAGAGATGGTCGGAGTTATTGAGCGTCAACTTTGATCGAATCTTAGATTCGGTGGTTAACAAAGCAAGTTTAGTATGTCCTTTAGTATCTTGAAGAGAACGAGGAATAATATGCGGACATATTCATGTGTGAACTTGGATATGTGTGATACATCGATTTTGACTTTAAGTCGATTGAGGATGGTCGTTAAGTCGATCTCGGGCTCGGTGTTTACTCGTACCACATGATTAGATGGACGGTAACGTTTCGATTCTACGGATCGTCTCGAGCCGACAACTGACTAATCATTAAGACCCATGACATTTAGATGTAGGTGCTCCCGAGTCACCGACCTATCCTACGACGGCATACTCGGAGTGTACTTTAGAATCTGAAATGGTTATGACATGCTTACTGGGTACTAGAATACGGGATAAGTCTCCATTGCCTTAGAGCAAGTGGGAGATGTAGTTTGTTGTATTTTAAATAATAGGGTGTGCTCTAAAACAATTAATCACATGCTTTCGTGCAAGTGGGAGATTGTTAGGTGTGATGCCCGAAAGACAATTTTGTAATTTTTTTATTTAATAAATGAAATGATATTATTATTCATATTTATTATTGTCATATTCACCAATGTGACAATAGTATTTACACTACAGAAAACCCTAAGTATATCGTTTATGTAATCACCTAACTCAGTGTATGGGATATACACGGGAGGATTGAGTTAGTGAAGATGTACTTAAAATACAATTAGCCCGTAGTGAAGTTAATCGAGAGTATCGGGTCTCTCCTTTAACGTGCTATTAATGTGCCCAGAACACAATAGGTGTGATAGTCCTATCCGGACTTTCGGTTAAGAGAACCTAATGGGGCATTTATATATGATAGATATATCATATAAATTTGGACCGATTTGATTAGAGTTCACGATATAATTCCGTAATCGAGAAGTCTTATCGAATCAATGGATGATCATATTTATGGATATATCTTAATCTCGAGGTGATCACGATCCAAGCGCTTGAATCAAGTATGAAGTTTGACTTGACGGTTAAGGATTACACGAGTCGTGGTCCGAATTACCCCATCTTGGCATTGTCTTTGGATTGAGTGAGTAGTCCGTGTTATCACGATATCGGAATCCATTCCTTCCATTTATGGAAGTAGATAGACAGATTCCTTTATTTGTTAATCCTAGAAAGCGATCGATCGCGCGAGTTCATATTACACCGATTAGCTACCCGGTAAGGTGTATGAATTAATTGATCACTAGGGGTTAATGGTAAATAAGGATAAGAGGTTACGAAAAGGGTTAACGGTAACTTCCGATTTAGAATGAGCGATCTATGGAGGATTAATCCATATGTAATGATTGTATCAATGGACGCTTATTGTTATTCTCGTGAGAGATAAATATAATCTCATAATCGGAGGAGTGCGATCACGGGATTATGGTGGCATATTCTGTGATTGATTTATCGAATATAATTATTACGTTTCGTAAGATAATTATTTATTTGATTTATCGAGTCGGCGATTATTAGTCCATGGTCCCCGACGTGCCTCCTAATATAGCATAGCTATTCTCGGACGTCAAATCCTAATAACATTAATTTAGTTCTTGTTGGAATTTATTAAAACGATATGTGAATTAATTGTTTAGTGGACTATTAAATGAGTTGGGCTAAATAATTAAATACACGGAAAAGACATTTTTCGTGGACTCGGCCCAAATTAGTGTGTTGACAATTTTGACCCAATTGGTCAAATATGGAAATTACGTGTGACCTTTTATTTGATCAAAGGTGGCGCAAGTTTGATTAAATATTTGTTAAGAAATTAGTTTTATTTGATAATTATTTGACATCTGATTTATCTTTTATTTGTTAAATGATAATTAATGAAATATTAGATAATAATATGATTTATCCTAATTTGTTTGGGATAATTATTTTATTTATCTTTTATTTGGAAAAAGGATTAATGTAATAATTATCTCTTAATTATTTAATCCTTGGAGGCTAAGTTTTACTCTCCTATATAAAGAGAGTTCTCCCAAGCCTTAACACACATTACATATTTCGACTTCTCCATATAGTAGAGAGAAGAAAATATTTCGGCCAATGAGAGAGTGGGAGAAATCTTGGAGATTTTTCCGGTAGCATATCGGAGGGGTTCGAGTCGAGAATTCCTTCCACCGGGAATTGCTTGGATCACACGATCGGAAGACTGTGGTGCTCTTCACACCTTCACCTTCATCCTTTTGCGGTTCTTCAACTTGAATTTTGAGATTCAAGAGGTATGATCTACATCCCCTTGTAGAATAGATCTAGTTATTTTATTACGTGTATTATATAGATCTAGATCCATAAATCGCTTCCGTTGCGGATGGTATTACTAACAAGTAATTCATCCTTCCAAGCACGACCGGAGTGTGCCGCCGCAGGGTAGGTCAGTGACCCGGCGCATACTTAGAATCCGAATACCATGTGACTTGGTACACTGATCAGGTAGGTTGGCGGCTTGAGTCAATCTTTGGGATCGAAACGTCGCCTTTCCATCTAATCCGGTGGTACACTTTCAATATACCTTTGAGTCAACACTGAGGAAATATCGACTTAACGATCATCCTTAATCCGTCCTAAAGCCATAATCAGTATTATCACTTATATTCTAGTTTGCACCTGAATATACCAGCATATTATTCCTCATTCTCCCGAAGAGTCTTGATGATTCACTAAACATCCCATTTAGTAATCATCTGCAGGTTTAGATACCAATTCCTGAGAGGTAGGGTAGACTACATTGTTGATTGTTACATAAATGAAAGAATATCTTAACCAGGTGAATGGATGGGATTGCCAATGATCAATTCTCGTGAATTTGAGTGAATCAAATCCTTTAGAATGAATCCCGATGGCATGTCAGACTCTGAATTCAGATAACACACCCATGTTGTTTCCAACTGTTTCAGTGTTACCATTCACAACCACTAATCTACATACTACTTTACTAATATTGATGCCCAGTCTACGAAAGACTTATCAACATTCTGGTCAAGTCCACATATTAAAATATATGACTTTGAAATGACCTAGAGGTTTTCTTTAATCCCCAAAGGATATAAGCTATGGCAGGCATCTGCCAAAGGTTCTTTGTGAATAAATTAAGATACCGTTAGTCTCGCAAAAAGGTCTTAGGGAATCACCCCTATTTTCTGCTTTATAACGAATCCGTTATTTGTTCTTAGCTAAAACCCTTCTGTTCTGAATGAATTCAGATTCCGTTGTTCGGCAAGGAAGTCTTAGGGAATCACCCCTATTTCCCGCTTTCAGACGAAATCAAGCAAGACTGAGTGGTAAGAGAATCACCCCTAAATTACTCAGCTTTGCATTGAAAGTTAAAATTTCCTATTCATTTGACTCTTCTCTGTGTAGTTCCAATTACTCCCACTGTGCCTGAGATACTCAGGTGGTTCTACAAGAGTTTCAACAGAACTGAAGTATCAAACTTCATTCACAGGGTTATGGCTTTAAAACCAACCTCTATGATCAGGATCCTACACAGCCCATGAAGGACTATAGGTCATCAATCTACCCTATAGACCGCAAGGTCCTGCAATGTGTAAATGGACAAACCATACTCCCACTGCGTCCTGGGTGGATCGATATACTGATCTAGTTTAGTACTTTTTATTAGTGTTATCACCAACTACCGGTGTTGGATGTGGACTAAACAAATCAGTTAGTAACATCTTGAGTATAAATACTTCAAGATCTAAGGTTGTTATTTATAGACTCTATCAGACCGAGTTTGACAGTATAACCATCATTCTCTGATTTTATGAGTTTTATAACCAACCTTTACTCAATGCATTAAGATATTTCACGACTGAGCGTATGCATAAAATTTCAGTCTTACCTTCAAGCACTAAATGCTAAATGTCTATATTTACGGAAGTGGGGTGAACTGAATTCACTCCTTATCCACAAATGCATAGGCATCTTTTAGGTAGACTTCTCGGTAAACCGTTATTTTGCAACTAATATCTTAAATGAGTTCAGCAGCGTATCGTAGCACATCAATAACTATGTAAGGCAAATTTATGGTGTATCCATTAGTGAAAACATTCCACTGGGAGGCAGGCCGAGCATCAGTCCCGAAGACTACGCAATAACCTATTTCTGAGTATGGAATACTCTATCTCTGGTGAAATCAGAGATTCCTCCAAATATTTTGGATAAACTTACTGGAGTTTCGAGTAGTTATCAGACAATGTGTCACCACTCAGAAGCTCCCACTAGCTTGTATCTTTCATATGACCCCGAAGGTCGTTATGAACAAGCTATGTTACTTCTTTAAATCTATTACCCTTTCTTGATTGAAAGGAAACTTAGTCATTGTTCTTTTGAGACAGTGTTCCTTTGACTGGGAGATAGGAATCACTCTAAGCTAGTATTCAGATATTGTCTTTAGGGAATATGCACTAATTAATAGAATAGAAAGAAGCGTTTATCGAAATACAGAAACAATTTGCGTTTATATATTTTAAGATGTGTTACTAATACATTTTCAGCAATGCTTTGTGGTTCTGACTTTATCAAACAAAAGTTCGAGTCTTGGGTCCGTGCTACGAATGTTATATTCATCGTCAATAAGACAAACAAATTATCCTATTGAAAATGAATACGTTCGTTCCAACGAATCCAAAACAGAAAATGAATTTTCTGTGATACTCAAGAATTGAATTTGAGATTCATTTCCTTATATCAATCCCACTAGTCTATTTGAAATAACTGCCCGTTGTCTACTTTATTTATCGTTTAATGCAAAGCAACCTGGTTCTTCCAAAGAACTTTAGCTTTCGAGAAAATTGCTAAGGATGCATTGGTCAGTGATCCGAAATCACTTTCCTTATCCTCTAATTTCCAATTAATTTTCCGGTTTAGCCTTAAAACTACTTAGTTTAGATGACTAACACGTATAAACATTCTTTCCTATTCTCGAATTTCCTTAAATGGAAACAGTCTTGAACTACCAGTTCGTTTGAGTAGACACTACTCTTAAACTGTGGGATGCCTAATGATAGTGTTACTAGCTTGGACTATTCGATTTTTCTAATCGTCAAATCATAAGACCAAAGCTCCCACTAGTTTATCGGTTCCAAATACCGTCTAACTGGCATTACTTTGTTCGAATGGTTTGAGAGATCATAATAAAGCTCCCACTAGTTTATCGGTTTCAAATACCGTCTAACTAGCAACACTTTGTATTTATGATTTTTCAAAGATTAAAAAAAACATTCAGAACTAAGCTCCCACTAGTTTATCAGTTCCAAATACCGTCTAACTAGCAACGCTTTATTCTTGATGTTTCAAAAGATTGGAAAAAACTCCAGAGCTATGCTCTCACTAGTTGATCAGTTCCAAATACTGTCTAACTAGCAACGCTTTATTCTTGTTTTTCAAACTCTTGTGCTGTCTGTTACACATTTCTAATGATTCAGAAAAACAACAAATCATAAGACTAAGGCTCCCACTAGTTTATCGGTTCCAAATACCGTCTAACTAGCAACGCCTTGTGTATATGATTTTCCAAATTTTCAATTTAGAAATTTTTTGTGTAAACACCATTTAAAATTCACTAAATGAATTTTTCTGATAGTCCTAAATTATCTTTTGTAAACTAAGTACGGTCGTTTCTCGTTTTTACACGAGCGATATCCGTGACATACATATACTATGTCTTTAAGTTTTTAAAGGCTCAAGGGAAAAATCTCTTTCGAAAAATTAACTGCATTCTTGATAACTACAACGTACTTGTTACTTTCCACATTTTTAATGAAGTCCTATTACGAACAGTTTAGTAGCCTAGATATTTAGTTGTAAACAAATATGACAGAAAGTTAAATTCAAAATTAAAATTTCACTACTAGATTTTTATTTTAGGAATTATAAACTATAAGCAAATTTTATCCTACCATTCCAAGGATTTAACCTCGCACCTCAGTGCCGCCGTAGGGTAGGTCAAAGAGGTGACGGTTAAACTGAGACAATCTATCTCAATGATTGGTGTTTGAGAATCGAACATCTCACGGGAATCAAACATCCCGGACTTTAATCATTGATTACCTTCCTTTTTCTGGCCTAGATATTTCGAAAATATCCATAAAGAGTGTGACCTACTATATCATATCTCAAAGTACGCCCCGAGTATGCCGCCGTAGGGTCGGTCAGTGACTCAAAGAGTACCCAAAATCCTATCCTTTCGGAGACCAAGCCTTGAATTTGATAGGGGTGAACACCATCCGTAGGGGGCCGAAATCAAAGCGGCTCGAGGTGTCACCCTTCTCTCACGTGCTTGGACCTATAGTAGAGGCTGTGGGGTCGGCTATCGCCTTCCCCTCTCCCATATAATAATTTGAAAAAGTGGTGGGTTTACTAATTACGGTTTCGGTCTTGACAATAAGAAACAATAAATCAAAGTACTCCGAACAGGGTCGGTTATGTAGGAAAGCCTACGCCGTCTTATTCATTGGAACATATGTGACAGTTCAGGCTAATCCGGTAAGAGAAGCCCCGTTTATCCCGAAGGCTTATCGGCTATGCTAAGTCTTGTCGAATTACTGTATTGTACATCACACGTGGAGGGGAGTCGATTGAGCCGAAGATCGGTTGAACTCGCCCAACCATGGTTAGACCATTTCCGAACCCGTGTACAATGATTTTCCGATTTCTAAATTATCAACCAAAGCGCAATCTCGTTTCTGTTTAAGGTGGGTTCACCGAAAACTCAACGATTTATCTAAGTGGGATTCACCGAGAATCCATCACTAAAATCGTGAAACGATCGACAAAACCGGTTCCTCGGTTTTAATAATTAGTTACTTAATTAATTAACTACCACATATTAATTAAAAAAGCTTTTAACTAATTATACGAGTTATACATGCCTAATTTATTCCAAATAAACTTGCTACATGTATGCATTGGAGTGGAATCATGATATGATGCGTGTCATGACAATTTTTGGTTTCTATCACATAATTTCGATCATACACGAAAAAATAACGGAAAAAATAAACACCGAGATGGATCATTGGTACTCCCGTATCAAACCTATAAAAAAAAACACAAACCCTAACTAGGGTTTACTATTTTCTAATCTGCTGCTGCCGTATTTTATCGACAATTGGACATCCAAACGAACTTTGATCGTCACGAAACTTTATGGAACTGTTCTTCACTCCTCCTACTTCAATCCGAAAGGTTGAATCTTCGTTTGAACGGTCCAATCTCTTCTAGAAAAATTCGACGAACTGATAGCTGGGGCTGCAGTGCTTTTACGACACGACAACAACTATATTGTAACGATTGGACATCGAGATGGACTCCGATCGTCACGAAATTTTGAGGGCCTGTTCTTCAGCTTTTAGTCTTCATTATGACCGGATGGATTTTTGTTTCAACGGCTCAATCTCCGGGAATAAATAAAAAACCGAACAGAAACAAAACAGATCTACTTCTAGGAAACTAAAATTACAAAATTTCCTATACTTATATAAACGAATTTATATGAGTTTACAATAGATCTAACGAGTAAACAATACCAACTCCAATCCATCTCTTCAACCACGACAATCACAAGGCAACATACATGAATAAATTTCGATGCATATAAAAAAGCAAACGAAAAACAGAAAACAATCTAAACATGCTTTTTCCACTCCTAGATCTAAAATTTACATACTTTGATTGATAGACCAAAGGCTCCGATACCACTTTTAGGATGTAATATCGTCGGATGGATCAATATCCACCCGATTACGCAGCGGAAAGTACAAGATCTAGATCTAGTCAACCAAAATACATGAATAAAATAGATCTAAACCTACGAGGGGGTTTAGATTGCGTACCTATTTATTGTGAATAAACACCAAGAACAATCCGAGATCCAAGATCCAATAATTGAGAAGCCACCGTCTTCCCACGTGTATCTCCAAGCAACACCAAGTGGATGGTGATTCAAGCCGCTTGACCACCTCGATATGCTATCTTAGAAAACCTGGAGTTTTCTAAAACTCGAACCCTTAGTATAATGGCCGAAATCTCTATGCCAATATACTACCCAATAACTCAAAATTATGTGTTTGAAAAGACTTGGGAGAACTCTCTTTATATAGGAGAGCAATCCTTGTCCTCCAAGGATTATTTAATTAATACAAAATCAATTAAAATAATCCTTTTCCTTAAAAGATAAATCTAGAATATTCCCAAATTAATAAGGATATATAAAAGATTTTCTTTTCCTTAAATTATTTAACAAATAAATAATTTAATCACTTGTATCGTATAATTATCAAGAAAACAAATTTCTTGATAATCAACCAAGCATTAGACGCCACTTTCTTCTTGACCAATTAGGTCAAGAAGTCAACACACTAATTTGGGCCGAGTCCACGAAAAATATCTTTTCCATGTATTTAGTTATCTAGTCCAACTAAACAATTAATCTACATATTTATTAAACAGTCCAATCCAACTATTTAATATTAATTGAGGTGAAACGATGAGAAAACCTATATGCTATATTAGGAGCCACGTTGGGGACCATGGACCCATATTCAGTAGCTACATTAAATTAAATAAAATTATTCGTCAGCCCGAACAATAATATTCAATCTATTAATTCCGGGATTACACCACCATAAACCCGAAACTGAACTCTGCCGAATATAGATAACTTACACTCAACCATGAGTTGATAAGCGTCCACTGATATAATCATTAGATACGGATAATCCTCCATAGACTGTTTGTTACAATTCTGGATATCTCCGTAAACCCTTCTCAAAAACCTCTTATCCTTATTTACCATTAACCTCTAGTGATCAATTAGTTCATAACTAATATAATATGAACTCCCGGGATCTATCAGTTTCTAGGATTAACAAATAAGGGAACTGTCTGTCTACTTCCTGATGGAAGGAATGGATTCCATATCTGTGATAGCACAGACTACTCACTCATTCCAGAATAGAACCAATGAGAAGTGTTGGACCACATACTACGAAGTGATCCTTACTGACCCATCAAACCCTACCTTAGTCTATGCAGTTGTCTGTGATCACCTCAGGATTGAGATTAATCAATATATGATCATCTTGTGATTCAATAATACTTCTCGATTACGAAATTATATCAAGAACTCCAATCAAATCGGTCCAGCCCTATATGATTATCATCATATATAAATGACCCCTTAGGTACCCAATTACCGACAGCCCGGATAAGACTATCACACCTAAAGTGTTCTAGGCGCATTAATAGCAAATTAATCATGAGACCCGTACTCAGATTAATAAACGCTACGGACTAAGTTAATTTTAAGTACATCCACTAACTCAATCCTCTTGTGTATAGCCATACACTGAGTTATGTGATCACATAAACGAGGTACTTAAGGTTTTCAGTAGTGTCTTAATTATAAGCATACATGCATATAATAAGATGAATTATTAATTTTGTCCTAAAACAATTAGATAATTGTCTTTCGGGCACTACACCTAACAGAAAGATCACTATCCACTTCAGTATATTGTCCAAATGTTGGAGCGGTTGTGCGGGCATAAATTTTATTGCTTTCTTGATGGTTATTCGGGTTACTTGTAAATATTCATTGCGGCAGGAGACAGAGAAGAAACGACTTTCACTTGTCTATATGGTACGTTTGCTTAATAAAGAAGGCCTTTTGGATTGTGCATTGCTCCATCTACATTTCAAAGGTGTATGATGGCAATTTTCTCTGACATGGTGGATAATTTTTTGGAGATTTTCATGGATGATTTCAGCGGTTTTGGAGATTCTTTTGATGAATGTCTCTCTCATTTGGAACGCGTGTTACAACGTTGTGAAGACACAAGCATAGTACTTAATTGGAGAAGTGTCACTTAATGGTTTCAGATGGCATCATTCTAGGACACAAAATTTCCGAGGAAGGCATTGAGGTACGCAAAGAAAAGATTGAAGTGATTGAGAAGTTGCATCCTCCGGTTTACTTGAAGACGTTAAGAGGTTTCCTTGGGCATGCCGGGTTCTATAGGCATTTTATTGCGGATTTTTCTTGTATTTCCAAACCGCTTAGTAACTTACTAGAGAAGGAAGTACCATTTGTTTTTGATGAGAAATGCATGGAGGCATTTGAAACCTTGAAGAAGAAGTTAACTAGTGGACCCGTTCTTGTGCCACCGGATTGGAGTTTACCTTTTGAGTTAATGTGTGATGCGAGTGATTTGTTGGTTGGCACCGTTCTAGGTCAACATCATGAGAAGGTGCTTAAGGCAATTTATTACGCCTCTCACACATTGAACTCCGCTCAAGTCAACTATGCAACAACCGAGAAGGAGTTATTAGAAATAGTGTTCGCACTCGACAATTTTAGACCCTATCTCGTTGGGTCCAAGGTCATTTTTTCCACCGATCATGCGGCCTTGAAATACTTATTGAACAAGAAGGATGCTAAGACGAGACTCATTCGATGGATCCTCCTACTCCAAGAATTTGATATTGAGATCAAAGATAAAAAGGGTAGTGAGAACGTCGTGGCGTATCATTTAAGCCTGGTGGAATTCCTTGAAGAAGAAAGGAAACGAAGAGAAATTCAAGACCGATTCCCGGATGAACAACTCTTGATGGAAGATGCTCCCCCAACCATGCATCTTATTCATGCCGGTTCAACACCGTAAGAGAGCTCACCATGGTTTGCAAATATTGTAATTGTTTTCATGTGAGTATGTTCCATCTAATTGGACATGACAAAAGAAGAAAAGATTCTTTCACGATTTGAAATTTTATTATTGGGAGAAACCGAACATTTTTAAGAAGTTTTTGGATGGCATCATTAGGAGATGCATTCCCGACAATGAAATTTCAAGTATATTCTCCTTTTGCCATGATCAAGAAACAGGAGGCCACCATGGCAGGTGGAAAACCGCATACAATGTTTTGCAATGTGGTTTTTATTGGCATACACTCTATAAGGATGCACATCGTTTTGCTCAGACTTCTATCGCATGCCAAAAGTGGGGAAATGTATCCAAGAGGCACGAGATGCCCCTCCAACCCATTTTGGAGTGTGAACTATTTGATGTATGGGGCATCGACTTCATGGTCCATTCCCTCACTCACAAGGTAACAAATTCATTTTAGTAATATGGTTGATTATGTTTCCAAGTGGGTTGAAGATCAAGCTTACCCCACTAATGATGCCAAGGTTGTATTGAAGTTCTTGAAAAGGAACATCTTCACTAGATATGGCACTTCACGGGCTATCATTAGTGATCGGGGCTCACACTTTTTTAATCGATTATTCACTAAACTTCTTGAAAGCTATGGCGTGAAACACATAGTCAGCACACCATACCCCTCACAAACAAGTGGGCAAGTAGAAGTGTCAAAATGAGAGGTGAAAAGGATCATTGAAAAAATGGTAGACGCTAACCGCAAAAATTGGTCGGTGAAGCTTGACGATGCACTTTGGGCTTACCGCACGGCTTTTAAAACACCTATAGGATGTTCACCGTATAGATTGGTTGTTGGAGATTCTTGTCATTTGCCCATGGAATTGGAGCACCAAGATTATTAGGCAATTAAGTTTCTTAACTTTGACCCCGAGCCAGTTGGTGATCATAGGTTGCTCCAACTCACCGAGCTTGATGAGTTTCGCCTTGATGCATATGAGAACGCAAAAGTTTACAAGGAACGAACCAAGTCATTTCATGACCGGAAGATCTTTGATCGAGAGTTCCATGTGAATGATAAAGTGCTCTTGTATAACTCACGTTTAAGATTATTTCCAGGAAAACTTAGATCCAGGTGGACAGGTCCATTTGTCGTCACCAGAGTACTTGCGTCTGGAGCGGTTGAGTTAAGTGATAGTAAGACAACATTTCTTGCAAACGGTCATTGTGTTAGACTTTTTGTTGAAGATAAGGGCATACCTCATGAAGAGGAGGTGATGTTCCTCGAAGATCCTCCACTTGACTGAAGAAAATGCATAGTCTAGCTATAGACTATAAATTTATCAACTACGGGTACTATCTTACATATCATTCATTATGAATTATCTTTTAGTTGGTTTATGTGCTTGAATTTTCATGCTTATGTGAGTATTGGTAGTATCCCTGCACAATAATTTGTGTAAATTTCATCTTTTCTACCGTATAAACAAAAGCGCTACCGGGAGGAAGCCCGTAATTGTATAATCTTTATTGTCAAATCATGCTTAGTTAGTTTGGTGGATGACATTGGATATGAATCGACTTTTGGACTCCTCTAGTCTTTCGGTTTACGCCAGGGTTGAGCCGGCCTACGCCGGATTGGGAGGGAAAGTCTCTATTTTTTGGTAGAGTTGTACACGGCGTGCACTGTAATTCTTTGGGTTGCGCCAGGATCACAGATGGAAAACCAGAAGGGTTGTCAGTGTTTTCGGTGTGCGCCGGACAGTTCCCGGTCTACACCGGAGCAGCAGTTTCTAAAATTTAAACCGGTTTTCTCTTTCTCTCTCTCTCTCTCCATAACTCTCCTTTTATTGGTTTTCTTCCCTTTCTTCCCCTCAGTTTTACTTCTTTTCACTACCATTCACAAAAACCCCTCTACCCAACCACCATTTACACCACACTTCACTCTCCCAAATATTCTTCTCTTTTCCTCCCTTACGCAATCGGTTTATTTCAGTTTGGAGGGCACACCCAATCTTTCTGGAGAGTCACCATATTTTCCGGCCTTGTTCTTCATTTTCTCCGGTGAATAAACACAACAACAAGGTAATCGGGTTTCTCCTTCATTTCAATTATTCCTTCAATATTGTTCCTCGTTTTAATTTTTGAAATTGGAGGATGGAATTGACCTTTATTGGGTGATTTGTTGTCGTTATTTTGACCACCACCTTAGTCATGGCCGGAACCCTCCAATACTCGTAAAATGGACTTCAGCAAGAAACGTCAGACTAGTGCTCCGTCTATACCTTTACCCATCCATCAACCCCGTCCTCTCACCAATATCGAGAAAACTATTACCTTTCAGAAAACCGCTCCTCACAATGCTCGTGAGCTTTATGATGAGTATTTTGGTGTGTGTAATTTACTCCTCAAGCATGGTGTATATTTTGATTCTCTTAGCACGCACTTTCGTTAAGTCATTGAGAGCACTAATTGGCAAAAGCTTGCAGAAACCCGGACTGAGATTGTCAATGCCATGATGGTGGCTGAGTTTTAAGCCATGCTCTCAATTGTCGAGCCTAAGGAAGATGAGCAAGTGGCTTTCATTTCTGTTCTCACCACTCAAGCCCCCTTCACACCTGAGGCTATTAATGCTTTTTATGGTATTCCTGATATCCCATATGAGAGGGACTACTCCGTTGTGTGGAAGCTTGATGAAGAAGCAAAGGCGCAACAACGAGCTTTAGAGGCTCTCAGAATACCTTTGACCCTGCTGCCACCTGGGTTGAAAAAATATTGAAGTTTGGTGGGTGTACCATGGATATTAGAGCCTTAAAGCACTTTTTGAGCCATAATGTTTATCCATCTAGACACATTAGTGCGTTTACCTATGAAGAGTCTTGCCTTGCTTAGAAATTGTGAAGAAGATTCCGGTAGATGTAGGACAACTCATCCATAAGAAGGCCATAGAGTTTGCCGACAATCGTACTAGGAATGGAAACATGCCTTTTCCATGCCTTATTTTTGAACCTTGCGCACAAGCTCAAGTTCGTAGTCTCTTTGGGGATAGACTCGTCCCACCCTTTACAACCTTGATTGGTTCTCACCTTCCTGAGCTTCGTGCTGCCCGTACTATCCCACCTTTTGAGGCTCATAACCCGTCCTAAGGCCTATCCCCTCGTAGTACACTGCAACCTAACTCATATAGCACCTCTTTTGTTGGCATGGATCCTATCCAAGATCCTGCTATCATAGCTAGGCTTGACTTCCTTGAGTCCGAGATGGCTTTACTTCGCGGTGGCCAGGTGGCCCATAATGAAAATCTCACCTTAGGTTTCGAGAGAGCTCGCCGGTCGGCCGATGATTTGCATGTTGGTTTGCGAGGTCAGCGTGCTTTTCTTTGGACTCTTTACCCTGCTGCTGCAAAGATTTCAGATGACCTTGATGCCTGTCAGCGTGATCCTTATACTTTACCTGCTTGGGTACCTGTCGTGCCTATTCACACATCCCACCAAGCTTATCCTTGAACTTCCATGTCTTCTAGTGGTGTGTCCAATTTTATGTCTACAGGTACATGTGCTGGGGCTATTTTCTCTACAGGGTTTAGTACGCCGTTTTCTATTTCTTCGATCAGTACAAGGTTGAGCAGTTTGGGTTTGGATGGTATTGTGATCATGTCTACTATTGCTGCTAGTGTTGGACTTGAGACTCTGCCATCTTCTGCATTGTCTTCAGATCCTGTTCAGATGCCGAGTAATCCTCATGCAGCAGACTTTCAGGGAGCTGGTTTAGTGCATCTGATGAGTTTTGCTCCAATAAGCATCGTTAGGATATGTGATGTAGAGTTTGTTGATGCGGTGCAGAGGCAGAGCATTGTTGATTCTGAGTCTGATCATGATGATTGAGTTTATCCTTGTCATTCACCAAAAACTTTACTTTGTTTGTTTTGATGGCCGTCTGTGGCCTAGACTTTTGTTTTGTAATGTTGCAAACTATGTGTGATGTTGCTACTTGGGTGTGTGTGTGTGCTATGATTGGGAATGTTGTTTGCTACTTGTTGGACATGCTAGTATTTGTGCCAGTACGATCTTGTGTGTTTATGGTAGTTTGATTTCATATTTTAGGCATGCCTTTGCCATCATCTTTGTTGCATTACCTGTGCTTAGCTCCTTCTTTATGGTCTTGCATGTTTTGGTTTTGGCATAGAACACTTTTTCACTACAGTTTTGTTTTGGCCGTTACGGCGCAGACCGTGACCATCTCGGTCCACGCCGGAACAACATACACTGAGACTATTTTATGCATATCCGGCCTACGCCAGGCACTTTCCAGTCTACGCCGGAATCTCCTCGGTCTGCACCGGATGACCTATACACCGTACCCTTAGCATACTGAATCCCAAGAATCTAAGGCAGCTTTTTCAGACTCGGCGTACGCCGATAACCTTCCGGTTTTCACCGGAAGCGCTCTGATGGGATAACCGATTGGACTTTATTTATCCTATTTTCTTCTCTTTTTCTCCTATTTATTTCTTCTTCCCCTTCATTCCCTCACAACCCTATATCCTGCTTTTCTCTATAATTTTCCTCTTTCCCCTTTACTTCTTCAACTTTCTTCCCTTCCATCTATCCATCATGTCTTCCCCTTCATCTTCTGCAACACGTTCACCACCCGATTCTCCCTATCCCTCTCCTCCTGAATCCAATCTCCCATGAGCACCATCATGCATCTTTGACTATGGGTCTAAAATTGCACGCACTCATTATTGTAGAACTACCTTCTCTCACCAATACAGATTGAAAAAGGTTTGAACACCCGAAAGGTTGAGGACTACGCGTTGATGTGTATTGAGTGGGGAGGGTGTCAAAGGTTCGTTAGGGATCCTCGGGGCCGCATTAATGTCTCTTCGGTGCATGAATTATATGCCATTTTTTCTGAAACCCCATCCGTGGAGGCCACCAGTTTCCTATCTATACGGAGAGTTCTTGTCCCCTTCACCGCTCTTGCGATCAGTGACACTTTTTCCATCCCACAGCACCAATCATATCCCCATAGCCATTATGAGGAGGCATGGGATCTTGATCATACGAGTGGCTTGATTTTCAGGCTTTCTGAGGCTACTGCTGCTCTACTTCCACGTGAGCAAGGGCCGGATTGTGATTTTAATGCGTATAACTTGTCCACCGACATGAGGGCGGGGAAACACTTCATTAAATCTCGTGTTTTCCACACCTTAAAATTTTCAGAGATCACCGATGATGAGAAGCTACTTCTGTACGCCATTAAGGTTGGCGCGGTTATTGTTTGAGGCGTTCTTATTCGTCGTGTGGCCGTTTGTTTTGCCAAGTCTAGGCGGAACTTTCACAAACCTCTGCCTCTGTCTTGGTTGATCTCTCATCTCTGCGCTCATATGGATGGTGTACCATCTCTTCCCGGTTATGTGATCTTTCCTAGTCATCGATCTGAGTATGCGCTCCTCCCCTTTGATTTTCCTGGTGTTTCTTCCTCTGCTGAGTCTGGTGACACTGATTGAGTTTTGTTGTGTTGGTTGAGTTGTGCTTGTATTATGCTAATATTTGTTGAATAATAATGTTGTTAGCAAACAATTTCCCTTTCTCTTTGGTTGATTTTGATCTTGTAGCACTTGGGTTGTATTGTTAAACATCTGGCTGACATGTTTTATTCCTTGGGTTACCTAGTTGATCTCTTCCTATTTGAATCTATGCTACGCTCCTTCCTTTGTGATGCTTGTTTCCTGGATTCCCCATGCATGAACACCCTAGTTCTTTATTTTTGTCTGACAATGTTTTGGCTTCCACCGCCTCTGGTTGGCACGCTTCGATCATCCCTTTTGGGTGAATCGGTCCACACCGACCTTGTTCGGTGCATGCCAGATTCAATGCCATTTGTTTTGGTTATCCCGGTTCACACCGGGCGTACCTCAGCTCACGCCGCTCCTATTAGGCACACACTCTATTTTGCATATTTTGTCGTATGCCGATACCTTCTCGGTCTACACCGACCACATTTTCATCACTATTTTTGCTCTTTTTGATTCTTTTTTGTTTTCCTAACTATATCTTTACTCCTCACCTGACATTGAGGACAATGCAAGTTCGTAAGTAGGGAGTGGAAGACGTAGTTAGTTTAACAACGATTAATTTAACTAGATACTTGAGAAGCACTTAATTTTGACTATTTTCGAGCATTTCAAGTAAGACAAAATACATTTTGACACACGGTAAGGTTTTGCAATTAATAGAGTGAATGCTTCAATGAAATGAGCAACCTTGATGAATTAGAGGTACATTTTAACTCGCAAATCTTTGATGGTAGTGTGAATCACTGGGTACGTATATTTTGATCTCTTATTAACATGCAATCATTCATGTAATTATGCAAGCATCCTGTTATTTGTAACTAGAACTTAAGCTTGGTATTCTTTTGAGATGGAATAAAGAGGTGTTTGGAATCAGAGTAGGGATGACAATTTTCGGCATAACTTTGACTCGACCATATCCAAATGGCCTTCCTGAACATAAATTCCCCTTTTCCCCCACTTCAGCCTTGTTAGAGTGGCGAGACCCCACTCGAAATCGCCATTCATGATTAACCTCATTATAATCCAACCCTTATCCTAATTTTGGTCTACATTCCCTTGGCATCCCACAAGTTATCAAGTTTCTATGGATTGTGTGTGTAGTGGCATTGGAACTAAGAGTTGGACGACATTAGTCGGCACAAGTTGATGTGGCATTGAAGAGAGTTTGAGAAAGCAATAGTACTTGAGTAAACTCAACTTTTTTATTTAAGATAAAAGAATGAGTATTAATAGATACAAGCTTGAAGGTGAGAGGTCTTAGTAGAGTATTAAGTGCTATGGGCGGCTAGATACTCCTATGGGCGGCTATTACATAATAGGACAAAATAGAGTTACTTTATAACATATTAATTGTTTATACAATACAATTAATATGTCATATTACAAATAATGTATACAAGTAAAGTGTTACACGAAACAATAAGGTAATATTTCCACACCCCCCTCAAACTAGGTTGTATATGTCTATACAGCCAAGTTTACTACTCAGTCTGCTGAACATAAGTTGTGGAATGGCCTTTGTGAGAATATCAGCATTCTGGTCTACTGAGGGAACATATTGAAGTTGAATTATCTGGGCATCAATCTTCTCTTTAAGGAAATGTCTGTCAATGTCCACATGTTTTGTCTTATCATGGTGAACATGATCCTCTGCCATGCATAATGCTGAATTATTGTCACAACAGAGTATGCTAGGTTGCTGAAGGGGTTAATGAAGTTCAGTAAGGACTCTTTTCAGCCATAGTGCTTCACAACTACCCAAAACAAGTTCCCTGAGTTCAGTTTCAGCACTGCTTCTAGAAACAGTAGGCTATTTCTTGCTTCTCCAAGTGACAAGATTACCCCATACATATGAACAATAGCCTGTGGTAGATCTTCTGTCAATGTGGCAACCAGCCCAGTCAGCATAGACCTTAACTGATCTCTCAGTAGACTTAGTGAAGTGTAAGCCTTGGCCAGGAGTTGACTTTAAGTACCTCAGTATTCTTTAGACAGCATCCCAATGTTGCTCAGTAGGGCAATGCATGAACTAACTGACAAGGCTGACTCCATAAGCAATATCAGGTCTTGTATGGGATAAGCAAATGTGTTTCCCTACAAGCCTCTGATATTGTTCATTTCTTACAACAATATTACCATGCACTAGTGGATTACTGGGGTCTACTGGAGAGATATCTAGTTTGCACCCTAGCATGCCAGTTTCCTTCAGCAGGTCCAGCACATACTTCCTCTGTGAGACTGAGATACCCTGGCGGTTGCTTGCTATTTTCATGCCAAGGAAGTACTTAAGGTAGCCCAAATCTTTAACTTGAAACACTCGTGCCAGTAGGGTCTTCAATTTTTGGATCTCAGTAGGGTCATCACCAGTAAGGATGATATCATCCACATAGACAATAAGGATGGATCTTCTCTTATTGATTATTTTGATAAACATGGTGTGATCTGAGTTGCACTGATGATATCCAGCAGCTTTAACTACAGTAGTTAGTTTGCCAAACCATGCTCTTAGGGACTGCTTTAGGCCATATAGAGATTTCCTCTGTTTGAAAACTTTCCCTTTAGTGTGAGTGTTGGTGAAACCAGGAGGTACAGTCATATAGACTTCCTCAGTGAGGTCATCATTTATGAAGGAATTCTTGATGTCCAATTGGTGGAGTGGCCAGTCAAGTTGGATGACAAAGAAGGACATCAAGACTCGATCGTGTTTAGTTTTGCCACAGGTGCAAATGTCTCTTTGTAGTCAAGTCTATATGTTTGAGTGAAGCCCCTTGCGACCAGTCTAGCTTTGTACTTGTCAATAGTACCATCAGCATCGTACTTGATGGTGAATAGCCATTTACAGTTGACTGTCTTCTTTCCTCATGGGAGAGTGGTGAGATCTGAATGGTTGTCAAGAAGAGCAGTCATTTCAGTTTTGAAAACATCCTTCCACCTATCATGTTTGAGAGCTTCTTGTATATTCTTAGGAATAGAATGAGTATCCAAGTCCTGTGTAAACATAGCAAAACCAGAAGACAAGTGATCATATAACATATAATTATGAATAGAGTGATCGGTGCATGGTCTCTTTCCCTTTCTGACAGCAATGGGTCTGTCATCAATATCAGTAGAAGTGTTCATAAGTTTAGGAGTTTGAGGAGTATCAGCAGGTTGATGAGGTTCAGTAGGTGTAAGGAGTTCAGTGTCAGGAGGCTGCTGAAGGTCAAGAATCTGCTGAGGAGCTGTTTGAATGTTAGGAGTTGGCTGAGGGATTGGAATGGGCTCAATTTCCTCAACCGAGGATGTAGTGGGAGTTAGAGGACTATGAGAAGAGGTAAATGCTTCTATTTCAATAAGGTTTCCATCTGTGACTGTCTCAGTAGGTTTACTGTAGTATGGGGTTTTTTCAAAGAATTTTACATCCATAGAGTTGTAGAACCTTTTGTCAGTGGGAGAATAGCACTTGTAGCCCTTTCTATCTTTGGCATAACCTAGGAAAATACACTTATGAGCTTTAGGGTCAAGTTTACTTCTGTGTTGGGCATGAATATAGATAAACACAGTACATTCAAAGATTTTTGGAGGCAAGTCAGCAGTGAGATGAGGACAGGGATGAGTTGTCAGTAGAGTTTGGATGGGAGTCTTGAAATCTAACACTCTGCTGGGTAACCTGTTGATCAGATATGTGGCTGTTAATATGGCTTCACCCCACATGTATTTTGGCACATGTGTGGTGAACATAACTGCTCTAGCCATCTACCATAAGTGCCTGTTCTTCCTCTCCGTAACCCCATTCTGCTGAGGTGTCTCTACACAACTACTTATGTGAACAATTCCCTATCAATCAAGAAGGTGTTGAGGTTGGACTCATAGTATTTCAGGGCATTATATATTTTTAATATTTTAATCTTAGTGTCAAATTGAGTGATACCATGTTATAGAACTCTTAGAAGATGGTTTCAACTTCAGATTTATCTTTCATAAAAAACAACCATGTGATCCTGGTGTGGTCATATATGAAGGTGACAAACCACCTCTTTCCTGTTATACTTTTAACTCTTGAAGGTCCTCATACATCACTATGAATCAAAGTGAAAGGTGTTGAGGGTATGTAAGATATTTTAGTATACACAGATTTAGTAAGTTTGGAAAACTGACAAATATCACATTGAAGGTCACTGAGGTTACATCCTTTAAACAATTCAGGAAATAACGACTTTAAATAACCAAAACTTGGATGACCTAGTGTATAATTCCATAACATGATATTGTCTAAGGTTTGGTTGCAGACTGCTGAGGCAGTTTCAGTCTTCAATCTTCTATCTTCAGCAGGGTTGACCATAAACAATCCTGAACAGGCTTAACTCTCCCAATCACTTTCTGTGAAGAAAGATCCTGGAATATACATTGATTGTTATTAAAAATGACTGTCCAATTTAGGTCTTTAGTGAGTCTACTGACAGATATAAGGTTACAGTCTAAGTTTGGAACAAATAGGACATCTTGTAGGTAGATTTTATCAGTATGTTTAACATTTGCAAAATCTTGTGCACAAGAAATAGATCCATCAGCAATCATAATATTGTGGGTCTGATGACAGGATTAAAGTGAGATATGAGTCTCTTGTTACCAGTCATATGGGATGATGCCCCAGAATCAACAATCCAAGTATCACTACTGATTGGTGAGTGGAATATACCTGTTTTAGCATGAGTAGCTATGTCAGTGATAGAGCTACCTTCTTTTTGTTGAGCAAGGAAGGCTTTGAAGGCAGAAAACTGAACATCCAAAGTAGTGTCCTTGTTCCCTTCTTCACTGACATGTCTGCCCTGACTCTCCCTGGTTGGTTTGGAGGTTTTAGAGGAGTTAGGCTTACCATGTACTTTCCAGCAAGTGTCCTTGGTGTGATTTGTGTGTTTGTAGTGGTCACAGAACAACTTTCCTGTCTTCTCAGTAGACTTTCTGTAGGTCTCAAAGGCCTCAGTAGGCTTCCTGACCACCATCAATGCTGAGCTCTCAGTAGAGTGATCAGCAGGGTTGCTTTGCAGCATCACTTTTCTCCTGCTTTCCTAATGTTTGACTTCAGCAAAAACACATGTTTGAGGTTGGGGAGAGGTTTAGTAGCAAGGACTCTACCTCTAACATCATCAAGGGTTGGGTTCAGTCTAGTAAGGAACTTGAATACCCTCTTCTTCTCAATGATATCCTTGTATAAGGTAGCATCCTCTACATCATTCCATGGGTGAGTTTCCAACATATCTAGGTGTTTCCATGCCTTAGATAGTTTGTTGAAGTACTGGGTTACAGACAGATCACCTTGTCTGCAATTTTGGACTTGGGCTTCAAGATTATAGACCTCAGATGTATTGTCCTTTTTGGAGTAAAGGTCTCTGGCATTATCCCAGATTTCCTTAGCAGTGTCATACATCATGAAGTTCTCACTGATCTCTTTTGTCATTGACCTCATGAGGATGGTCATGACTTGGTTATTTTCTGTATCCCATGCTACAAACTTGGGGTCAGTTTCAGCAGGGGCAGGTTTGGAGCCAGATAAGTATCCCATCTTGCTCTGGCCTGAGATGTACATTTTCATAGATCTTGACCACAACAGGTAGTTGTTGCCATCAAGCCTGTGATTTGTAAAAGAAGAGTTTTCAGTGATCTCAGCCTACTGAGGCTGTTGGGGCTCTACTGAGGGTGAAGAGGCTTTGGATATTGAAGACATTCTTGATAAGAAAGGAGTTTTTGCAGCGGATTAAAGGAGATTATGTCTCTGATACCATGAAGAGAGTTTGAGAAATAAATAGTACTTGAGTAAACTCAACTTTTTTTTATTTAAGATAAAAGAATGAGTATTAATAGATACAAGCTTGAAGGTGAGAGGTCCTAGTAGAGTATTTAGTGCTATGGGTTGCTAGATACTCTTATGGGCGGCTATTACATAATAGGACAAAATAGAGTTACTTTATGACATATTAATTGTTTATACAATATAATTAATATGTCATATTACAAATAATGTATACAAGTAAAGTGTTACACGAAACAATAAGGTAATATTTCCATAGGCATGTTATCAAGTTCGGAGTCCATTGGTGTTTTCCATTTTTGAGTAAAAAATTACCCCTTAAATTTTTCAAAAATTCCAAAATTTCAAATAAAGCTTCCAAGGCACTATAAATAAGAAATGGAAGCTCAAGCAAAGTGTAAATAGAAAGCAATAGTTGGAGAGTCAAATGAGGCAATGTTGGAGCTCAATTTCGTAAATCTTGGTAATGTAAGTTGGGAAGTAACTAATTGGAGTGATACTTGATTGTTGAGATGAAGGTGTAGACTCTTGCTATCTTGCCTTGTTCTCTTTAATTATCCTTGTTTACCCCTTCGGTTAGCAAACACCCGAGCTTAAACATTACAAGCCATTTTGTCAACTACCTGACCTAACTCTTTGACTCCAAATAACTAATTAGTGGAGATTGAAGAAATGAGGGTTCAAACTCAGTTTATCATGACCAAAGCCGACACTATAAGGTTAGAATTCAGGCAAGACTGTGATGACCTGAACTGGCTTTATGGATCTTGTATCAAGACCTAACATACATAAGGACAATGATATCTTAGATGATTTATAAGTTATGGTGTACTCTGATTAAGTCAATAAAAATCATATGGAAATGGAGTACTAAGTTTTGAAGAAGAGTAAAAACTCAGTTAACGCTGTAAACTAAAAATTGACTCTCTCAGTTTTCTAAAGCTTAAAACTGACCATTCATAAACAACTCAGAGCTAAAAGACATCCAAAAAGCAGAAGGAGAGTTCGACTGTTGCGAATCCAGCATTCTTATTGGATGAAGGACTGTCATTTCAGAACGGTCACTGCAATCTGATAGATAGCCGTTGATAGCTAATGGACTCAAATTTCAGGCAAGATGAATGTTGGACTCACACTATAAATAGAGGACTTGACATCAAGGATCAAACACGGAAACAAATACAAGTTTGCAATCATTTTGGGATCAAGTTTTGTTCATCCGAATTGCTATCAATTTTGTGCTCAACAAGAGTATATCTAGATTTATTCAAGTGTTCAAGCTACAAAGATTTAATCAAGATCCAACACTCTGAAGAACCACAAGCAAGAATCATTTACTTGATTCTCAGCCCAACTTTGATTTTATCAAAGGTTTTAGACTGTGAAGCAATCCGGTCAAGGATTTGTCAAAGATAGTTGTATTTGCTGTCATGGTAGACTGTGTTTGTGGTGGTAGTATGAGAAGAGGCCGTACAACCCTTTAAGGACAAGTGTGTGCAAGTAGTTGGAGAGCAGCAATTCAACCTGTTCTTTGATTGTTTAGATAGTGAAGCTAGGATTAGTCAAGGACTATCAGTTTAAGATTTTGTGTAACCGGATACCTCAAAGAGTTCTAGTGGAATTTTCCTCCGCGTCACATGATAAGAGAGGACTGACAGGATTACACCACCTGGAACCTCTATAATTCTTGCCTTACTTTACTTTACGCATTTACTTATCGTTATTTACATTTCATTATTTGTGATTGTTTTTATTTGATTTTATTTGATTTATACAGAGAAGACTGAATCAAAATTGATTGTTATATACACACAGTACACAAATTGACATTCACCAGAATTCAGTTTTGCATACAAGCTTTTTCACAGATACAACAAGATCAGTTTTAAAAAGGCTAAAATTTATCAGCTGCCCGGTTGACTCAGTTCAAGCATAAGTCAGTCAGACTTATACTCAACTCAGTCAGCTTAAATCCACACAAGTTTAAAGCTGAACCTAAGTTGTTTCAAATCTAGGTTTTTGGGGACAGGTTTATTTACCCCCCTCTAAACTTGTGTCAGCCTTTTCAAGGGACTAAAAATTTTATTCCCATTACTTGAGCATTTAGTGATGTTTTCGTATCAATTTTAGCAATTAGTGTGATGATATGGACCACCTTTTGTACATAGTAAATTTTAGGAGTACAAATCATTTTGGTATATTTTGAGGCTCTTTAGCCAAATTTTGATATCAGATTTACCCGTGGTATCTTCGTGTTTTTGTCTTGCAGCATAGATACCTATAGAGCCTTGATTTTGGATGTGTTGAAGCCTAAAGAGTGTTAGGGAAGAAATCCAAGCATCAAGAGAGCAATCTGCATTTTGTTTTCTATCCGGCTCCGGCCGGAAGTCAGCTAGCTCATGCCATGTAGTTTCAATTTAAAAACAGAAGGTTCTCTTGTGTATCCGGTGCCAACCGGAACATCCTCGCCGCACATCGGAATTCAAACCGGAACATTTAATGTTTTATGACATATCCAACCGCCTTGTTAGCTCCGGTGCAAGCCGAGATGGGTCCGGCACAGACCGGAAAACGGAATTCAGAAAATTGAAAGAGCTCATTTACTCCCATTTGGATGATATCACACACCAAGCCTCACTCACTCTACCTTGAAGGCACCTCAACCCCAAGGCTCCTCTAGCCAAATTTTAGCAATAAATTATCTTTTAATTACTAGTGTAAACACTAAGAATTCCAAGTTTGATTTCTACTACTTTTGTTTGAGATAGTTTAACACTTTGTGTATCAACTCTATTGAAGGCCTTTGATGTTTGAATGAAGGTTTCCAATTTTGAGTTCATAGCTTGTGATTGGTAAAATTCTTAACCCTTACCTTGATTTAATTGTTCTCATCATTTTGAATACTAACATTGACAAATTGGTGTTCATAGTCATGAGTGGCTAGTTAAACACTAGCCAATATGATGTTGTAGGAGTAGTATAATCTCTTATGTTGATTGTGAATTGTCATTTATGTTGTTAGTTTCAATTGTTGTGAATCTTTTCCTACTTGTATTCTATGGCTTGCTTGTATTAGAGTAATTGACTAATGCTTGCAATTACACACTTGATGCAGACTGAATGGAGATGTTAGGTGTGAGAACTAGGTAGGAGAGACCTTATGAGGAACTCGGTTTCTTATCCGGGGAGTGTCTACATTGTCATTGCATTCAAGTTCTTAGCATGCCAATTCATTAGTTTTAGGACCCCTAGGCCAAGGAGGATGCAGAGAGTTGTTTCATGCACTTTTATGAGGGAGAACTACTTGCTTAGGAATGCACCGTTTCACACTTTTGAACACCATTGGTAGGTTGGAAGGAAATCATTCCCATGATACTAATATAGATTTTCTTAATCTATACATTGTCTTGACTAGGTTTCTTTTATCTTTTATCACCCTTATCACTAGAAGAGTTAATTATGCACTTACCTCATTGTCTATTGCGTCCTAGATCGAATTAATTAAATCTCTTTAGTGTTTTTAACCTCACAAATCCGTGTGGGATACGACCTTGACCACTGGACTAGACTGCATTTGAACCGGTACACTGCCGGTTAGATTGGACACCTAGAATAGTCGCATCAGTATGCCATCCAAAACTACAAGTTAATTCATGGCATACTCGGGAGCAAGATACCCACCATTGATGAAGCACTTAAAGAAAGTGCAGATTAAAGCATGTACTTAAAGGAAGTGCTCAAAATAAAATTAAGACTGAAAACTTAACAAAATTCTACTTCCATTATCAAATTGTTGGATTACAGTGTATTTGGAATGGAATTTTAAAGCAAAAAACTAAGAATAGTACTCAAAAAGCCTACTGATCTAAGCATTTGGGGTTGGGGTCTGTTGTGACTCTGAAGAAGTAGGAGCCAAAGTAAGAGCAGTTGCAGGGTGGCGAGAGTACTTAGACCATAATGCCTATCCCTGCCTTGAAGTCCTTCACCCGAGTGTCACTGACCACACTCATCCCAGGCTTTTAAAGAGCCTTTCTAGGAAGGTTGTCCAAGAGAAAGTCACTGACCTGACTCATTTGCCTCCAAGCCTAAAGTATCCGTGGTTCAGGATAAGAGTAAGAAGCAACTTCAAAGCCTGAGTGGACTCCTCCGAAGCCTCATAATTTTGGATGGCCTCAGCAATCCGAGCTAGAAAAACAATTTCCAATTTGATCTTCTTAGCAAACTTCTATTCTTTTGAGGACTTAAGCTCAACCTCTAGAGCCTGGAGTTTCTTCTGGAGAGCCTTGATCTCCTTATCATTAGACTCAATAAAGCCCTACAGCTTTTCCCTTGTCTGCCGCAGGTCGGCAACCTTCTTGAAATCTCTAGTAATGGCTGAAGACTTGCCCATCCTAGGGAAAACTTCCTGGCCAACCCAGGTTCCCAGCATAATAGAACAACAAAAATGAGAAACGCTATTAAAGTATAAGACTCAATAAGGAAAGCAAGCATACGTATTTTATGGCCTTGAAGCAAGCGTTAGCTAACTCCATATCAGTCATCCCATAGATCGGCTCTTGTTCCGTAGGTCCACACAATAAAGTCTGCAGGACATACTTAAATCAAGCTCCGCAGGTCGGATTGCACATACTAGGCTCCTAAAGCCGTCAGTTCGGTCACATGAGCTTGGAGTTGCTTCTTGAGAGCTCAAATTTCTTTGTCTTGGACTTCGTCACGTCCTTGAATTTTTGCCGATGATCGAAGGTCGTCTTCTCCAGGTCAGCAGTCTTCCTCTTCAACTTCGCCTTGCTAGCTGAAGATGCAGCAATCCTTGCAAAGGGCTCCTGGCCGATAAGGGATCCCTTCATCAACAAGGCGTCAAATATGGGAAATCCTACCAAGTTACATATAGAGTACGACTGATGAAGTGAGACATACATATTTTTTTTATCCTTAAAGCCACAACTGATTCGATAGGGGTTATAAAACCCCAAAAAAGTCCTCAAAAACCGTTCTACTTCAGACGACATGGGCGGAAATGCCTTGAAACCCAGAAAGCACTATGACAGCATCATAACAGTGACTCTACCTCCTAGCGGAGAAGGTCGTTACAAATTCTACAAGTTTAGATTACAATGACCGAGCAGCACCTCTAACAGATTTGACCTCACAACGAGTGGTTCAGCCAAATCTGGGGGCTTATGACGAAGGTTGAACTAAGCCTCGCCATATTTCATCTCATAATTGATCAACAATACATTAAGACATAGAAACTGCAACATTATGGGCCAGGAACCCCACTTTGTGCCTAAGGGCAGACTTGAACCCCAGGTGGGAGCTCTTACCCATTCTTCCAAACAGCACCACCGTAGGTCAGCTAGGTTGTTAAGAGCTCGGGTCTACGTAGTATAGGCCGAGTCGGTCTGCAGAGGCTCGACGCAAGTCGGCCAGAGCCTCACTTATCTGACATAGCCCACATGTTCATAATAAAGGATAATTATGGGAAGATCCTAAGGATCCTTCTCCCAATAGGATTCTGATCCTATTATTTAAATATATCCGTGTTTGTCTCCTAAAATCAAGGGATTGACACGGAATGAATCCCCAATACCTAGGGAACAAGAAAACTGGATGAGATGTTTTCTATATAAAAAATCCCAAGGAACTACGAGAGATTTGATTCCAATATAAGCATTGGATACGTATGCAACTTGGGAAAAAAACCCAGGCATAGTCTAAAAACAAATACAAACACCATTCATCTTCTCATATTCTTACAAGCTTTTAGATCTTGGATAATTGTCACTAGGAAATACGGCCTAGATTATTACTAGACGAGATCTAGCATCGTCACTCTTCAAATACCATTTAGCCCATCAACACCACCAATACATCCATCCATCCTTAAAGTCATTTTATGATTTACACCACCAAAAGTTTCTCCATACGAAAAACCTAACTGCGTTTAATTTTTTTCACAGTATCCTCTGTAGTTAATTGAAAACAAAAGGTTCAATTTCTGGGGAAAAAAGGAAACAAACTTGGAGAAAGAATGAAAAAAAAAGAAGAGATGGAAAAAAAAAAAAGCAAATCGGAATAGGCTCTGTTGATGCAACTAGGGCTTTGGGCTCCGCTGACAAAGGCGGTGGATGCCGGAAACACTAAGATGGCTAGTTGGAGGAGAAAGCACATTCAATGATTTTCTGTGCTTGGCTGATGATATTATCACAGAAGTTGCTAAAGAATATTCAGCAGCAAGGTTGTGGCTGAAGCTTGAGAGTCTGTATATGACAAAGTCCTTGATCAATAAGTTGTTGTTGAAGCTACGTCTGTTCTGTTTAAAGATGTATGACAGAACGCCTCTCTGAGATCATCTGTACAAGCTGAACACAATATTGCTTGATTTAAGGAATATTGATGTTAAGATCAAAGATAAGGATTCATCTCCAATCTTGCTAGTGTCACTGCCAGCATTATATGAGGATTTTGTGCAGTCTTGTTTTGTTGGAAAAGACACCATGTCATTAGAGGATGCTAGGTTATCTTTTCATACTCGAGAGCTCGGGCATAATGCAGCTGGTACAAGTACACACAATCGGGCTGCTGGTTTGATGGAAGTTGCAGCAACAAAGAGCATTGAAACCATGGAAACAAGAAACTCAAGGAGGGTGGTTCCATGTGTCCTTATGCAAATTATGTCTGAATCTGAATCTAGGGTGTTGAAAAACATGTGGAGCTTCGGGTTCAATCAAGTGAGCTACAGAACTCAGCTGAGAACAATCAACACTCATCTGACACTTTGTTGTGCATTTGAATCTTGCTGTCAGAGCTAAATCTGTGTCTGGAAGACATAGCAGAATGAAGTTAGCTGAGTGGTACTAGTCTGATATGTTCATTTGAGATTGTCTCAACAGAATTCTGGTGATTATGTTTGAATTAGAATCTCATATGATTTGGGAGGTTATTGTCTGATGTGGAGTTCTTATCTAGAGTTAAGTCTCGTATGGAGAAGTCAAACCTGAATTTTGTTGTGTTCATAAATGAACAACTCTGAATCTGAATTTAGATATCTGTACCTGTTGAAGGAGAGTTGAATCTGAATAAATCTGTTGTTCAGCTGAGATGATTACGTATGAATCTGGTAATCACACATGTTCTGATTATCAAGTCTGATTTTGTTGATGACATTTGTCCTCAGCTTTCTGATATGAATATGTTAAATCTACTTTGATTGGAGTTGAATCTATGCACACATTTGAATACTCTGCCAAGCATCATGCTTGATGTTCTCAGCCGAGGTCTGATGAGCAAGTTTGAATCTGCTGATCACATCTGAATCTCAGTTCAAGTCGGAATCCGAAGACATCAGTGAATCTCGTCTGAATCTAGAAGGTTCTTGTCTGAAGTTGGTTTCTCATCTGAAGTTTTCACTAATCTAGAGGAATAATATTCGAAGAAGTTAATCGGCTGTCTGGCGAGACAAGTCTGAAAAAAGAGTAGATCTTGTTTTGTACATCTGGCACTGGCAAGTGCATCTGGTACATTACATCTGATTATGCAATCTATTTGAATGAGAGTTCGAGTCGATGTGGAGATTTTTTAGTTAATGGTGACTTGATCTCAGAGTCTGAATCTGTCAAAGCTGATGTTTGAGAGTTGAGCTGAGTGATAATCAACTGAGCTAAAATTTTAATGCCTGGGAGTTCAGCCGAAGTAGCGTTCAGTGGAGATCAATGTTCAATCGAGTGTTCGCACTGGAGTCTTTTGAGCACAACTGTATTAGCTTTGAAGCTGAGTTGGTTACATCTGGTGATTCAGATGATTTGAGATCACAACTGGGTATTTATGGAAATTCCGACAACAGTCATTATAGCGACTCGGATTAAGGTTCTATGGCTATACATACACATCTGTTGTAACCAAAATCAATTGCAGAAGTCTGTAAACACTGTGATAATATCTCCTTATTTCTTCATGTGGACTAGTCGGCACATTTTCGGAAACCACGTTAAATCATCATGTTCTTGTTTCCTATGTGTTTGGTTTGAGTGTTTGATATCTGTTCTTTCTCATATCTGGTAAATTCTCTATGATCCGTTACAATAATTACCCACTCACCTTTCTCATACGGATTGGAACAATATTTTGGGACACACTTCCCTCCTAATTCTTAATTAGGATTTATATATAATTATATTGTAATTATTGTATTTATTGATCAGCTTACTCAGCATTTCTCTCTTAAGGATCTTGTCACATTATCTTACATTCTTGGGGTTGAAGTTACCCCTAATTTGCATGGCATGTTATTAATTCAGACAAATAAATTCATGATTTGCTTGGTAAGACCAATATGCAGGATGTTAAACTTGTCAGCGCACCTTTTTCTGTTGATGCTTTCTCCTTCACCAAAGTGGATGCTCCTCCCTATTTGGATGTTACACACTTTCGTCAGGTTCTTGGTGCTTTACAATATCTGTTATTTATTCGTCCGGACATTGCCTATGCTGCCAATAAGACTTCTCAATATATGCATGCCCTTACGCATTATCATTGGTCACTTGTCAAGTGGATTCTTAGTTATTTAGCTAGTACGCTTCATGAGGGTCTTAAGCTTTTCTCCACATGTCCGTTTGCTTTTCATGCATTTTCTGATGCTGACTGGGGTGGAAAGAAGGACGATGATTATTCTTCCATCTCTGCCGATCTTGTATTTCTTGGCAAAAATCTCATTTCCTGGAATTCTACGAAGTAGAAGTCCGCCGCTCGCTCTTCCGTTGAAGTTGAATATTGTTCTGTTGCTGAGACAACTGTTGAAATTGTTTGGGTCTGTTCTTTTCTTTCGGAACTTGGTTATCCACATGCTTCTACCCAGGTTTTTTTTTTTTTTGATAATGTTGGCGCCACCCAGTTGAGTGCTATTCCGGATTTCCATTCTCGCGTGAAGCTTGCTATTGACTATCCTTTTATTCGTGACCGAGTTCAGCAGGGACTCCTCCGTGTATCACATATTTCCAGTCCAATCATCTTGCTGATGCGTTGACTAACCCTTACCGCTTCCTTCCTTTAAACATTTCAAGTTCAGCATACACTCTGATAACATGTTAAACTACCATCTCTGCAAAAAAAACTTAAGCTGATTAGGAGTTTGATAATTAACGTCTAATACACTTTTAACAATTAGTGTATTCATATGTATGTGGCCATTATCACATTACTTTGAATATATTTATCTATTTTGTCACTATTATTGATGGCCAACCTTGTATGACATGGTTTGTTTCTCAAGAAATCTAGATCGGGGATTGTATCTGTAGTAAATTTTTTGTAGTAATATAATACAAAAATAATAAACTTCGAGTTGTGTAAAAACAGTCTCATAAAAGACTGTTTCGAGGTGACCGAAATGTCTTACTAGGATAAAACGAATCTTCTTTTTCCTCTATAAAAAAAGGAAACACATACAATAATATCTTTACACAATGCAACAAAGTTTACGAGTATTGAAAATAGAATATATTTTCTTCTACCGGAAAAAATATCCCCCTTTATCAAAAGAAACTGTGTATATATAGTCACAAGTTGTAAATGAGATTTAATGATAGTCAAAAAATTAATTATCCAATTGACTCTACAAAATATGCACAAGTTCATTTTGTCCACATTGATTGCATTAATAACAAATGCACATGTCGAAAGTAATCAATAGTTAGTGGCTAAAGATTAGTGGTGCCATAAATGTTGGCAACAAAAACGTTTTTCCCAGTCAAAATTTGTAACGTATATATATTGAAGAAAATTAATTAAGGTCAAAATAATGAATGTACGTAGCATTTACTATTAAATATCTCACATAGTTAAAATAATTTGTACAACATATAATATATAAAAATATATTAATATAACTTTTGAAATATTATAACAATATTTACAACAATCCCCCACGTATTTCAAAAGTGGTAAAAACACATCACACTTTCCTGAAATTATGTATGAGTGTAACGCATCGAATCTGATGTCTTTCGGATTATGAACAAGTTATAGAAAGAATAAAACTTACCTTAATGAAACACTGGTGAAGCAAAGATTCTATGAACCAGTGAATAATTGTTGTAAAACAGCGGTTTTAATGTTTTATGACAGATCCAACCGCCTTGTTAGCTCCAGCGCAAGCCGAGATGGGTACGGCACAGACCGGCAAACGGAATTCAGAAAATTGAAAGAGCTTATTTACTCCCATTTGGATGATATCACACACCAAGCCTCACTCACTCTTCCTTGAAGGCACCTCAACCCCAAGGCTCCTCTAGCCAAATTTTAGCAATAAATTAGCTTTTAATTACTAGTGTAAACATTAAGAATTCCAAGTTTGATTTCTACTACTTTTGTTTGAGATAGTTTAACACTTTGTGTATCAACTCCATTGAAGGCCTTTGAAGTTTGAATGAAGGTTTCCAATTTTGAGTTCATAGATTGTGATTGGTAAAATTCTTAGCCCTTACCTTGATATAATTGTTATCATCATTTTGAATACTAACATTGACAAGTTGGTGTTAATAGTCATGAGTGGCTAGTTCAACACTAGCCAATATGATGTTGTAGGAGTAGTATAATCTCTTATGTTGAGTATGAATTGTCATTTATGTTGTTAGTTTCAATTGTTGTGAATCATTTCCTACTTGTATTATATGGCTTGCTTGTATTAGAGTAATTGACTAATGCTTGCATTTACACACTTGATGGAGACTGAACGAAGATGTTAGGTGTGAGAACGAGGTAGGAGAACCAGAAGGTAAAATCGACCTTACGAGGAACTCGGTTTCTTATCCGGGGAGTGTCTACATTTTCATTGCATTCAAGTTCTTAGCATGCCAATTCATTAGGTTTAGGACACCTAGGCCAAGGAGGATGCAGAGAGTTCTTTCATGCACTTCTATGAGGGAGATCTACTTGCTTGGGAATGCACCGTTTCACACTTTTGAGCACCATTGGTAGGTTGGAAGGAAATCATTCCCATGATACTAATATAGATTTTCTTAATCTATACATTGTCTTGACTAGGTTTCTTTTATCTTTATTCACCCTTATCACTAGAAGAGTTAATTATGCACTTACCTCATTGTCTATTGCGTCCTAGATCGAATTAATTAAATCTTTTTAGTGTTCAACCTCACAAATCCGTGTGGGATACGACCTTGACCACTGGACTAGACTACATTTGAACCGGTACACTGTCGGTTAGATTGGACACCTAGAATAGTCGCATCAGTATGCCATCCAAAACTACAAGTTAATTCATGTCATACTCAGAAGCAAGATACCCACCATTGATGAAGCACTTAAAGAAAGTGCGGATTAAAGCATGTACTTGTAGGAAGTGCTCGAAATAAAATTAAGACTGAAAACTTAACAAAATACTACTTCCATTATCAAATTGTTGGATTACAGTGTATTTGGAATGAAATTTCAAAACAAAAAAACTAAGAATAGTACTAAATAAGCCTACTGATCTAAGCATTTGGGGTCTGCTGTGACTCTGAAGAAGTACGAGCCAAAGTAAGAGGAGTTGCAGGGTGGCGATAGTACTTGGACCATAATGCCTATCCCTGCCTTGAAGTCCTTCACCCGAGTGTCACTGACCACACTCATCCCAGGCTTATAAAGATCCTTGCTAGGAAGGTTGTCGAAGACAAAGTCAATGACCTGACCCATTTGCCTCCATGCCTAAAGTATCCGTGGTTCAGGATAAGAGTAAGCAGCAGCTTCAAAGCCCGAGTGGACTCCTCCGAATCCTCATAATTTTGGATGGCCTCAGCAATCCGAGCTAGAAAAACAATTTCCAATTTGATCTTCTTAGTAAACTTCTATTCTTCTGAGGAATTAAGCTCAACCTCTTGAGCCTGGAGTTGCTTTTGGAGAGCCTTGATCTCCTTATCATTAGACTTAACAGAGCCCTACAGCTGTTCCCTTGTCTGCCGCAAGTCGGCAACCTTCTTCTTGAAATCTCTAGTAATGGCTGAAGACTTGCCCATCCAGGGGAAAACTTCCAGAACAACCCAGGTTCCCAGTATAATAGAACAACAAAAATAAGAAACACTGTTAAAGTATAAGACTCAATAAGGAAAGCAAGCTTACGTATTTTATGGCCTTGAAGCAAGCGTCAGCTAACTCCATATCAGTCATCCCATAGATTTACTCTTGTTCCGTAGGTCCACACAATAAAGTCTGCAGGACATACTTAAATCAAGGGATCCCTTGATCAACAAGGCGTCAAGTATGGGAAATCCTACCAATTTACATATAGAGTACGACTGATGAAGTGATACTTACATATTTTAAATCCTTAAAGCCACAACTGATTCGACAGGGTTATAAAACCCCAAATAAGTTCTCAAAAACCGTTCTACTTCAGACGACGTGGGCAGAAATGCCTCGTAACCCGGAAAGCATTATGACAGCGTCATAACAGTGACTCTACCTCCTAGCGGAGAAGGTCGTTACAAATTCTATAAGTTTAGATTACAATGACCGAGCAACACCTCTAACAGATCCGACCTCACAACGAGTGGTTCAGCCAAATCTGGGGGCTTATTTTTAAGGTTGAACTAAGCCTCACCATATTTCATCTCATAATTGATCAAACAATACATTAAGACATAGAAATTGCAACATTATGGGCCAGGAACCCCACTTTGTGCCTAAGGGCAGAGTTGAACCCCATGTGGGAGCTCTTACCCATTCTTCCAAACAACACCATTGTAGGTTAGCTAGGTTGCTAGGAGCTCGGGTCTACGTATTATAGGCCGAGTCGGTCTGTAGAGGCTCGACGCAAGTCGGCCAGAGCCTCACTTATCTGACATAGGCCACATGTTCATAATAAAGGATAATTATGGGAAGATTCTAAGGATCCTTCTCCCATTAGCATTCTGATCCTATTATTTAAATATATCTGTGTTTGTCTCCTAAAATCAAAGGATTGACACGGAATGAATCCCCAATACCTAGGGAACAAGAAAACTGGATGAGATGTTTTCTATATAAACAATCCCAAGGAACTACGAGAGATTTGATTCCAATATAAGCATTGGATACGTATGCAACTTGGGAAAAAACCCAGGCCTAGTCTAAAAATAAAGACAAACACCATTCATCTTCTCATATTCTTACAAGCTTTTAGATCTTGGATAATTGTCACTAGGAAATACGGCCTAGATTATTACTAGACGAGATCTAGCATCGTCACTCTCCAAATACCATTTAGCCCATCAACACCACCAATACATCCATGCATCCTTCAAGTCATTTTATGATTTGCACCACCAAAAGTTTCTCCATGCGAAAAACCTATTTGCGTTTAATTTTTTTCACAGTATCCTATGTAGTTAATTGAAAATAAAAGGTCCCATTTCTGGGGAAAAAAGGAAACAAACTTGGAGAAAGAATGAAAAAAGAAGAGCTAGAAAAAAAAAGCAAATCGGAAGAGGCTCTGTTGATGCAACTAGGGCTTTGGGCTCCGCTGACAAAGGTGGTGGATGCCGAAAACACTAAGATGGCTAGTCTGGAGGAGAAAGCATATTCAATGATTTATTGTGCTTGGCTGATGATATTATCATAGAAGTTGCTAAAGAATATTCAGCAGCAAGGTTGTGGCTGAAGCTTGAGAGTCTTTATATGACAAAGTCCTTGATCAATAAGTTGTTGTTAAAGCTACGTCTATTCTGTTTAAAGATGTATGACAGAACGCCTCTCAGAGATCATCTATACATGCTGAACACAATAATGCTTAATTTAAGGAATATTGATGTTAAGATCAAAGATAAGGATTCAGCTCTAATCTTGCTAGTATCACTGCCAGCATCATATGAGGATTTTGTGTAGTCTTGTTTTGTTGGAAAAGACACAATGTCATTAGATGATGTCAGGTTATCTTTTCATACTCGAGAGCTCAGGCATAATGCAGCTGGTACAAGTACACACAATCAGGCTGCTGGTTTGATGGAAGTAGCAGCAACAAAGAGCATTGAAACCATGGAAACAAGAAACTCAAGGAGGGTGGTTCCAAGTGTCCTAATGCAAATTATGTCTGAATCTGAATCTAGGGTGTTGAAAAACATGTGGAGCTTCGGGTTCAATCAAGGGAGCTACATAACTCAGCTGAGAACAATCAACACTCATATGACACTTTGTTGTGCATCTGAATCTTGCTGTGAGAGCTGAATCTATGTCTGGAAGACATAGCTGAATGAAGTTAGCTGAGTGGTACTAGTCTGATATGTTCATTTGAGATTGTCTCAACTGAATTCTGGTGATTATGTCTGAATTAGAATCTCATATGATCTGGGAGGTTATTGTATGAGGTGGAGTTCTTATCTGAACTTAAGTCTCGTATGGAGAAGTCTCACCTGAATTTTGTTGTGTTCATAAATGAACAACTCTGAATCTGAATTTAGATATCTGTACCTGTTGAAGAAGAGCTAAATCTAAATAACTCTGTTGTTCAGCTGAGATGATTACGTATGAATCTGGTAATCACACATGTTCTGGTGATCAAGTCTAATTTTGTTGATGACATCTGTCCTCAGCTTTCTGATATGAATATGTTAAATCTACTTTGATTGGAGTTGAATCTGTGCACACATTTGAATACTCTGCTGAGCATCATGCTTGATGTTCTCAGCCGAGGTTTGATGATCAAGTTTTAATCTGCTGATCACATCTGAATCTCAGTTCAAGTCGGAATCTGAAGACATCAGAGAATCTCGTCTGAATCTAGAAGGTTCTCATCTGAAGTTGGTTCCTCATCTGAATTTTTCACTAATCTAGAGGAATAAGATTCGAAGATGTTAATCGGCTGTCTGGCAAGACAAGTCTGAAAAAAGAGTAGATCTTGTTTTGTATATCTGGCACTGGCAAGTGCATCTGGTACATTACATCTGATTATGCAATCAATTTGAATGAGAGTTCGAGTCGATATGGAGATTTTTTAGTTAAGGGTGACATGATCTCAGAGTCCGAATCTGTCAAAGCTGAAGTTTGGGAGTTGAGCGGAGTGATAATCAATTGAGCTGAAATGTTAATGCCTGGGAGTTCAGCCGAAGTAGCGTTCTGTTGAGATCAATGTTCAATCGAGTGTTCTCACTGGAGTCATTTGAGCACAACTGTATTAGCTTTGAAGCTGAGTTGGTTACATCTGGTGATTCAGATGATTTGAGATCACAACTGGGTATTTATGGAAATTCCGACAACAGTCATTATAGCGGCTCGGTTAAGGTTCTATGGCTATACATACACATCTGTTGTAACCAAAATCAATTGCAGAAGTCTGTAAACACTGTGATAATATAATCTCCTCGTTTCTTCATGTGGACTAGTCGACACATTTTCGGAAACAACGTAAAATCATCGTGTTCTTGTTTCCTATGCATTTGGTTTGAGTGTTTGATATCTATTCTTTCTCATATCTGGTAAATTCTCTATGATCCGTTACAATAATTACCCACTCACCTTTCTCATACGGATTGGAACTATATATTGGGACACACTTCCCTCCCAATTATTAATTAGGATTCATATATAATTATATTGTAATTATTGTATTTATTGATCAGCTTACTCAGCTTTTCTCTCTTAAGGATCTTGTCACATTATCTTACATTCTTGGGGTTGAAGTTACCCCTAATTTGCATGGCATGTTATTAATTCAGACCAAATAAATCCATGATTTGCTTGGTAAGACCAACATGCAGGATGTTAAACTTGTCAGCGCGCCTTTTCTCTGTTGATGCTTTCTCCTTCCCCAAAGTGGCTGCTCCTCCCTATTCGGATGTTACACACTTTCGTCAGGTTCTTGGTGCTTTACAATATATGTTATTTATTCGTCCGGACATTGCCTACACTAAGACTTCTCAATATATGCATGCCCTTACGTAGGGCTGAGCAAAAAACCCAATAAACCCGAACCAACCCAAAACCCAAACCGAACCAACCCAAAATAACCCAACCCAGTTGAAACCAAAAACATTGGGTTGGTTTTTGACCCAACCCGAATGCTATTGGGTTGGTTTGGGGTTTTTATTTTTTTCTTCGGTTCGACCCAACCCAACCCGAAATACATTACAATAGATAATTCTAATGATAGCCAATGAAAAAGGTTATTGCTATTCATTTTCGATCAACATTTATTCTTGTGGTGTGATAATTTAAAAATGAAGAAACATGTGTAAGATTGCAGAATTAGACTAAAATGACTATTTGACGAATATAATATTTTTTCGAATGAATCATGGATCATTTCTTTAACTTTTAAATTTTCATGTATGATTTTCTTAATGCTTAAGTATTGTTCTTTGTTACAATTTCTATACGTTGTTGGTTGTGTCATAGATTATTGTATTCGTAATATGAAGTCCATAAAACAAATTGTCGTTAAATATTGTTCTCTATGGACATGTGGTAAAAAAATTGAATTTCGATAGAATACATGTATGGATTTTATTACATCAAAGTTCTATTATAAATATATTGTTTATGGCTTAAAACCCGAAACCCAACCCAACCCAACCCGAACCAAACCATTGGGTTTTCAAATAATTTGGTTTGGTTTGGGTTAGTATTTTTTTAAACCAACCCGACTAATACTATGAAAAACCCAACCCAAACGAACCCAACCCGACCCAAGCTCAGCCCTGGCCTTACGCATTATCAATGGTCACTTGTCAAGTGGATTCTTAGTTATTTAGCTAGTACGCTTCATGAGGGTCTTAAGCTTTTCTCCACATGTCCGTTTGCTTTTCATGCCTTTTCTGATGCTAACTGGGGTGGAAAGAAGGACGATGATTAATCTTCCACCTCTACCTATCTTGTATTTCTTGGCAAAAATCTCATTTCCTGGAATTCTACGAAGTAGAAGTCCGCCGCTCGCTCTTCCATTGAAGTTGAATATCGTTTTGTTGCTGAGACAGCTGTTGAAATTGTTTGGGTCTATTCTTTGCTTTCGGAACTTGGTTATCCACATGCTTCTACCCAGGTTATTTTTTTTGATATTGTTGGCGCCACCCAGTTGAGTGCTATTCCGGATTTCCATTCTCGCATGAAGCTTTCTATTGACAATCCTTTTATTCGTGACCGAGTTCAGCAGGGACTCCTACGTGTATCACATATTTCCAGTCCAATCAGCTAGCTGATGCGTTGACTAAGCCCTTACCGCTTCCTTCCTTTAAACATTTCAAGTTCAGCATACACTCTGATAACATGTTAAACTACCATCTCTGCAAAAAAAACTTAAGCTGATGGGGAGTTTGATAATTAACTTCTAATACACTTTTAACAATTAGTGTATTCATATGTATGTGGCCATTATCACATTACTTTGAATATATTTATCTATTTTCTCACTATTATTGATGGCCAATCTTGTATGACATGGTTTGTTTCTCAAGAAATCTTGATCGGGGATTGTTTCTATAATAAATTTTTTGTAGTAATATAATACAAAAATAATAAACTTCGAGTTGTGTAAAAACAGTCTCTTAAAAGACTGTTTCGGGATAATCAAAATGTCTTATTAGAATAAAACGAATCTTCTTTTTCTTCTATAAAAAGAGAAACACATACAATGATATCTTTACACAATGCAACAAAGTTTACGAGTATTGAAAATAGAATACATTTTCTTCTACCGGAAAAAATATCCCCCCTTTATCAAAAGAAACTGTGTATATATAGTCACAAGTTGTAAAAGAGACTTAATGATAGTCAAAATATTAATTATCCATTTGCCTCTACAAAATATGCACAAGTTCATTTTGTCCACATTGATTGCATTAATAACAAATGCACATGTTGAAAGTAATCAATTAGTTAGTGGCTAAAGATTAGTAGTGCCATAAATGTTGGCAACAAAAACGTTTTTCCTAGTCAAACTTTGTAACGTATATATATTGAAGAAAATAGTAATTAAGGTCAAAATAATGTATGTACGTAGCATTTACAATTAAATATCTCACATAATATAAATAATTTGTACAACATATAATATATAAAAATATATTAATATAACTTTTGAAATATTATAGCAATATTTACAACAATCCCCCACATATTTCAAAAGTTTTAAAAACACATCACACTTTGCTGAAATTATGTATGAGTGTAACGCATCGAATCTGTTGTCTTTCGGACTATGAACAAGTTATAGAAAGAATAAAACTTACCTGAATGAAACACTGGTGAAGCAAAGATTCATGAACCAATGAATAATTGTTATAAAACAGCGGTTTTACCAATACATTACCCTCTAAAATTGTTGGTGATTTAAGTATAATCACAAGCCATTGACGTTATCGGGGTTTAGTACAAAGATGGATATGCTCGTAACGCTATGATATAAGTACGGAGGTGCGGAGTGCACGCTTATATAAGTGTTTACGAGTCTATGGATGTAAAATGAGGGAGTGGTGTTCGTAAAATAAACGGAAAATTCGTTTTGGAAAAAAAAAAAACAGTGTCACAGGCGCCGGGCGGCCGCCTATGGGGTTCTGCTTAGGTAAAAAGTTGGACAGCTTCTTGTTCAGTTTTCTGGTGTTTCACAGGCACCCCCCCTGTGGCCCGAAAACTGAATTTTTGGTGTCTCTTGGTCATTTTAAGTGGGTACAACCAAATGGAACCTTTTCATTTGGGGTCTATCACTTAAGGGACGAATTCCTTTGCTCTTTTTCAGATCCAAGTGCTATATATAAGCAAGTTTACATTGTTAAAAAAAAACAAATGTAAGCATCATTGTTAGTCATTCTATATAACTTAAAACTTCTAAGTGCTCTTTAATCTCTTTGTCCAGAATTAAAGGTTGTTCTCTCAGTTTTATCTCACTTAAATATTCGTGAAACCCGGGACAAAGTATAAGGGTCGAATAATTTAAGAAGGACAACGAGTTATTCGTGAAACGGAGAGGTTCCAAGTCTTCTACATTTGTAGGAATTCAAGGCCTTGTTGATCATTCTACACACCCTCAAATTACAACATTCTTCTTAAATTATTGTTCTGATCACAATGGTAAATGCAAAGGATTTTATGATGAATTTCGGGAAACTGGACAAGTTTGAAGGCGTTGATTTTCGGAGGAGGCAAAGGAAGATGCATTTCCTTCTCACAACATTGAAAGTGGTATACGTTCTTAGCACTGATATACCAGAAGTTGATGATGATGCACCATTGGAGGAATTACGAAGGCGGAACAAATGAGAAAATGATGACTACTTCATCGTGGTCACATTGTAAATGGTATGTCCGATTCGTTATTTGATATTTATCAAAACTTTGCATCCGCAAAAGAATTATGGGATGCACTAGAAACTAAGTACTTAAATGAAGATGCATCCGCTAAAAAGTTTCTAGTTGGAAATTTCATGAAATATATGATGGTAGATACACGGTCTCAGAATGGAACAATTCAATGAACTTCAACGCATCTTAGGCCGGTTGCACAAAGACAAGATGGAAATGGATGAAGCCATTTCTGTCTCTAGTATCATTAATAAACTACCACCATCATGGAAAGACTTTAAGCATATGTTAAAACACAAAAAGGAAGAACTCTCCTTGGTTGAACTTGGTAGCCATCTGCGCATTGAGGAATCCCTCAGGGCGCAGGAGGATGTGAAATCCAAGGGAAAGGAAATTGATGAATCGACATCCATTCATGTAATGGAGGCCGAGGAGTGTTCCAAAACAAACAAGGGAAAAGGTAATGGTAAGAAAAAGAAATCATTCAAGGATGGCAACAAAGAATCCGGAAAAGGCCAAAAGGGGCCTGTTGGATTTGTGGCAAAACAGGGCACTACAAGGCTGATTGCCGAGTGCGGAAGAACGGAAAGAGTAAGGGTCCAGAACAGGGGTCGAAAGACCAAGGACCACCCAAGCATCAAGGTCAAAATGTTAAATTTGGTGTTAATTCGGTTGTGAATTATGTATCATTTATTTCTGAAGCATTCTATATGTAGGATGATGATGCATCGTGGTGGATCGACTCTGGAGCAACACGACATGTATGCAAAGATCAAAGCGGGTTTGAAGATTTTGAACCGGTGAATGATGGTTCCATACTAAAGATGGGAAACGAGTCGATGGCTGTTGTAAAAGGCATTGGAAATGTTGTTTTAAATTTTAGTTCTGGAAAATTTGTAAAACTCTTTGATGTATTATTTGTTCCGTGCATCCGGAAAAACCTTGTATCCGGTGCACTTTTATGTAAATCGGGCAATAAACAAGTGTATGAGTCCGATAGGTTTATATTATCTAAACATAGTGTGTTTGTAGGATTTGGTTATTTGTGTAATAACATGTTTATGCTTAATATTGTAAATAATAAAGTTAATCAAGTTATGCATATTTCTGATGTTAATATCTCAAAGTTGTGGCATGCTCGGTTAGGTCAAGTGCATTATAAATGTATGCAAGTTATGTTTAAAAATGCTTTAATTCCCCCGTTTGATATCAATATGGATAAGTGTACTACTTGTATGCTTACTAAAATTGTAAGACAACCATTTCGTGGTGTTGAAAGATCGTCTACAATTTTGGAACTTATCCATAGTGATTTGTTTGATTTTAATGCCTCACCGTCTTTGGGAAATAAGAAATATGTGATTACTTTTATAGATGATAATACTCATTTTTGTTATGTGTATTTACTTAATACTAAAGATGAGGCACTTGATAAATTCAAGATTTATAAAAGTGAAGTAGAATTACAATTGAATTCTAGTATTAAACGCTTTCGTACCGATAAAGGTGGAGAATACTATGATCCAACCTACTTCGGGTCGTGTGGTATTATACAGGAGGTTACTGCACCGTATACGCCACAACAAAATGGCATTGCAGAGAGGACCGTACTCTAAAAGAGATGGTAAATTCCATGTTATCCTACTCGGGATTGAGTAGTGGGTTTTGGGGTGAGGCCATGTTAACGGCATGTTATCTACTAAACATAATTCCTAATAAAAATAATTCTGCTACCCCGTATAATCTTTGGTTTAAAAAGAAACCAAACTTGAATTACTTAAGAGTTTGGGGCTGTAGGGCGGTTGTTAGACTTCCCGATCCTAAAATTAAAACTTTAGGAGAAAGAGGCATCGATTGCATTTTCATTGGATATGCTAGTCATTCCAAGGCATATAGGTTTTATGTTATAGAACCTAGTGATTCCGTGGCTGTACATTCGGTTATAAAATCACGTGATGCTATATTTGATGAGAATAGATTTACATCTATCCCTAGACCAAAGGGCATTGCTCCTACGATAGTTGGAGTGGAGAATATGGAGAATAATGATTCTCAAGTCGAGTCTTCTGAACTTCGAAGAAGTAAGAGGGCTAGAATAGCGAATACATTTCCACCGGATTTTGTTATTTATTTGGTGGAAGGTTCTAGAAATGAAGTTGGATATCAATACTCATATTATTACAATATTGAGAATGATCCAAGAACATTTTCTGAGACGATGGAATCTCAGGATGTTTCATTTGGAAAGAAGCCATCAACGACGAGATGGATTCCATAATGGATAACAATACGTGGATTCTTACAGATTTACCACGTGGTTGCAAACCGTTAGGTTGCAAATGGATTTTCAAAAGGAAAATGAGAGTCGACGGTATGGTTGACCGATATAAAGCCCGGTTAGTTATACAAGGCTTTAGGCAAAAGGAAGGTATCGATTATTTCGATACTTATGCTCCCGTTGCTAGAATCTCCTCAATCAGGTTATTGATTGCCTTAGCCGCAATTCATAACTTGGTGATCCATCAAATGGATGTTAAAACAGTGTTTCTACTAGAGATTTAGATGAAGAAATATACATGAAGCAACCGGAAGGATTTATTATGCCCGGTAACGAGCATAAGGTATGTAAACTTGTAAAATCATTGTATGGACTTAAACAAACTCATAAACAATGGCATCAAAAGTTTGATGAGGTTGTCTTTGCTAGTGGGTTTAAACTCAATCTGTCGGACAAGTGTATTTATAGTAGATTTGATGATACCGGCAACGGTGTGATAATCTATCTATATGTCGATGACATGTTGATTTTTGGTACGAACCAAAATCTGGTAGATAAGTGTAAAGAACTTTTATCTTCTCGATTCTCTATGAAAGACATGGGGGAGGCTGATGTTATTCTTGGTATTAAAATTAAAAGAAATCAAGGAGGATTAATTTCACTAACACAGTCTCATTATATTGAGAAGGTGTTGAAGAAATTTAATTATGAAAATTGTACTCCGGAAAATTCTCCCAGGGATCCTCATGAGAAACTTGGACCTAATAAAGGTGAAACCGTGAATCAACTTGAATATTCATGAGTCATTGGTTGTTTGATGTATGCAATGACTAGTACACGACCGGATATTGCCTATGCGGTTGGAAAACTAAGTAGATATACGAGTAACCCAGGTAATTGTCATTGGAGAGCGGTTGTTCGTATATTGAGATATCTTAAGTCTACCAAAGACTTTGGTTTGACTTATGTTGCATATCCTTCGGTGATTGAAGGATATTCGGAAGCTAGTTGGATATCTAATGTAGAAGATCATTCTTCTACTAGTGGATGGGTGTTTGTTTTAGGTGGAGGTGCCATTTCTTGAGCTTCTAAGAAATAGACATGTATATCTAGCTCGACTATGGAGTCGGAGTTTATTGCCTTGGCAACAAAGTGTAAAAGAGGCGTAATGGCTTAGGAATTTGATTCATGAAATTCCTTTATGGCCTAAACCAATATCACCAATATCTATCCATTGTGATAGTTCCTCTACACTGTCTAAAGCTTATAGTCATGTGTATAATGGTAAGTCGCGACACTTAGGCATTATACATAGCGCGGTACGTGAGTTGATCTCTCACGGGGTGATATCGGTTGTTTATGTGAGACCACAAAGGAATTTGGCTGATCATTTGACGAAAGGATTAGCTAAGGACTTATTACAAAAGTCGGTTGTTGGGATGGGTCTACAACCCGTATAAGTTTATGATAATAGGACGCCCAATTTCCCTTTGGTACAATGCCTTAGGCTAAATTAAATATGGTAGGCCTGTTATTGGGAACTTGAGCACATGTATTAATCCCGAAGGTATGTGCTATAAACCTGTGAGGTTCGGTTGAAGTTTTACCTTCTTAATGAATCTTTTGAAAGTGCTAATGCAGGTGCACGGTAAATTAAAGATTCACATCTATGAGTATGAGGTATGGCCGCTTCAAGGAAAGTTGGGTTAGCTTTCTATATGCTCAAGAATGGATATGGACACAAGGCCGGATTTCAATAAATGGTGTCAAGAATAATACTTTGGAGTAGTCTCAATTCATGTGTATTGTTATGTACATGTATTCAAAATGTGTAAAGGGGTTCAATGTTTAGACACACCCCGATACTCGAATATTTGCGTGTAATAGTACTAGGTGGAAATTCAATCTTTTTGATATTTTCATTGAAGCATGAGTTAATTTATATTATGACTGTTCTTTTACTAAACCAAAGATTACACTTAAATGGGGGATGAATAATGTTATAATTTAAGGGTGTGTAGAATGATCAACAATGTCTTGAATTCTTGCAAATGTAGAAGACTTGGAACCTCTCCGTTTCACGAATAACTCGCTGTCCTTCTTAAATTATTCGACCCTTATACTTTGTCCCAGGTTTCACAAATATTTAAGTGAGATAAAACTGAGAGTGCAACCTTTAATTCTGGACAAAGAGATTAAAGTGCACTTAGAAGTTTTAAGTTATATAGAATGACTAACAAGGATGCTTACATTTGTTTGTTTTTTTTTATAACAATGTAAACTTGCTTATATATAGCACTTGGATCTGAAAAAGAGCAAAGGAATTGGTCCCTTAAGTGATAGACCCCAAATGAAAAGGTTTCATTTGGTTGTACCCACTTAAAATGACCAAGAGACACCAAAAATTCAGTTTTAGGCCACAGCGGGCGCTATATGATGACAAAGTGGCGCTGTGAAACACTGTAAAAACCGAACAAGCTAAGTCGCCCAACTTTTGCCTACGCAGAACCCCACAGGAGGCCGCCTCTGTGACACTATTTTTTTTTCCAAAACGAATTTTCCGTTTATTTTACGAACACCACTCGCTCATTTTACATCCGTACACTAGTAAACACTTATATAAGCGTGCACTCCACACCTCCGTACTTATATCATAGCGTTACGAGCATATCCATCCTTGTACTAAACCCTGATAACCTCAATGGCTTGTGATTATACTTAAATCACCAGCAAAAATATCATTGATCAAGCCGTTTTTTGCGCATTTTGGCCGTCCGCGCGCCTAGTAATTCATGAGTGCTCTTGAGATTTTCCCAAAGAATATCATAGGAGTGGCCCTACTCCACACTCATATAGGTGAATTCATCAAGTGTATGCTGTTGTAATACACCATCCTTAATGGCTATGAATTCATTAAGGGCTTTGCTCATCCCTCAAAAAATAATTGCAGCTATAAGCACTATCACACACCATAGAAGAGACAAAATTTATTTTAGTGCTCCAAGGTCTAACATAGACTTCGTTATTACCCATATGAACATAATTCATGGGATCTCCAATCAAATAGCTAGGTTGGGTTTCCATCTCCATTGACATACAATTGGCATTTAAGTCTCATCCACTCGATGTTTAAAAATTACCACATCTCAACACGTGTTGTTAAGTCAGAAGTTTGGCCAAAACTTCTCACCAATTGATTTATGACATAATGATATTATCTCATTTAAGTCTCATCCACTCGATGGAAAAAAATTTTAATAAAAAAAAAATGTTGTTGTAGTGAATGAAAATTAATCGTCTGACGTGAAAGATCATTATTATTCTTAGTCATGATGTCAAAGATCATTATTATTCTTATTCATAACGATTTTGTCAGACTCAAAGATCATTTTAACCCCCACATTTGCTACAATAGCAACTGATACCAAATCATTAATTTGAATATCCGGACATGTAGCACCGCATGCATTAAGAATCTTCAAGATAGACATTCTCATTTTCATCCCTTATGAATTTTTAGAAGGAAAAAACTTCTCTTGTAGCTCAAATGTGCCGAGTAGCCCCTAGAGTCTATCAACCATTTTAATGGATGCTACAGTGTTCTCTTGAAAATCCCCTTTAACCAATTCATAATTCGGTGTCGTAGGATTATCATTTCTCACATCAATGTTCTTGTATCAATGTTGGGGTTAAAGATATGAGGCTTGTAATCATAGAAATTAAAATCATACCTGATTGCAGATGAATTTCGTCATACGAAATTTTTCTCAACGCCATTTCATCTAACAAAGAAACTTCCGTCTTTTCCAAATTGGTGTTTAAAAAGTGTTTAATTATTTTTTCCGTAGATACATATAAGAAATTTGTTGTAGGTTTATACAGATGTGAAAGTTTTTTTGAGTAATATACAAATGTGAAAGTTGTTGTGGGTTTATATTATAAAAAAACATTGACTATATTGTTTTTCATATTAATAATTGACGATAAAAAAATCAATCTAAAGATTAATAAAGTAAATAAGTTTACAAATTTTTGGATTGTCATATCAATTATCTTTTTAAAATGTTCAGAAATCTTGAGAAAATAAGTGTTGAAACTTTGAGTAAAAAAAATTAAAAATCTTAAGTTTAATATAGTAAACTTGGGAAAAGAAGTGTTGAAATTTTGAGTAAAAAAATGAGGAATTTGGAATTTAATATAGTACACTTTGAGTAAAATAAAAAATAAAAATGCTTCCCAAAAATAGGGAGGAAGGAGGATTTGAACTCACAACCTTCTGCCTTCACTATCAACACTGGACCACTACACCAGATATACAGATTAGGTTTTGTAAGGAACATATAATATATATTACATCAATTGCAACATATTACCGAGTAAGAAGGCTCTTTTAGTAATTTCTCGGAAAATTTAAGGGGGGGCACGAGCCCCCCCTTGGCCCTCTATAAGTCCGCCCCTGGTCATAATCACTTCATCCAAATACATCTCAATAATCCCATATTCTTTTAGATTGTAGGAAATTTTTTGTAGTAATACAATACAAAAAATAATAAACCTCGAGTCGTGTAAAAACACTCTCCTAAAAGACTATTTCGGGGCAACCGAAATGTCTTATTAGGATAAAACGAGTTTTCCTTTTCCTCTATGAAAAAGGCAACAAATACAGATATCTTTACACAACCCATCAAAGTGTTTTCTTCTACCGGAAAAAATATCCTCCCTTTATCAAAGGAAACTGTGTATATATAGTCACAAATTGTAAAAGAGATTTAATGATACTCAAAATATTAATTATCCAATTGACTCCACAAAATATGCACAAGTTTATTTTGTCCTTATTGATTGCATTAATAACAAATGCACATGTTGAAAATAATCAATTAGTGGCTAAAGATTAGTAGTACCATAAATGTTGGCAACACCAACGTTTTTTCACTCAAACTTTGTACATATATATATTAAACAAGCTGAAAAATAGGTTTTAGTCCACTTTCTCCCTTATATAAATCTTAATCCAGTTTGTATTATTTTGTTTATTTAAGGACAAAATAATTTTGTTCGGACTAAACTACCTCATTCATACAAATGTCTCGGCAGTGTTCAGCCTTCCTTTTCCATCAGCGGAATTGGACGAAGACAAAGAGGCGGCGGTGAATCATTGAGAGAGGCGGCGGCGAATTCAACGTTGCTGAGTTAGCCGGAGAAGATTCGAGTGGACTGAGACATGGAATTTTTTATTAAGATTCGGCTTTCTCTTTGCTTCACTCTCCACTTATTTGCAGCTCTCTTCCTTCTTCTAGCTCACTTATTGGCTGAAAAATTTAATCTCTTTGTTCTATAATATGATGTGTTTTGTAGTCTGATCGTCCTTCTGATGCTGCCATGAATCAATTGTTAGGTGTGATGCCCGAAAGACAATTTTGTAATTGTTTTATTTAATAAATGAAATGATATTATTATTCATATTTATTATTCTCATATTCACCGATGTGACAATAGTATTTACACTACAGAAAACCCAAAAGTATATCGTTTATGTAATCACTTTACTCAGTGTATGGTATATACACGGGAGGATTGAGTTAGTGAAGATGTACTTAAAATACAATTAGTCCGTAGTGAAGTTAAACGAGAGTATCGGGTCTCTCCTTTAACGTGCTATTAATGCGCCCAGAACACAATAGGTGTGATTGTCTTATCCGGACTTTTGGTTAAGAGAACCTAATAGGGCATTTATATATGATAGATATATCGTATAGGGCTGGACCGATTTGATTAGAGTTCACGATATAATTCCGTAATCGAGAAGTCTTATCGAATCAATGGATGATCATATTTATGGATATATCTTAATCTCGAGGTGATCACATCAACCGCTTGAATCGTAATGAAGTTTGACTTGACGGTTAAGGATTACAATGAGTCCGTGGTCCGAATTACCCCATCTTGGCATTGTAATCGATTGAGTGAGTAGTCGTGTGTTATCACAGATACGGAATCCATTCCTTCCATTTATGGAAGTAGAAAAGACGATTCCTCTTATTTGTTAATCCTAGAAACCGATCGATCGCGCGAGTTCATATTACATCGATTAGCTACCGGTGAGTTGTATGAATTAATTGATCACTAGGGGTTAATGGTAAATAAGGATAAGAGGTTCTAAAAAGGGTTAACGGTAACTTCCGATTTAAATGAACAGTCCATGGAGGATTAATCCATATGTAATGATTGTATCAATGGACGCTTATTATTATTCTCGTGAGGAGATAAATATAATCTTATAATCGGAGGAGGAGTGCGATCACGGGATTATGGTGGCATATTCTCGTGATTGATTTATCGAATATAATTATTCTATAATTATTTATTTGATTTATCGGAGCCATTGATTATTATAAATTACTGGTCCCCGACGTGCCTCCTAATATAGCATAGCTATTCTCGGACGTCGAATCCTAATAATATTAATTTAGTTCTTGTTGGACTTTATTAAAACGATATGTGAATTAATTGTTTAGTGGACTATTGAATTAGTTAAATTTAAATAATTAAATATGTGGAAAAGACATTTTCCATAATCTCTACTACCATTATTGTGTGTGTGGAAAAAATCATATTGACTAGGTCAATGATGATGATTTTAAGCCCCTATGTTTATTTTGGAACAAGAAATTAGTTTTCTTGTGTATTAATAAGACACAAGATAAAATATTTATTGGATAAATATTTATGGTAAAAATAAAGATAAATATTATTCTACATTTGTTCTAGAATATTATGGAATTATATTTTATTAAAGGATTTATTTTGTTTGATAAATAAAAATCCTTGGAGGCTAAGTTTTACTCTCCTATATAAAGAGAGTTCTCCCAAGCCTTAACACACAATGTAAATTTCGACTTCACCTCTTAGAGAGGAGAAGAAACAAATTTCGGCCAAGGGGGAAATTTGGGGAAAATCTTGGAGATTTTTCCGGTAGCATATCGGAAGGATTCGAGACGAGGATTTCCTTCCACCGGGAGTTGCTTGGATCACACGTACGGAAGATCGTGGTGCTCTTCACACAATCTTTCATCCTTCCTATTGCGGTTCTTCAACTTGGATTTTGAGATCCAAGAGGTATGATCTACAACCCCCTTGTAGAATAGATCTAGTTATTTTATTACGTGTATTATGTAGATCTAGATCCTTAAAATCGCTTTCGCTGCGGATGATATTACTAACAGTGGTATCAGTCGCCATGGTGATCTATATTTATATGTATAAAATATTAGATCTAGGAGTGGTAAAACATGTAGATTTTTTGTCCCAATTTTTTTTTTGGGGGCCGATGCATATGTTTAATTTTTATGCTTATGAATGTCGTGGTTGAAGAGATGGATTGGGGTTGGCACTGTTTACCCGTTAGATCTATTGTAAACTCATATAAACGATGAAAATTCGTCCATATGAGTATATAAAATTATGTAATTCTTTTTTATTGCAATTTTAATTTCCAGAAAATATATCTGTTTAGTAGCTGTTTAGTTATTTCGTGTTTCCCGTTGATTGAGCCGTTGAAACGACGATCCCTCCGGTCAGAATCTAGATTGGAAGATGATGAACAATTCCACAAAATTTGGCGTCGATCGGAGTCCGTTTTGATATCCGTTCATTGCTGCAAAGAAGCTGCTGTAACAGAAAAACGCAGGATTCACAAAAACCCTACCGGTGACTTCCTCGAATTTCTGGGAGAGTTTGAACCGTTGAATCGCAAATCCAACCGGTCAGATCGATAAATATGGATGTTTTGATGTGGGATAACAATTTCAGGTCGATCGGGTTTCATATCGACTCCCGATCGGCTCCGGAAAGTAACTGATACGCTGCAGTCAGAGACAGATGCAGCAACAAGATCGGCGGCTCACTGAAGAAACTTGACAAGTCAAAACTCCGATCCAACCGTCCATATTGAAGTTCTAGGAGTGAAGAAAAGATCTGGAATGTTTCGTCCCGATCCGAGTCCGTTTGGTATGCCGATCGTCGAAGAGTTCGAACAGCTGCAGATTATGTTAGAAAGTAGTAAACCCTAGTTAGGGTTTGGTTATTTATTTTCTAATAGGTTAGATACGGAGGTACCAACAATCCATCTCGGTGTTTAAATTTTCCGCAATTTATTTTTTATGTGTTCGATCATAAAATAGATATAAATCCGGAATTGCCATGACATGCATCATATCATAAATCCACTCCATGCATACATGTAGAATTTTAATTTTGGTAATTAAAATAGGCATGTATACAAACTTGTGTAATTAGTTGAAATTTAATTAATACGTGTTAATTAATAAATTTAGTAACTAATTAATGATCCGAGGACGGGTTATGAAATCGTTAGGCCTTTCGGTGTGTGTTCTCGTTGAACCGCCTTAAAGCCCAAACGAGATCACGTTTTTCAATTCGTAGTGTCTACGAGATTGAATGATGGTAAAAGAACAATAAATCTTGGATAAAAACGGTTCGCATATAGGTTGGGTGGTCAACTGAGCTAGGCTCGACCGACTTAACCCTCCTAGTGTGATGTATGCACGGGGGTCCGGCAAGACTAAGCTACACCGGAGAATGGAGGGGTGATTCCTTCTTATCTCAATGGGGCTCTCTTGACCCGACTTCGTCCGACTGTCACATATGTTCCAACGAATAGGACGGGTAGGCTTGCCTCGTTACATCGACACCATTCGAATCCTTGATTTGATGTACTTTTATGTTAACATAAAAAAGACGTGGTTAGTTAACCCACCACCACTTCAAAATTATTGAGTGGGAGCGGGGGAGGCGACAGCCAACCCCACGGCCTCTACTATAGATACAAGTAAGTGAGAGAAGGGTGACGCCTCGAGGCGCTTTGATTTCGTCCCCCTAAGGATGGTGTTCACCCCTATCAACATTCATGGCTTGGTCTCCGAAAGGATAGGATTTTCTGGTACTCGTCGGGTCACCGACCTATCCTAAGACGGCATACTCGGGGCGTACCTAAGAGATCTGATATAGTAGGTCACACTCATCATGGGTATTTTCTTGATAATATCTAGGCTAAAAAAGGAAGGTAGTCAATGAATAAAGGGATGTTCGATTCTCGTGGGATGTTTGATTCTCACAAGTTATTCATTGATGAGATTGTCTCGATTTAACCGTCATATCTTTGACCTACCCTAAGGCGGCACTGAGATGCGAGGTTAAAACCTTGGAATGGTAGAGTAGACTTAATTTTAGTTTACAATTCCTAAAATAAATATAGTAGTGTTAAACTTGAATTAATATATGTCATTTTATTTACAGCATTATATCCCTTACTAAATTGCTTAAAATTTATAATTGACTAGTATTGACTTCGTTAAAAAGTGGAAAGTAACTAGGACGTTGAACTAGTTAATCGATAATGCAATTAATTTTTTAAAGAGATATTTTCTCTTAAGCCTTTTTTAAAAAAACCAGTGACATATAGGTATGTCACTAGTGTCATTCGTATCAAACGGAAGACAAACTTAGTTTGAACAAAGGTGATTTCGGACTTTGAAATTCTTATAGTGAATTTTGAGTGTGTAGTAATTACACGATTAATTTTCTAATTGAAAAATCGGAAAATCATGAAGTGTTACTAGTTGGACGATATTTGGAATCGTTGAACTAGTGGGAGCTTTATGATTTGTTGTTTTTCTAGAACATTAGAAAAGTGTAATCGACTACACACGTAAATCGTTCTAATTGAAAAATCGGAAAGTCATGAACTGTCGCTAGTTGGACGATATTTGGAATCGATGAACTAGTGGGAGTTCTATGATTTGTTGTTTTTCTGGAAACATTTGGAACTATAAGATTTTTCTAATCGAAAAAAAAATTGGAAAATCATAAAGCATTGCTCGTTAGATGGTATTTGGAACCGATAAACTAGTGGGAGCTTTAATGTTATGATTTGTTAGAAAATCCGAGAAGTCCCGACGAGTAACACTAGAAATAGACATCCCACGGTTCAGGAGTAGTGTCTACTCAAACGAACCGCTGGTTCAAGACTGTTTCCATTCACGGAAAGTCAAGAATGGGAGAATATGTCTAAAAGTGTTAGTCATCTAAACTGAGAAGACTTTAAGGCTGAACCGAAAAATTAATTAACTGAAAATCATAGGATAAGGACAGTGATTTTGGATCACCAACCTATGAATCCTTGGCGATTTTCTCGAGCTAAGTTCTTTGGAAGAACAAAATAGCAGTGCATTTAACTATTAAAAGAGTAAACAACTGGCAGTTAATTTTAGCTAGAATAGTGGGAGTGATATAAGGAAATGAATCTCGGATTCAATCCTTGGATATCGCGGAAAAATTATTTTATGTTTAAGATTCGTTGGAACGAATGGATTTACCTTCTATTCGATAATTTGTTTGTCGTATAGAAAGTGAATATACCATTTGTAGTACGAATCTAAGACTCGGACTTTTGTTTGATAAAGTCAAAACCACTTAGAACTGCTGAAATATGTATATAAAACACATCTTAAGAACTATTAAAAGCAATTGGTTTCTATATTTAGATAAACGCTTCTTCATATTCCATAGTTAGTGCATAGTCCCTAAAAGACAAGACTTGAAGACTGGCTCAGGGTGATTCCTTCTCCCAGTCTGGTTATATTGTCTCAAAGGTTCAATGACTAAGTTTCCTTTCAATCGGGAAAGGATAATGGTTATAAAGAAGTATAGCTTGTTCATGACGACCTTCGGGGTCTGATGAAAGATACAAGTTAGTAGGAGCTTCCGAGTAGTGACTTCTTGTCTGATAACTATTCAAACACTCCGGTAAGTTTATCCAAAATATTTTGAGGTTTCTCTGTTTTCAACAGAGATAGAGTATTCTATACTCGAAATAGGCCATTCATAGTCTTCGAGACTGATGCTCAGCCTGCCTCATTGTGACATGCTCTCGCTAAGTGAGAAACCGTTAAATTGCCTTATATAGTTTTTTTTAGATGTGCTACAATACACTGCTTAACTCAATAAAGATATTGGAAGCGAAATAATCATTTACGTTGAAATGTAAGACCGAGAAGTCTACCAGAATATGCTTTGGAATTTACGGATAAGGTGTGGATTCGGTTCACCCCACTTCCATAAATATAAGCATTTGGCACACGGTGCTTGAAGGTAGGTCTCGGAAATTTCGCGAACACGCTTCGGTCGCTGACCAATCGTTTCTATATCTTGTAGCATTGAGAAAAAGGTTTGTTATAAGATTCTTGAAATCGGAAAGGACAGTTATCTTTGTTGCGTCCTTTTCGATAGAGTCTATGAACAAGTACAACCTTACCTTGCGAAGACGTTTACTCAAGGTAGTTACTAATCGATTAAAATCAGACCACATCCAACAAACGATTGTTGGTGATAACACTAAATACTACTAAACTAGATCGAAATTCGATCCACCCGAATGTAGTGGGAGTATGGTTTATCCATTACCCATTACGGGTTCGGCGGACTTTGTAGTCCGAGGATCGATTGATGACCTATGGCTCTTTGTGAGTCAGATGGGATTACGATAATATAGGTTGGTTTAATTGCCATAACTCGTGAATGGAGTTCGGCACTCGATTCTGTTCATACTCTTTGTAAACCACCGAGCGCCTCAGTCCATGGGAGTAATTGGATCTACACGGAAAAGAGTAGAATGAATAGGAAAGTTTATCTTTCAGAGCAAAGATTGAGTGGTCTAGGGGTAATTCCCTAAGAAGTAGAGAGTTAATCAGACCTTGAACTCTCTTACCACCTAGTATTGCATGACTTCGTTCAAAAGCAAACAGAAAATAGGGGTGATTCCCTGAGACTTTCTTGCCAAACAAACGGAGTCAGGATTCATTCAAAATAGAAGGGTATTGACTTATGAACTTATGACAGGCTGACTGTCAAGGCTTATGTCCTTTGTGGATAAAAAGCAAACCTCTCGGTCATTGGAAGTCATATATTTCTACAATATGTGGATTTGACCAGAATATTGATAAGTCTTTTGTAGACTGGATATCAATTTAGTACAAAGAGTGAATATATAAATATATATTAGTGTTTGTGAAGGATAACCTTGCACTGGCTTGGAATCAACATGGGTGTGTTATCTCAAGTCGAATCTAACAATACCACAATTTCTCGCAACAGAGATTTGGACAACATTCTTAAGAGTTTGACTCGGTCGAATTCTTTAGAATCGATCCACTTGTTTCCCATCCATCTTATTGGTTAAGATGATGCATCTGTGTATGCAACATTCAACGAGGAAGTTCTACCCTATGCCTCGGGAATGACTCTCTAAATCTTGGATCAAGAGAAATGGGATAGATTCTCTTTTAGTAAGAGATGGTCAGTTATTGAACGTCAACTTTGATCGAATCTTAGATTCGGCGGTTAACAAAGCAAGTTTAGTATGTCCTTTAGTATCTTGAAGAGAACGAGGAACTATATGCGGATATATTCATGTGTGAACTTGGATATGTGTGATACATCGATTTTGACTTTAAGTCGATTGAGGATGATCGTTAAGTCGATCTCGGGCTCAGTGTTTACTCAAGCACCACATGATTAGATGGACCGTAACGCGTTTCGATTCTACGGATCGTCTCGAGCCGACAACCCGACTAATCATTAAGACCCATGACATTTAGATATAGGTGCTCCCGAGTCACCGACCTATCCTACGACGGCATACTCGGAGTGTACTTTGGAATCGAAATGGTTATGATATGCTTAGTGGGTACTAGAATACGGGATGAGTCTCCATTGCTTTAGAGCAAGTGGGAGATGAAGTTTGTTGTATTTTAAATAATATGGTGTGCTCTAAAACAATTAATCACAAAGCTTTTCGTGCAAGTGGGAGATTGTTAGGTGTGATGCCGAAAGACAATTTTGTAATTGTTTTATTTAATAAATGAAATGATATTATTATTCATATTTATTATTCTCATATTCACCGATGTGACAATAGTATTTACACTCTGAGTAAAACACAAAAGTATATCGTTTATGTAATCACTTAACTCGGTGTATGGGATATACACGGGAGGATTGAGTTAGTGAAGATGTACTTAAAATACAATTAGCCCGTAGTGAAGTTAAACGAGAGTATCGGGTCTCTCCTTTAACGTGCTATTAATGCGCCTGAACACAATAGGTGTGATTGTCTTATCCGGACTTTTGGTTAAGAGAACCTAATATGGCATTTATATATGATAGATATATCGTGATAGGGTTTGGACCGATTTGATTAGAGTTCACGATATAATTCCGTGAATCGAGAAGTCTTATCGAATCAATGGATGATCATATTTATGGATATATCTTAATCCTCGAGGTGATCACGCCAACCGCTTGAATCGCATATGAAGTTTGACTTGACGGTTAAGGATTACACCGAGTCCGTGGTCCGAATTACCCCATCTTGGCATTGTCTTTGGATTGAGTGAGTAGTCCGTGTTATCACAAATACGGAATCCATTCCTTCCATTTATGGAAGTAGAAAGACGATTCCTTATTTGTTAATCCTAGAAACCGATCGATCGCGCGAGTTCATATTACATCGATTAGCTACCGGTGAGTTGTATGAATTAATTGATCACTAGGGGTTAATGGTAAATAAGGATAAGAGGTTCTAAAAGGGTTAACGGTAACTTCCCGATTTAGAATGAGCGATCTATGGAGGATTAATCCATATGTAATGATTGTATCAATGGACGCTTATTATTATTCTCGTGAGGAGATAAATATAATCTTATAATCGGAGGAGTGCGATCACGGGATTATGGTGGCATATTCTCGTGATTGATTTATCGAATATAATTATTCTATAATTATTTATTTGATTTATCGGAGCCGCATTAGGCGATTATTAGTCCATGGTCCCCGACGTGCCTCCTAATATAGCATAGCTATTCTCGGACGTCAAATCCTAATAATATTAATTTAGTTCTTGTTGACTTTATTAAAACGATATGTGAATTAATTGTTTAGTGGACTATTGAATTAGTTGGGCTAAAATTAAATATGTGGAAAAGACATTTTCCATAATCTTGGCCCAATTATTGTGTGTGTGGAAAAAAATCATATTGACTAGGTCAATGATGATGATTTTCGCCCCTATATTTATTTTGGAACAAGAAATTAGTTTTCTTGTGTATTAATAAGATATGTGCATAAAATATTTATTGGATAAATATTTATGGTAAAAAATAAAGATAAATATTATTCTAGATTTGTTCTAGAATATTATGGAATTATCTTTTATTAAAGGATTTATTTTGTTTGATAAATAAAAATCCTTGGAGGCTAAGTTTTACTCTCCTATATAAAGAGAGTTCTCCCAAGCCTTAACACACAATGTAAATTTCGACTTCACCTCTTAGAGAGGAGAAGAAAGCAATTTCGCCAGTGGGGAAATTTGGGGAAAATCTTGGAGATTTTTCCGGTAGCATATCGGAAGGATTCGAGACGAGGATTTCCTTCCACCGGGAGTTGCTTGGATCACACGTACGGAAGTGTTAGGTGTAGTGCCCGAAAGACAATTTGTGTAATTGTTTTTAATAATGAATGACAGAATTTATCTCACCTTATTACTTGCTTTGTGCTTGTAAAGTAATACACCTGCACGCAAACCCTAAGTATATCTGTATGTAACCACTTAACTCAGTGTATGGATTACACGTGAGGATTGAGTTAGTGGTGATATACTTAAACAATTAGTCCATGGTGAACTTAATCAGAGTTTAGGGTCTCTTGATTAAAACACCAATAATGCGCCTGAACACCTTAGGGTGTGATAGTCTTATCCGGATTCACAAGTAGAGGGTACCTACGTGGGGCATTTATATATGATGGCATTCATATAGATTTGGATCGATTTAATATGAATTTCTCGGTATAATTCCGTAATCGATGAATCTTATTAAATCATTAGATGATCATATATGGATCAACCTTAATCCTGAGGTGATCACAGGGTGCTGCTTGTCCCGGGGTAGTGTTTGATGTGTTTGTTACGGTTCACTTAAATAATGTGTTTCAAGCCACTTCTCATTGGCACTATCTCCGGATGAGTGAGTAGTTTCGATTTTCTGGACATGGAATCCATTCCTTCCTGCTGGAAGAAGTAGAGACAAATCGATCCCCTATTTGTTAGCCCTAAGAAAGTGATCGATCGGCCGAGTTCATATTTAGACTAATTAGCTACTAGTCGATATGTGAACTAATTGATCACTAGGGGTTGATGGTAAATAAGGATAAGATATTTCGAGTCGGGTTCACGGAGACTTCCTCTCGAATGGACGATCTATGGAGGTTAATCTGTATGTAGTGATTATATCAATGGACGCTTATTCACTCTATGGGTTGAGTATAAGTATACATCTATAATCGGTAGAGTTTGGATTTCGGGTTTATGGTGGCGTAATCCCGAAATTAATAATTAATGTACTTATTCGGTTCGATGAATAATTAATTATGGAGCTACTTGGTTATAGGTCCATGGTCCCGATGGCTTACGTAATTGGACTAGTAATCTTGTTATTTGGCGCTCAGTGATGATAATTAATTTGGTGGGCTAATTAATTGATATGCATGGATATTATTTAGTTGGGCTAAATAATATAATACACATAAAAGACATTTTATGTGGGTTTTTGACCCAATATGTGGCGCCATTAATGTCCTAATAATTAGAGAGAAATTAGTTTTCTTGGATAATTATTTAACATGTGATTTATCTTTTATTTGTTAAATGATAATTCATGGAATAATAGATAATAATATGATTTATCTTAATTTGTTTGGGATAATCATTTTATTTATCTTTTATTTGGAAAAGGATTAATGTGATAATTATCACTTAATTATTTAATCTTTGGAGGACATTGATTACTCTCCTATATAAAGAGAGTTCTCCCATGTCTAATGGCAAGGTACTATTCATGTCACTATTCACCGAGAGAAATTGGCCGAAAAATTTGGCCTCTATTCTCTAGGGTTGAGTTGGAAAATCTTGGGATTTTTAGTTTGCATATCAAGGAGGCTCGTGTATCAAGAAAGGTGTCCACCAACCGCCGTTTGGAGAACACATCGGAAGATCTTGGCTTCTCTTCCTAATGTTGGTAACTTGATTTTAACCCCCTTGTAGTTGTTAAATCCTTTGATTATGTTTTATTATATGTAAATCGTGATCCGTCCACTGCGTATAGATCTAACTTGGTTAGATCTAAGAACCTGCATCCTTCATGTGGTATCGGAGCCTGGTTCCACGATTTATATAATCATAATCGTAGTTAAACGATTTAAAGGAGTGGAATTGCATGTAGGTGATATTTTACTTATTATTATGCATTAATAATTTTTAAATTGCTATGGTTGAAGAGATGGATTGGGGTTGGCACCGTTTTCCCGTTACATCTATTGTAAACTCATATAAACGATGAAAATTCGTTCATATGATATAGGAAATTATGTAATTTATGTATTATTGCAATTTTAATTTCCAGAAAATAGATCTGTACATTAGCTGTTTAGTCTTTTCGTTTTTCCCGTTGTTTGATCCGTTAAAACGAAGATCCCTCCGGTCAGAATCAAGACTGGAAGTTGATGAACTATTCCCCAAATTTTGGTGTCGATCAGAGTCCGTTTGGATTTCCGTTCGTTGCTGCGAAGTGGATGCTGTAACAGAAAAACGCAGGATTCACAGAAACCCTAACTGTGACTTCTTCGATTTTCTGGGAACAATTGGACCGTTAAAATTAAAATCCGACCGGTCAGATCGATAATCATGGAGTTTTGGACGTGAGATAAAATTTTCAGGACGATCGGGATTCAGCTTCATCCCCGATCGATCTCGGGAAGTATATGATGCGCTGCTGTGAGAGTCTGTTTCAGCAGCAAGTTGGGCGGCTCACTGAGGAAGATTGACAAGTCAAAGCTCCGATCCGACCGTCCATCTTGATGTCCGAAGAATGAAGATCAGATCTGGAAAGTTTCGTCCCGATCCAAGTTCGTTTGATATGCCGATCGTCGAAGATTCTTAACAGCTGCAGATTAGGGTTTTAATTTATTTTTCTAATAGATTAGACACGGGGGTGCCAACGGTCCATCTCGGTGTTTATTTTCCGCACTAGTATACATGTTTAGATTGTATGAGTAGAACCGGAAAATTACCATGACATGCATCATATCATGAATTCCACTCCATATGCATACATGTAGAAATTAATTCGAGGAATTAGTTAGGCATGTATAAAAACACGCGATTAGTTTTAATTAATTGTATGATATTAATTAGAAACTAATTAGGGTAAAAACCGAGGAACACGGGTTTTTTCAATCGTCGAGGTTAGGTGATGGATTCTCGGTGAATCCCACTCTGCGAAAGCATAAGGAGTAAAATCCCGAAACCTCGTGGTTAAGGTGTTGGATTCTTGGTGAATTCCACCTTACCTAAGACGAGATTACGTTTTTGTTCCGTAGAGTCTACGTGAAAGATTGATGTTTAACGATTGGATAATCACGGGTAAACAGGTTCGAAAGTGGTTTAACCACGGTTGAGTGGTCAACAGTAGCTACGGCTCGATCGACTTCACCCTCCATGTGTGGCGTTTGCACGGGGATCTCGCAAGGCTGAGTCGTCCGAGAGCCACTACGGCTTAACGGAGCTCCCCTAGCCTTGATCCGTCCGACGGCCACATATGTTCTAACGAATAGGTCGGGTGGGTTAGCCTACATAACCGACAACATTCGGGCCTGTGAATTATTGTTCCTTAATGTAACATCAAGTCCAAAAACGTGATCAAGAAACCCACCACTTTTTCAAAATATTGAGTGGGAGCGGAGAGGCGACAACCGACCCCACGCCTCTCACTCGTTGACACAAGCAACGTGAGAGAATGGTGACGCCTCGTGCGGCTTTGATTTCGCCCCTAAGGAAGGCCTTCACCGCTATCAAAATTCAAGGCTTGGTCTCCGAAAGGATAGGATTTTGGGTACTCGTCGGGTCACTGACCGACCCTAAGGCGGCACACTCGGGGTCTACCTAAAAATCTGAGACAGTAGGTCACACTCATAAAGGGTATTTTTGGTAGTACCTTGGCTGAAAAGGAAAGGTGATTGACGATCACAATGAGATGTTCGATTCTCAATCGATCTTCAATATTAATCGAAACCTCTTTGACCTACCCTAAGGCGCAATCGAGGCATTAGATTAAATCCTTGAACGGTAGGATAGACTATAAAGTACTTAGTTTATGTTCCTAAAATTTTAGTAGTGTATGATTTGGATTTATTTTCTGTCAATTTTATTTATAACTGTTATATATATCTCTCTAAGGTGATAGACTGCTAGTGTAAAATTGACTAGTAATGATTTCGTTAAAAGTGGTAAGTAACTAGAACGTTGTATTTATTAATCTCACATGCGATTAATTTTTCGGAAGAGATATATCTCTTGAGCCTTCAAAACTTAAGTGACGTGAATAGGCATGTCACTGCTGTCACTCGTGCAGAACGAGAGACAACCGTAGTTATATTATGTTTTTCTAATTTATTAGAAAATTAGTCCCACTGGGTAATGCTTTCACTAGACATCCCACAGTTCACGAGTAGTATCTACTCAAGCGAATCGCTAGTTCAAGACTATTTCTTTTAAGGAAAGTTAAGAATGGGAAAGAATGTCTATAAGTGTTAATCATCTTAACTAAAGTTTTGAGGCTAAACCGAAACATTAATTAAAGAAAGTATAGGATAAGGAAAGTGATTTCGGATCACTAACCAATGAATCCTTAGCGACTTTCTTAACCGAGTAACTTGACTCGGTGGCTTAGTTCTTTGGAAGAACAATGAAAGTTGTGCATTAATAAAGTAACAACGGGCGTAATTTCGCTAGAATAGTGGGAGTGATATAAGGAAATGAATTTTGGATTCTATCCTTGAATATCACAGAAAAATTTATTTTTCTATTTGCAGATTCGTTGAAACAATTGGATTCACTTTCAACTCGATATATTGTTGCCTCATAGAAAGTGAATATGACATTTGTAGTACGAATCCGAGACTCGGACTTTTGTTTGATAAAGTCGAACCACTTAGAACAATTTGAATAAGTATGTGTAACACATCTAAAACTATTAAAGGTAAAAGGTTTCCGTATTAAGATAAACGACCTTTCAATATCTATTAATTAGTGCATATATCCTAGAGACAAGACCTGGCCGATCGCTAAGGGTGATTCCTATCTCCCGAGCCTTGGAACACTATCTCAAAGGAACAATGACTAAATTTCCTTTCAATCGGGAAAGGGTAATAGTTTTGAAAGGGTAACATAGCTTGTTCACCATGACCTTCGGGTCTAGTGAGAGATACAAGCTAGTGGGAGATTTTGAGTGGTGACATTCGTCTCGATAACTACTCAAAACCTTTGGTTGGTTTATCGAAGGAATACGAGAAGGTGTCTCGATTTTAGCAGAGAATAGAGTATTCCATGCTCGAAATAGGCTATCGCATAGTCTTGGGACTGATGCTCGGCCTGCCTCCTAGTGGAATATTTCCACTGAGGAAGAAACCATAGACTTGCCTGATATAGTTATTAATGTGCTACAATACACTGTTAAACCCGATTAAGATAATTGGTTGCAAAATAACGGTTAACATTATTATGTAAACCGAGAAGTCTACCTAGAAGATGCTAGTGAGTTTATGGATAAGGAGTGAATTCGGTTCACACCACATCCGTAAATGTAGGCATTTAGCATTTAATGCTTGAAGGTAGGGATGGGATTTTTTGCATACGTTCGATTGTATTTGTTGCTCGTGAAATATCTTAATGAGACGAGTGAAGGTTGATTATAAGATTCTTGAGATCGTAAAGTGATCGTTGAACTGCCACAAGCCTTACGATAGAATCTATAAGAAACGACCTTAAACCTTAGAGTACGGTTACCCAAAGGTAGTTACTATCTCGATTTAATCGGACCACGCCCAACATTAGTTGTTGGTGATTACAATCGATAAATACTACTAGATCGAATGTCAATCCACCCAAGACACGGTGGGAGTATGGTTTAACCGTTGACCCATTGTGCTTTTGTGAAATTTATAATCTCTTTGGGGTGATTGATAACCTATGGCTCTGGTGGGTCAGATAGATTCTCGATTATAGAGGTTGGTTTGAAAACCTTAACCTCGTGAATAGAGTTTTGGTACTCGGGATTGCTCATTCACCTCTTGTAGAACCACCTGAGTGTCTTAGGCCCAGTGGGAGCAATTGGATCTACACGGAAAAGAGTCGAATGAATAGGAAAGTTTAAACTTTCAGCGCAATTCCCTGACAAGTAGAGAGTTAACCAGACCTTGAACTCTCTCACCACTTAGTCTTGCTAGATTTCGTTAGAAAGCATAAAATAGGGGTGATTCCCTGAGACTTTCTTGCCGAACAACGGAATCTAAATTCATTCGAATGAAGGGTTTTAGCTAAGAATGAATAACGGATTCGTTATAAAGCGTAAGATAGGGGTGATTCCCAAGACCTTTTTGCGTAGAGTAACGATATCTTAATTCATTCAGAAAGAACCTTTTGGTAGGAGGCCTGCCATGGCTTATATCCTTTGTGGATTTAAGAGAACCTCTCGGTCATTTAAAAGTCACATGTTTTAAAATATGTGGACTTGACCAAAATATTGATAAGTTTTTCGTAGACTGGATATCAATAATGGTAATGTAGTAGTAGTATTAGTGTTCATAAATGATAACACTAAAACGGTTGGAAACAAATGTGTGTGCTATATCTCAAGTCGAAATCGACAGTCAAGATTCTCTGGATGAGAGAATCGGACTATATTCTAAGAATCGATTCGGTCAGATTCACGAGAATGAGACATTGGCTATCCAACCTATCTTATTGAATAAGATGATTATGCATATACGTATGCAACATTCATCGAGAGTAGTCCTACCCTACCTCTCAGGAATGATTCTCTAAATCTTCGGATAAAGAGAAAATGGGATAGAGTCTCTCTTGGATAATGGCAAGTCAGGTTATCACAAGTCAATAGTAATTGAATCTCGCATTCGAGCATTGAATAGCGGTTTTCGTACATCCTCAAGTATTTTTGAAGAACGAGGAATAATGTGCTTGTATATTCGGGTGCAAACTTGAATATGGTTGACTACACTGATTCTGACTTGTAGTCAGATTAAGGATGATCATTAAGTTGATCTCGGGCTCAGTGTTTACTCATAGTGCTTAGAATTTTCTTTTTGGTCTGGGAGTAATTCCAGGTCTGATAAGCCGATATCACTTCATTGTGAAAGCTTGGTGAAGAGATAGCTTAGAAGGATCTTCTCGATTACAAAGTCAAAAGCATATTGAAAGAGAGTACCGCCTGATTGGAAGGACCGGCAACGTTTCAATCCTAAAGATCGTCTCAGTCGACAACCAAACTAATCGATTGTACCAAGTCGAGTGCTTGGAGTGCACGGCATTAATGGATATGTCTCATCCGCTTTTAGAGCAAGTGGGAGAGTGTTGTGAATAAGATGAGAAAGGGTGTGCTCTAAAAACAATCGTTGCTTGTCATTTCGTGCAAGTGGGAGATTGTTAGGTGTAGTGCCCGAAAGACAATTTGTGTAATTGTTTTTAATAATGAATGACAGAATTTATCTCACCTTATTACTTGCTTTGTGCTTGTAAAGTAATACACTGCTGCAAACCCTAAGTATATCTTTATGTAACCACTTAACTCAGTGTATGGATTACACGTGAGGATTGAGTTAGTGGTGATATACTTAAACTGTTAGTCCATGGTGAACTTAATCAGAGTTTAGGGTCTCTTGATTAAAACACCAATAATGCGCCCAGAACACCTTAGGGTGTGATAGTCTTATCCGGATTTGTCGGTAGAGGTACTCTACGTGGGGCATTTATATATGATGGCATTCATATAGGATTGGATCGATTTAATCTGAATTTCTCGGTATAATTCCGTAATCGATGAATCTTATTAAATCATTAGATGATCATATATGGATCAACCTTAATCCTGAGGTGATCACAGGGTGCTGCTTGTCCCGGGGTAGTGTTTGATGTGTTAGTTACGGTTCACTTAAATAATGTGTTCCAAGCCACTTCTCATTGGCACTATCTCCAGATGAGTGAGTAGTTCTGATTTTCACAGACATGGAATCCATTCCTTCCTGCGTGAAGTAGAGAGACAGTCCCCCTATTTGTTAGCCCTAAGAAAGTGATCGATCGGCCGAGTTCATATTTAGACTAATTAGCTACTAGTCGGATATGTGAACTAATTGATCACTAGGGGTTGATGGTAAATAAGGATAAGATATTTCGAGTCGGGTTCACGGAGACTTCCTCTCGAGAATGGGCCGATCTATGGAGGGTTAATCGTATGTAGTGATTATATCAATGGACGCTTATTCACTCTATGGGTTGAGTATAAGTATACATCTATAATCGGTAGAGTTCAGTTTCGGGTTTATGGTGGCGTAATCCCGAAATTAATAATTAATGTACTTATTCGGTTCGATGAATAATTAATTATTGGAGCTACTGGTTATAGGTCCATGGTCCCCGATGTGGCTTCTGTAATTCGGACTAGTAATCTTGTTATTTGGGCCTCAGTGATAATTAATTCATTTGGGCTAATTAATTGATATGCATGGATATTATTTAGTTGGGCTAAATAATATAATACACATAAAAGACATTTTATGTGGGCTTTTTTGACCCAATATGTGGCGCCATTAATGTCCTAATAATTAGAGAGAAATTAGTTTTCTTGGATAATTATTTAACATGTGATTTATCTTTTATTTGTTAAATGATAATTCATGGAATAATAGATAATAATATGATTTATCTTAATTTGTTTGGGATAATCATTTTATTTATCTTTTATTTGGAAAAGGATTAATGTGATAATTATCACTTAATTATTTAATCCTTGGAGGACATTGATTATTCTCCTATATAAAGAGAGTTCTCCCAAGTCTAATGGCAAGGTACTATTCATGTCACTATTCACCGAGAGAAATTGGCCGAAAAATTTTGGCCTCTATTCTTAGGGTTCGAGTTGGAAAAATCTTCGGGATGTTTCTGGTTGCATATCAAGGAGGCTCGTGTATCAAGAAAGGTGTCCACCAACCGCCGTTTGGAGAACACATCGGAAGATCTTGGCTTCTCTTCCTAATGTTGGTAACTTGATTTTAACCCCCTTGTAGTTGCTAAATCCTTTGATTATGTTTTATTATATGTAAATCGTGATTCGTCCGCTGCGTATAGATCTAACTTGGTTAGATCTAAGAACCTGAATCCTTCAGGAAGATCGTGGTGCTCTTTACACAATCTTTCATCCTTCCTATTGCGGTTCTTCAACTTGGATTTTGAGATCCAAGAGGTATGATCTACAACCCCCTTGTAGAATAGATATAGTTATTTTATTACGTGTATTATGTAGATCTAGATCCATAAAATCGCTTTCGCTGCGGATGATATTACTAACATCAATGTCCGGGACAAGTTCTTGATGGTTCCCCTGGTCATTCTCCTAAGTAGTCTGTCATAGAATGGCTGCGCAATCTGGGCCTAGCTAAATATGAAGAAGTTTTGTTAAAGAGGAGATTGACTGGGACTCCTTGAAGTGGCTAACTGAAGAGGTAAGAATGAATCACCAACTCCATTGTGAAATCATACAAGAGATTCTCGGGTGTATGTGTGTGTCTGTGTGTGTGTGTGTGTGTTTGGTTGTCGTTATGCTGTCAGTATTTTCTACTGATTTCACAAACAGAAAGATGCACATGTAGTTTAGTGCGAGTATATGGGTCGAATGTTTCAATCATTTCATGAAATTCCTCAAAAAAGTATTTTAACTTGCATAAATAAGGAACTGTAGGCATGTCTTTGCCCGCAGTATTTGTCAGAATTTGATTCTATTTCTCTTCAGAAGGCTATAAGTTTGTTCTGAATTGACTAGGTAAACTTATCATGAGAAGGGCCTGTTAGCTATGTGCCCAATGCATGATATTTTACTTATCGTGAATGTATCTAAGTCTACTTGCATAAGTTGCATATACCATTACCTAAGGTAGACCTTGGTCCAATATTATTGTTTACTTTTCTTGAAATGAACTTTTTTTTGCAACTAATGAAGACAAATTGAACTGATATTTTATGTGTGTTTTTTGTCTGAATAATTGCTGGTCGAGAGAAATCCCAAGGCAGGTATTGAAAATGCAATTGTAGATATTTAAGCTACCATTGTCATCTCTTTTGATAACCATGGAGCTGAAACTAATGGTTCTGTTGAGAACACAAATGATGGTAAGTCTGTTGTGAGTGATAATATTGGTGATCTCATAGTTTAAGGGTTGGTTTTATAAAGAAGATTGATTGTGTTGTTCACTTGGTTTATTCCATTAAGCTTTCTAATACACTAGTTTTGGGGGGTGTTACTGTGTTGAGGCTGAAAATCAGATTTTGGAGCAGAAAAACAAGTGTTTCAGAGCTGAAAAATGGGTTGAACATTGAGTGTATGAAGTAGAAAATTTGATATCATTGTAATATGTTGAGCTTATTAAGGTATGTTGTGGGTTTATTCTTATTATTTAGTGACTTCTTTGAATCTTCAAATACTATTATTGACTTCATGTTCTTGCCTTCTTCTACTTTGTTCAAATATATAGAAAGTTGCAATGTTTTTTTTTTTTTCAAAAAAGAATCGGTTGTAGTGAGCTTCAAACCCCATCCCTTACATTGGGAAGCATAATATTTCAGACATTAATGGATAAGAAATGCAATGTGTATTTTTTTTCTGTGGTTATTATTACTCAAAAGTGTTTGGAGAAGTTGAAGAGGAAAACAGAATTGGTTGTGTTGATGATAAGGTGTTACTGTGTTACTATGTTACCGTGTTCAATGTTTAACTCTGAAAGGCTACTCCATCATGTTCTAACCCTTATTCACATGTATTGTAGCTTGCTTTGGTGTTCATGTGAGAGGACCAATCAGAGAATATTCCATTAACAGGATCTGGTGTCTCGAGTTACCTCTGTTGAGAATTTGAAGAATAAGCTTGAATTCAGTATCATTCTAGGGTGGGCTGTCAAAATCCTGCAATTGAATTCTGTATCGGAATTTGATTATGAATGTTTTGTTTTTTGTTTTTTGTTTTTTTTTTTTTGGCCCAAGGATGTTAGGGCATTTCTTTTCTGATAGACAAATCTGGTGGTTTTTGTATACCTTAGTGTGTCTTCCATATGTATATACCTATCCTTATTAACAATCACATTTGTTGGCAACAAGGGTTGATTTAAGGATGCATTTATGATGCTTTTGAGGTTTTATTTGATGATAAACAAGGTTGGTGTTAATGTGTTACTGTAAACGCTGCGATAAAATTCGTCTTTCAAATACTACGTCGAAAGGGTATCAAATCAGGTCTCAAAATGAAGATAAAAAAATATGAACTTTGGTGAAACAAATTTGATGATCGGTGTTCCACATCAAAAGTTACGGTTGTTTATAAGAAAAATATTTTTTCGGCTTTTAAAATTTAGGGGGAAGGGGCCACAAGCACAAAAAAATTAATAAATGAGTCTGAAAGGACAAAAGTAACATTTTCATGATTATAAAGGACAAAAATCACAATTGTTACTTCACGTGTTAATGTTACTTTGTATTTCACAATTGTTACTTCATATTTACTCTATTCCACATTTGTTACTTCATATTTGTTACTTCATAATTGTTACTTTTGTCCTTATTAAATTACAGTTTCCTTCTATCGCGATTTTTTGATAATTTTGTCCTTCTGGACAAAAATCTATAAAATTTATGTCGGAAGGGTATCGTATGAGGGCTCAAATTAAAGAGAAAAAAAAATATGAATTATGGTAAAAAAAATTCGATGAGCGGAGTTATAAATCAAAAGTTACGGTTGTTTGAAAAAAAACAAACCAAAAACACCAGTAATCTTTGATTATGAAAAACGAGAAAAGCGATAATATTTATGGAAACTGAAGGGATACGCGCGTCGGCTCTTATTAAAGGGGTAATTTTGTCCGTCTGATTTTTTTTTTGTCCTTTTTACAACTAAAAAATGGAGTGTGTCTTATTTATTCGTTTTGTAATTGAAAATGGATTTTTCCCTGAATCCCCTTTAAAGAAAATAGTAATTAAGGTCAAAATAATGAATGTAGCATTTACTATTAAATATCTCACATAGTTAAAATAATTGTACAACATACATAATATATAAAAATATATTAATATAACTTTTGAAATATTATACCGATATTTACAACAGTTTCTTCTTTCCATTTATTTCATCAAGAAGTTAAAACTCTTTCCAAACCGTCCGCACAAAAAATGCGAAAGAATATTAAAGCGACCTTTCAAAATATCTAACTGAGTTCTCAAAAAAAAAATCTAATTGAGAATGGCATCATTCACCAATCATCGTGTGCATGCACTCCACAACAATAGGGGGTTGTGAAACGTAAAACGGTCACCTTGTGGTTGTAGCACGCACTAGCATGCTTCATTGGAATGTTCCAAAGTATTTGTGGAGTGTGACGCCCGCTTAGGATCACAGAATACTTATCCATCATTTAACGCCGGCGTTATATATTAACTTTTAATAAATCAAAATTAATATATACATAAGCCTCTCACAATCAATCAGAGTAAAATCGCAATAAATTAAATCTAAAAGCTTATTCGGAAAAGAAAGTCAAACGACAATAAAAAGGATCACCAAGTCCCAAAATCTACGTCTAAGAAAACTGAAACGAAAAAACAACGAAATAAATGTTGTTTGGCTCATTACATCCTAAATGAAACGGAAACAGTACTAAGTCTATGTTTCAAAACTGAATGATTAAAAGTACATAAGATAAATATCCAAATCATCGTAACTTTAGAGCTCAAGTGTCGGCTCTGTCAACTCCGTCGTCATAACCCAAATCAACACCATCCTGTCAACCACTTTCTCGGGGTGGGAACAAAAGAGAGAAGAGGGGTAAGTACTTACGCATTCTTAATAAAGGGTAGAATAAACGGTTACACAATAATATATATATATATATATATATATATATATATATATATATATATATATATATATATATATATATATATATATATATATAAAACATACATCAAGATAAACTCTACAATCGCTACCACATAGGTTGTAATAGTAGAACTCTCTCACCCTCTACTAGCTCCGTAGTATAACCTCACACAAATAAGATTTGTTACATCAATATCAAAGGACACTACGCATGGTGAAAATGCACCACAACATGGTTTGCACCGCTCTGGGGGCATGGACTCGTGTTCCATGAGGGAGTTACACGTTCTCCCGTAGGAGTAGTAAGTGTCCCATGCTTCGATATCAAAAATGTGTCTCAACAATGATATTGACTTTTTAGCTTTTAGACATCCACATATGTATTTACGAGTTTAGATCTATCCACCTGATTCATTCACATAAAGGCTTCCTAAGGACTTCTAGTCCTAGACATCTAGTTACACTACCTAACACGTTGTAAAAGGATCATTGACTACTAAGTCGATGTCCCACAAGGCCTAAACAACGCCTTCCGGTGCTCCCACCTTCTCCCTGCAGATGGTCACAGTTGTGGTGCAGAACCAAGGCTACCAGAAGTCGAAGTTAGACATTGACAATTAACATTTAATGTCCTATAAAGACATACAAGGTACATCGTATCATGAAATACACTTAAAAGCACAAGATTAATATAATAATCTATCACCGTAAAATATACTACCCTTTTACGATGATCTTTAGACATAGATATTATCTTGTTGTGCATACATCTTTTGTACATAAATCAGGTAAAATTAATTACCGTACCTAATATCTATTTAATCAACTATATCAATGATTCTCTTCTTTTTTTTCCCCATCTTTTCTACGGCACCTACAGGCCAACATCAAAAGCAATAGGCATCAAAGTCATATTTGTTTTTGGCAGTAGCAATAATAAAAATAAATAAATAAACAACACAAAATGAATAAATAAAAACATAATTATATACGTTTGAACACACATAATCCATTTAAAAACACCTCCTTACCTTTGGTATTTCGAAAACAAAACGGATAGTAAAAAGCTTCAATCCTCGATTCCAACATCTTCTACGAATCACCTACGATAATTGACCATTACACTACGATTATGAACGGATCTATAATTAGGGCTAGGATTGAAAACTTACTGAGAAAAATAACGGCTAGTATCGAAACGATCGTCTCCTCGCGGTGATCCATTTCTTCAACTATGGTCCGCACCGAAAATCAACCGTTAAACCCTGAAATTGGAAAACAGCGTCCCACCTTCTTTTTTTCCTTTGTACAGCGTCCCCTCCAATTTTGCTTTGCAGAAAGAATTGCCGTGTACAAAACTAATAGTAATTTAGGTAATGGTCCCCTTTTACACCCATTAATTAAAATCCATAAAAATAAATAACTGCATCTTTTTAATTAAATAAATATGTTAAATAATAATTAGGTCATAATACACATACCCAATTACCATTTTACATTTTCTGAAAATTCGGGATGTTGCATCCCTCCTCCCTTAAAACAAGTTCGTCCTCGAAACTGAACATAACTGGGAGGTACTTGAACTCTGGAACTTCACAAACGCCTCGTCTGCTATAGCTCATGTTGCCTTTGTCGGTGTGAGTGCTTCAATGACCCAAGGCTAGCTGTACGTCTTCCTTCTTAGCTTTCTTCTTCTTCCGCTCTGAAGTGCACTTGGTTCTTCTGCATAGGTCAAAGTCTCTTCAACTGTCTCAAGGTCACAGCTTGACTCACATCAACATCGTCTAACCATTTCCTTTTCATTGTCATATGTAGAACGTCATACACCCATGAAGGGATCTTGGGAACTCCAAATGGATAAGCTAAAGGTCCTAATTTAGCTACTATCGCGTAAGAGCCTTCATATCCATGGCTTATCTTGCATGTCTGCCCAAGACATCTTGCTCCTCTCGTTGTGGACGCCTTTTGATGTATTCTATCTCCAACTTCTAACTCTAACAGTCTTCTTATTCCATCTTTCCAATTCTTCTGCATGTCTCAAACCATCTCGAGGTTGCGACGGTCCACTTCAGCATTCTCATTGGCTTGATTTATCCACTTTGGTCTTGTAGTTTGTTACTGTTCCGCTTATCCCAAATGACTAGATTTCTAAACTCCCTTCCATACAGAGCCTCAAATGGTGACTTCTGGATGTTGGCATGTTAACTGGTGTTATAGGCAACTCTGCTATCTCTATCTTCACAGAAGGTGTCCGGCAGTGCCGTTTCAACTCTCTACACATCCTGGTTTCTCTAAGGTGAACTGCAATTGCTATCGTGTGGCCTTTATCCACCACTGTCTTATTCAAATCTTCCACATCCGGAACACGAAGCCGACCTTTGACGCTAAAGGTTGCCATATTCATCTAACTCGTGACCACCGGCTAGTTTGATCTCGACCACTCACTTGTAACTAACAACAACCGCATCTTTGTTTTGCTTCTTTGCAATTTCATCAACTACCTCAAATCTTGCACCAATGATAAACTTTACTTGCTCTTGCTGACTTATGACTTGAACGCCTAGCTTCCCAATTGACCCACAACTGCTGGCATACTTGACTTCTCTTGATCTAAACCTCCACCACTACACCACAAGTTTGCTAGAGAACTGCAAGGATCCCAACTGAAGGGCTTCATAAACATTTCGGAAGGAAGGGAGCATGCATTCACCATACTTTCTCCCTGACGGTCTGACCCAATCCCTATGCCACAGTGAGGAAGATATAAAATACCTTACAAAGGATCTAAGGGTGAAACCGATGTGGAAATAGTAAAGGTCAAAATGTGGTACAAACAACACAAAAGAGAGATGTGCGTTGTATCGTAGTATAAAAGATAACCTCCAAAAGATAAGTAAAAAAATATTATCTTGTAGAAGAAATGATTTTAAGAAAGTGGAATTCGGCAAGATACGGTAGTCTGCAAAGGAACTCAGACCGTTTAAAAGGGAGATAGCGATCTTTTACATAAGCCCTTAAAAAGTGGGGACGTTAAGAGAAACATCACATGATTGTCTTGGAGACATTTAATGCAAAAGGAAAAAGAAGATTGGAATTGAGATTACCTGGCAAGTGACCTTAATCGTCAAGTATATGATAAAAAAAATGGATGTTGGCGAACTAAGAAGCTTCTCAGTCCGCATGAATGTTTCAAGGGATCATTCTAGAATAGAAAAATTAAAAGTGCAAGGTCGAGCACCAAAAAAGGCTACACAACTGAGAAATCAATAAGAGAGCAAGAGTCTCAACATGAAGGAGCTATGGAGACAAAACGAGTACACCAGAGGTCTCAGGATGAAATAAACACTTGTCAAGAAGTGTCGAAGTTTGTATTAGTCAAAGAGAGGTTATTACAAGATTTAAAGGGGATAGAAATTTCCTCAACGTAATGTGAAGGAGAATCAAAAGTTTTGAAAAAGAGTCTGTGATAGACAAGCTTTTGAGTGAAGGATGAAAGATACTTAAGAAATGACAGATAAAGTTTGATTTATAGAATTGATTCAAACTTCCAAAATAGGTGTAAAAGATCATTGACGATCCAATTCAAGAGTTCAGGGTTACACTACTCGAGAGAAATAGCACAATGTCAAAGAATAAGCGCTAAAGGTTGTTCCTTATGAGGGAATAAAAAGGTTAAATTAGAATAGACATTTCAACTGGTGTAACAAAATTGTTATATAAACACCAAGATAGAATAGGGAATGTCAAAAGGTGTGTATGGTGGTTCATGGCTCTAAATGGCTTGGAAGAGATTTAAAACTGAAAGATACAAGTTGCATTCCCTGAATTGAAATTAATAAAATTTCAGGAGTACAAATGTCGGTTGGCTAGATAGGTTCAGAAGGCACCTGGCAAATGGCTATCTTCTGTCTAAAATTAATTGGTTTAGCATAAGTTGTCAGAAGGTTGATGGTAAGTAACTGAAAAAGGGTGTAAAGGTAGGTTTAAAGATCTGACTGGCAAAAAGATGAGATGCATACAATGAAAGAACATGCATCATTAGAGAGAAAGTTACAACCTTGACACTACCCTTGGAGGAAGTGAAAATGAACACAAGTAAGAAAAATGTTCTGACATTAGAAATTTTAATCAATTATGGATTTGAAAGGAAGGGTAGGAGTGCAACAATGCAAATTCAGAGGGGACTTGCTTCATTAATTTAAAGGTAAAAAGTTGTGAACTTGTTCGGAAGAAAGGCTTAAGGAGATATGCTTCTGAGGTAACTCATGGCACAAGATGGTGAGTAGTTGCTGGAAAGGATCTCGAGTAAGTAATCAGATGAGAAGTAGTTTACTAGAAAACACATGATTGAAAAAAGGCATAAAAATACTTGAACATGAAACATGGTATGCTGGAAGATCGCGTCTTAGTGCTTGTCCATACTGCAAAATAAGCCATAACGTTAGCTTTACAATCATCCTACTAAAGGACTTAACCGAGAAGAAGATCGACTTTGAGGAAACTTCTAGAACACAACAATCATAAATTATTACTCTCTTAGTCCTAGCCTTAAGTCAAAGAGGTGGGAATTCCCTTTAGGCTGTGGTGTATGATATTTTACGCCGGATATAATATTATCGACTAATGCAGCTCAAACCAAAAAGATTTTGCTCATGATCAAAAGAGAAGAGATTTAGATATTGGGTTTCCCATGTGACAGCAAAAGATTAGAATTTTTGGATGAGAAGAAGTCTGTCAAAAACAATTATTTTTTCCGAATGCACAAGCTGTCAGAATTTACAGATTAGTAAATGTTATACCCGAAGTATTACAATGCGAAAATAAAAATAAAGAACAGAAAAGATGAAGAACAATTTATTATAATCTGGACTGACGAACAAACAGAAAAAAAAAAAACAGAAAAGAGAACAACAAGGATATGTAACCGGGACGAGCTAATCTCTGTCCTTAAGACAATTATGCTCCGGCAGTACCCACGGTTTAGCACTTGTCTCCCAGGATTACCCAATTACCTGCTCGAGGTGAGGTACTTGACACGAACACAACGAACTCTTGGTGCTTCAGAATCTCTTCAACTAAAATGCAAGTGTTTAAGTGATTTTTGTGTTGTGTTTTTTTTTCCCATTGCAAGAGAGGACCCTATATAAAGGAGGAAGGAGCAGCCTTGAAGTGTGTGAATTGATGGCAACTAAACCATCAGGTTGAAACTGCTTTGTATTAAAGCTATATGAGCTGAACTCTTGTATTAAAGCCATATGAGCTGAACTCTGAATCGAACTCGAACTTGGATAATATCCAGATAAACTTTGTCCAAAAAAATATAATACTGCCTCAGGCCCATTCCCCAAAGCCTAAGGTCAATGGCAATGGTGGGCGGCGCGCGCGCGTGTGGCATTTTTAGTAAACACTCAGCCCGCTAAAACCACTCCGAGTTCTCTCCCTTTCTAAGAGATTATACCAACAACAATACTTCCACCACTTAAATATTGAGGAAATATTAGCACATTTCCCAATGTGGGATTAAGAAGTTTGTCTTTTCACACATTTTCATCTACCCACTTTAAGCCTTAATTTCTCATTCACCCGACATCCGAATTGAATGATTCAAAACCTTATTTTCAACTACGTCTTACGTAGCTTCCAAAGTCATCACTAACTCTTGATAATCTATATAAGAGTTATACCGAAACCGGCTCTCAAAGTGGTTACAAAAAATGATTCAAAAAATCATTTTAAAATGTTATAAAACATTTTTCCTTTTATCCTCATATATCTCCAATAGTAAACAATGGTTTGAATTGCAGATCCCGATCAAACTAAAAGGAATTTGAACTTAATACCAAAAGTAAAGTTATAGATAAAAGTGTTGTCTGCAACATATCAGAAATTCAGATCATTTAAATGTGTTTAACATGTTCAAAACAGAAGAGGAAGTGAAAGTGATGCTGCAGATTTTCTGGACAGAGTGTCCGGTATCAACATGGATTTTCTAGACCATCCTCAATGATTATCGAGTTGATGTAAAAAGAGACATTGTAAAAAAGTCAATTTTTTACCTTGATGAAAAATTTCAGAATTTTTAGAGCAAGGGAAACTGTTTTACATGAAAGGAAAACACGGGGACGTAAATTATTCACCCGTGTTGGAAAGGTTAATCACAAGGATGATGAAAAGCATGTGTCAAGCAAGAAACTTTCAACACTGGTAATTGAAACGAATAGGAAGCACTTGGCAAAGGTGGGGTTATACACTGGGTTCGTGTGGAACTCATCCCGAGCAATGCAAGGTCAAAAGAATTTTTTATAAACACAAACCAAGCAATAGTGAAAAGAGGGAGTGAAGGAAATGTAGAGTTGAGTCGGACCTCATTCTCTACAAGAATAGGTCGAGCCAAAGTGTAGGCTTCGACATCGAGGTGTAAGAGAAAGTTGAGAGGTCACAATAGGGAATGTAAAGAGAAATCAACCAAGAGGACCTCGACTTAAAGGTGTAGGCATAAGACTCCGATCCTAAAGCTTACTTAGAGGGGTTTCACTTAATCCTAGATGACATGGTTTGGTTTAAAGACTTCATCCGTAAGGATTGATTGCTTAACATACTAACTTACTAGTTCTCCTTGTAGTTTTCTTAGCTATCTATCAAGAAGAAAGGGTCAGCTAAGCTGCTAAAGAGACTTATAAAATCCAAGTTAAGCTAGGAACTTAGACGTAAGATAGGAACTTTTGCTCTGATATCCGTCACGAACGCCCAGCATGCATATATTAACTTTTAATAAATCAAAGTTAATATATACATAAGCCTCTCACAATCAATCAGAGTAAAAGCGGAATAAATTAAATCTAAAAGCTTACTCGGAAAAGAAAGTCAAACGACAATCAAAAGGATCACCAAGTCCCAAAATCTACGTCTAAGCCAAATGAAACGGAAATGGTACTAAGTCTATGTCTCAAAACTGAATGATTCAAAGTGCATAAGATAGATGTCCAAATCATCATAACTTTAAAGCTCAAGTGTCGGCTCTGTCAACTCCGTCATCATAACCCAAATCAATATCATCCTGTCAACCACCTTCTCGGGGTGGGAACAAAATAGAAAAGAGGGGTAAGTACTTACGTACTTAGTAAAGGGTAGAAGAAACGATTACACAATATATATATATATAACATACATCAAGATAAAGTCTATAATCGCTACCACATAGGTTGTAATAGTAGAGCTCTCTCACCCTCTAGTAGCTCCGTAGTATAACCTCACACAAATAAGATTTGTTACATCAATATCAAAGGACACTATGAATGGTGAAAATGCACCACAACATGGTTTGCACCGCTCTGGGGGCATGGACTCGTGTTCCATGTGGGAGTTACACGTTGTCCCGTAGGAGCAGTAAGTGTCCCATGCTTCGATATAAAAAATGTGCCTCATCAATGATATTGACGTTTTAGCTTTTATACATCCACATATGTATTTACGAGTTTAGATCTATCCACCTGATTCATTCACATAAAGGCTTCCTAAGGACTTCTAGTCCTAGACATCTAGTTACACTACCTAGCACGTTGTAAGAGGATCATTGACTACTAAGTCGATGTCCCACAAGGCCTAAACAACACATTCCGGTGCTCCCACCTTCTCCCCGTAGAGGGTCTCAGTTGTGGTGCAGAACCAAGGCTACCAGAAGTCGAAATTAGACATTGCCAATTAACATTTAATGTCCCATAAAGACATACAAGGTACATCGTATCATGAAATACACTTAAAAGCACAAGATTAATATAATACTCTATCACCGTAAAATATACTACCCTTTTACTATAATCTTTAGACGTAGATATTACCTTGTTGTACATACATTTTTTTTACATAAATCAGGTAAAATTAATTACAGTACCTAATATCTATTTAATCAACTATATCAATAATTCTCTTTTTTTTTTCCCTGGAAATCGAACTTCCCTTCTTTTTTTTTCTTCTACAGACCAATGTTGCATTCCTTCTATTATTTTTATATATATATTTTTTTTTTCTTCTTTTCCAATCCGTCTGCAAGGTTCCTCCTACTTCATTTTTTTTTCCCTTTCTTTTCTACGGCACCTACATGCCAACATCAAAAGCAATAGGCATCAAAGTCATATTTGTTTTCGGCAGTAGCAATAATAAAAATATATAAATAAACAACACAAAAATGAATAAATAAACACATAATTAAATACGTTTGAACAAACATAATCTGTTTAAAAACACCCCTTACCTTTGGTATTTCGAAAACGAATTCAAAAACAAAATAAATATTAAAAAGCTTCAATCCTCGATTCCAACATTTTATACCTTCACAAACTTTTGTTTTTATTTGGGGGTTGGATATTCTCAGATCATTCTCGTATGTCTAGGGGAGGTTGACTTCACCGTTCAGATGGAATCTTCAGCCTTACATATCGTCCACAAGGGTCTGAAAACTTGTAGGAATCATCGTAGGAACTTTCGTAAAAAATTGTTTCGGAGTTTCGTTTGTAAGTCACGTCGGAATTTTGTCGGAAAAATGCGTCGGAAATTTTGTCGCAAATTCTGTCTGAAAACTCGTCAAAATCGTTTTCCAATGGCCATTTTTCCCACAATGCTCATTTTGTCGGAATTTTGTCGAAAAATCAAATTTCCGATGATTTTCCAGTCAGAAAACCCGAAAATTCTAGTAGTGAAACCTCTGACAAACCTGGTAAAGGTTCGGGATATTCTCGAAGCACCAACTCGATTATCATTATTGTCTACATGGTCCTCTGAGTAGTTACTCGACCCTCGGTATTCATTGGGTGTCTGAGTGTGTACTCGGCTCTTGGTCTTTTGATGACGGTTAAAATAATATATCATACGGAATCAACATTTCACCCATTATGAGCTAAAAATAGGTGTTTGGCCGATTATTGTGAGCCATTTGTGTTGAACACTATATGTTGGGTTCACGAGTCGAGTATTTGGTATTTCTTATTATTATCTCCGGAATTGGTATTATTTCTTGTTTTATTGAACTATTTTCAGGTAGCGAGATTTGGGCCAAGTGTTAATGAATAATTATGGAGTGTACTGGTTGAAGAATAACACCTAAGGTATTCCAGAAGCTTCAAAGTTATGTTGGCAGAGAGAAAAAGACAAAATTTACCTCGCTTGAGCGAGCATGCCACCGACTAAGCAAGCATTCTATAAGCCGCGTAAACGCGTTTTCTTAGACGAAGGGTAGTTTTTTTGGGTTTTCTAAGTCGGTTTCACCGCTATAAATAAGAGGCACCAGACCTCAGTTTCAATGTACAAGTGTGGTACAAGTTCCACAAGACAAATACATTATACGCAATATAAGTTGTTATTATTATTATTTTTTTCTATGAGTGCTAGTCACGGATACGACGCATTCGCCACCTAGGGAGCGATCTGCGGAGGATCTACACTCGGCTTCCAGGGTATGATTTTCCAGCTTTCTAGATGTATATCTATCTTTTGTGATGAGTTTGTTTTAATTGTTTTACATTAGTCAATCTATGTAGTAATTAGTTTATTTTACCCCGTTTATGTGTAGATACGAAACGTTGGCGAATAAATCATGAAGTAGAGGTTGTGTTCTGTTGCTTAGGCGATGGTGTTTAATTATCGACTAAGTGAGATACCAAGTAAATCCTGTTTCATGATAATCGGCACCAGCTACGTCTGATCGGCAAATTTTATTTACATATTTTTAGCCTGATAAACTATTTGCATGTTATCATAAATTAGCATTAAGGAGTCATAGTGAAGTGTTAGTTCAGACATATTCTAGATCGATCTCTTTGAACGTGCTAGTCATTGTCGATAGCTTCTTGGGAGGTTCTCGGTCTTGAGACCGATATCCTTAGTTCTTATTGCGTGTGGACTAATACGGCCTAAGGTAGGTTAGGGTCACATAGAACCTATTGTCCTTGCAAATAGAAGTAGCGTAATATTAGGGGTTAGCACCCGTAGCCGACGAAGAATTAAAATATACCAATGAGGAAGATCGATGCATGAATTGGGAGGAATAACTAATCACTAATAGTTAGGACTAATCATTAGAAACTCATAGAAGTGCATTTCTTTGTTTGCTCTTGCGTATCATTGCCACCATCGTTTACTTTGTACCATAGTTGGTTGTAGACTACCCTAATTATTCTCAATATTGGATTATATGTGTCTTACGGGTCTTTGAGGATTCGACACCTTGATTCGCCTTTGCAATGCTCTGATAGAACTAGTCCTATTTCTAGTATAAGTGACCTGCACGTGATCAAGATGTATGCATATGATCTCTATAGACCCTAAGAGGAAATCAGTGGCTCAACCTCAGAGAAGGTTGACACCCATTTGAAAGATGCTGTAAAGGAAGATATATTTAATATGTTGGAGATGTGAATCATATTCCCAATTGCTGATAGTGAGTGGGTTAGTCCCATTCATGTAATTCCAAAGAAGGGAGGATTTTTACGGTGCAAGCTAACAAATTCGATGAGTTAATCCCAGTGAGATTGATCACTGGACAATGAGTTTGTATCGATTTCATGAAACTTAACGATGCGACTCAAAAGGATCATTTCCCCTGCCATTTATCGATAAGATGTTGGAGAGATTGAGCGGTCACGCATTCTACAGTTTTCTATATGGGTATTCTGTCTATTACAAGATACACACTGCCTATGAGGACCGCGAGAAGACAACCTTCACATGTCCTTAGGGAATGTTCGCATACAACCGCATGCCTTTTGGATTATGTAAAGAACAAGCAACATTCCAAAGGTGCATGATGTCACTTTTTGCGGACATGGTGGAGGATTTTCTGGAAATTTTTATGGATGACTTTTCAGAGTTTGGAGACAGTTATGATGATTGTTTGGACAATTTGAGTAAGGTTCTTAAACATTGTGAAGAGACCAACCTTGTGATTAATTGGGAGAAGTGCCATTTCATGGTCACTGAAGGAATCATGTTAGGTCACACGATATCGAAGAAAGGAATGGAAGTGGACAAAGCCAAGATAGAAATCATAGAAAAACTTCCACCTCCCACAAATTTGAAAATGCTTCAAACCGTTCTTGGCCACGCAGGATTTTACAGGATGTTTATCATGGATTTTTCTAAAGTTTCTACATCTTTGACTTAGTTGCTTGCGAAGGATGTGCCCTTTGTGTTTATATAAGAATACAAACAGGCATTCAACACATTGAAGCAAATGTTGATAACGGCCCCAATTCTGGTAGCCTCAGATTGGAACCAACCTTTTGATGTAATGTGTGATGCTAGTGGTACGGTAGTTGGAGCAGCCGTGGGACAATAAGTGGATAAGATATTTAAACCGATCCCGTACGATCAAAAATGCCTAAAGGAATTATGCGACCAGGGAGAAGGAGCTCTTAGCTGTAAGCTTTGCATTTGACAAATTTAGATCTTACCTTATAGGATCTAAAGTCACGGTTTTCACAGATCATGCAGCTTTGAAGTATCTACTGACAAAGCAAGACTCCAAGATAAGATTGTTAAGGTGGATTCTACTTTTAAGAGAGTTTGATGTTGAGATTAAAGATAATAAAGGGTCAGAGAACCAGGTGGCTGACCACCTTTCAAGGTTAACACTGATAAATGAAAAACAATCTATTGAGATCAAGGAATGCTTTCCTAATGAACAACTCTTTGCAGTCTCTGTAGTTTCTCGAGTTTAATCTCGACCCTAGCCTGGAAAAGTTACATCAAGAGTAGGGAAGGTATACCCTTGGTTTACACATATTGTGAATTATCACGCAAGAAGGTACCTACCACCAGAGTTCACAAGCCATGACAAGAAGAATCTTTTTTGCTGAATTAAAGCACTATTATTGGGATGATCCTTACTTATACATGATGTGTGCTGATAACATTCTGAGGAGATGTATCCATGATGATGAAATCAAAAGTATATTGACCTATTGCCATTCAAGAGAAGTTGGAGGCCATTATGGGCCGGATAAGAGAGAAACCAAGGTACTGCAGTGTGGTTTCTACTGGCAAACAATATTTAAGTCTGCTTACGAGTTTACACGAGCCTGTCACTCCTGTCAAATGACATGTAATATATCTAAGAGGAATGAGATGCCACTACATAGTATCCTTGAAGTAGAAATTTTTGATGTATGGGGAATTGATTTTCTTGGACCTTTCACATAGTCGAAATCTAATCTTGACATCCTGTTAGTAGTAGATTATGTTAAGGCCTAAGGTAGGTTAGGGTCACATATGCACCTAATGTCCTTGCAAATGGAATTAGCGTAATATTAGGGGTTAGCACCCGTAGCTGACGAAGAATTAAAATTTACCTACGAGGAAGATCGATGCATAAATTTCGGGAAATAACTAATCACTCATAGTTAGGACTAATCTTTAGAAACTCATAGAACTGCATTTGTGTGTTTGCTCTTACGTATCATTGTCACCATCGTTTACTATGTACCCTAGATGGTCATAGACCACCCTAATTATTCTCAATATTGGATTATTTGAATCTTACGAGTCTCTATGGATTCAACATCTTGATTTGCCTTTGCTATGCTACGATAGTCCTATTGCTAGTAGAAGCGACCTGCACGCGATCATCTTTGCTGAGCACCCGCTTGACCTTTATATTGATAGGAGCTATTTAATTTTCACCTTGGAGACACCTTTGTCATGCTTCAAAGCTCACGGCGTGTGGATAAAACTCGTTCCCTACGTACTAATCACTATTGTCAGTCATGCGCAACCATTACGCTTATATATGTTAATCATTGAGCGGTTTAACCTCCATTAACTCCGCTACTTGACGTACATGATGGTTTCCCCTACAATAGCCACGCATTTCTTGATATCACATCTTGCCTAAATGTGTTACAACTGCATTATACAATTAAGCTCTAGTTATTATACCTCATATTTTCCATGGTGAAAGGTACGCAACAATAAGCAATAAGACGCACACTTTCTCTCCAAAACATTGACAACTTTTTTAGTCAAGAGTCTAGTAGACGTACGTCTAGATCGATTCCACTAAAAAGAGAGAGAGCGAGTGTGAGTTTGAGTGTGTGTGCGTAGGTAGTAAACTTTGACCTAGCTTGTATAACCGAAAACTACCGTTGGACTTTTACATCATTTTAATACTTATTCCAGCTTTTAGATTGATTATTCACTCGATTCATACCTGATAATACTTTCGGGGATCATCATTGTGGAGGACTTGATTTGATCCATCTATGCATGTAAGACGATGTTAACCAAATGGGTATGAAATAACGAATTAAGTAGGCATGAAATTGCTTGATCGTTGAACCAACATCGAAAAGAAGAGGATGGATGTGGTAAGGTAAAGTTTTTTCACACCTAAAAATGTCTTAACACACCTACTTTTTATTTTTAGTTTTTCCATTTGATTTTTTCACTAATTGATTCGTACTCAATTTTAGACAGGATGTTGATTAGTTTACGGACCAAATTTCAGTCAAGAAGTATCAACTGTGCTTTCTGACCGATATTGGGTCTAGTAAAAACCAACATCCTGACTCAAATTCGGTCAGGATTAAAATTATTTTCTTACTCAAATTCGGTTTACTCAACATCCTGACCACTTTTTTTTTCACCTTTTCAGGCTTTATTACTATACCATCTGTTATAACAGGTTGGTGAATCCATATACTAGATAGATAATTTAACAGAAGCAACCTAACAATAATAATCAACAGAAATAAAAGAAACAAGAAGAATACAATATTTAACATGGTGTCCGGTGTTATGCCGACTACACCACGGACATAACAGAGATATTTTATTATGCACTAAATTTCAGACAGATTACACATTACAATGATTAATACAATTGGTATTTATAGACACAAATCCCTAAAACCCTAGCCGTCAAGAATCTTTATCGGTCATTGCCCAGACATAGAACTCAGCTGCATGAAAAACCTCATCAGGCTATTGACACCAGTAGAAACTCAGTAGACTTCCCAACTGACTTTCACAGACTTGGATACACCTCTCAGCTGACTACTAGATTAGTTCTACCAGATGTAGAGTTTAACACTCTACAGACAAATCTCCACCTTGACTTGAACTCTCATTCACAGTCAACCAGATGTACTTCTACCAGATGTACTTGTACTAGATTACTCCATAAAATCCACTCAGCTGACCTACCCTCAGATGAGTTTCAATATTTCCAGATTATAAGCTTTGAATATTCAGCAAGTTCAGACACAACTGAAACATTCTTTGCTGAACCGGTTTATTGAACATATCAGCAGGATTATCCTTGGTGCCAATCTTCTTCACTGCAAACCTCTTCTTAATTCTCAGAAAATGATACTTCACATCAATATGCTTGGTTCCTTCATGATGAACTTAATCCTTAGCTAGACAAATTGCACTCAAACTGTCACAATAAATCTCTGCTTGATCCTGATGTAGCCCCAAATCACTGACTAATCCTTGCAACCAGATACCCTCCTTGGCTGCTTCAGTAAGAGCCATATATTCTGCCTTAGTAGTTGATAAAGCCACTGTGGCCTGAAGAGTTGCTTTCCAGCTGATAACTAAATTCCCCAATGTGAAAACATAACCAGTCATTGATTTCTTACGGTCTATATCACCTGCATAATCCGCAACACAGTACCCTGTGATAAGACCTTGAGTATCACTTTCATAAATGAGACCAACATCAGATGTACCCCTAAGGTATCTGAACATTCTTTTCACAGCTTTCCAATGTTCTTTTCCAGGTTGAGCCATAAACATGCTGACAACACTGACTGCCTGAGCCAGATCAGGCCTAGTGCACACCATCGCATACATCAGAATACCAACTACACTAGCATAGGGAACTTTTGACATATACTCCTTCTCCTCTACTGATTGTGAAGCATAAAAAGACAAATGAATATTCGATGCCATAGGAGTATCTATTGGCTTTGCAGCAGACATGCCAAATATAGCCAATATCTTATGTACATAACCTTGCTGAGACAAGAATAGCTTCTCCCGACTCCTATCTCTCCATATCTCTATCCCCAAAATCTTCTTGAAAGCACCCAAATCTTTCATTTCAAACTCAACATTGAGAAGGTTCTTCAGATTTTGAACATTAGACTTCTTTTCAGCAGCTATCAATAAATCATCCACATACATGACAAGATATATATATGATCCATCTTTCAGCTCACTGTAATACACACAACAGTCATATGGACTTCTATTATAACCCAGCTAGATTATGTAACTGTCAAACCTTTTATACCACTGCCTAGGAGCCTGCTTCAGTCCATACAAGGACCTCTTTAACTTGCACACAAAATCTTCCTTGCAAGGAACATGAAATCCCTCTGACTGAGTCATGTATATCTCTTTATCTAACTCACCATGTAGAAAAGTTGTCTTCGCATCTAACTGCTCAAGTTCTAAGTCCAGATGTTCCACCATTTCTAGTAACACTCTGATTGGAGTATTTCAGACCACTGGTGAGAAGATCTTATCCAAGTCTATCCCTTCTTTCTGACTGAACCCTCTTGCAACCAAACGTGCCTTATACTTGACCCCTTCTACTTCAGTCATTCCAAATAACAACTCTCCTATCAGCTAGATGTTTAACTAGATCCCAAGTTTGATTCTTTAGTAATGACTCCATTTCATATCCTATGGCAGCAAGCCATTGAGATGCTTCAGAACATGTCACTGCTTCCCTGTAAGTAGAAGCTTGAAAACCATCCACTTGTTCTGTAACTTGAAGTGCATATCCAACCATATCATCAAAACCATACCTCTTAGGAAGTACCCCAACATTTGATCTTCCAGCTCTGCTGACAGCTATAATCTGTTGACAAATGTTCTATGTTTGATGCTCAGCTGACTGGCTTGGATCAGACTCTGGTTCAGCAACCAGATCAGATGAGTGCTTACTTGGATCAGTTGAGTGTTGCATCTCAACCGACTCCACTTGAAGCTCCACCTGTTTCTCAGCCCTCTCAAATTTAGCACTGGTTTCGGATTCAGTAGACCTCTTTACTATGAGTTGATCATAGAATTTTCATCAAATACTACATCTCTACTGAGTATAACTCTTTCCTCTACTGGTGACCGAATTCTCTAACCTTTCACCCCATCTCCATTACCCTACAAACACTCCCTTCTTAGCCCTTGGTTCCATTTCCCTTCACTCATATGATAGTAAACCGTGCTTCAAAAAACCCTTAGAACTGAGTAGTCAACAGGCTTGCCTGACCATATCTCAAATGGTGTCTTTAGATTGATCCATGTGTGAGGACTCCTGTTGATTAAGTAGCACGATGTAGTTACATCCTCTGCCAAAAATCCCTTGATAAACCAGCATTAGAGAGCATACATCTTGCCCTCTTCAGAAGAGTTTGATTCATCCTCTTAGCTACACCATTTTGCTGAGGTGTATTCCTGACTATATGACATCTGGCAATATCCTCATCCTTATAGAATGTGTCAAACTCTAACCAGAAAAATTCCAGACCATTATCAGTTCTGAGCCTTTTGATTTTCCTTTTGATTTTCTTGCATGTTTAATTCTCCACTAGAGCCTTCCGCAGATTGAAACTATTGAATGCATCACTTTTGTGTTTCATCATCACCTCCCAAGTCATCTTGAATAATCATCTTTGAAGGACACAAAATATATGTGACCACCCAATGATTCCACCTTTGATGGACCCAAACAATTAGAATGGATATAATCTTGTGATGCCTTTGTACTGTGTTTTCCTGCTAAGAACTTGCTTCTATGTAGCTTCCCAAACACAGAGTGCTAACGAAAGTCCAGTGTCTTGACCTTATATCCCTCAAGAAAACCTGCTGAAGAAAGGGCTTGCATTCCTCTTTCACCCATGTGACCAAGTCTCATATGCCACAACTGAGTCTGATGTGACTGATGAACTATTGAGGATGCCACATCAGTAGAGCCAGATACAATAGAGCCTTGTCATATATACAATGTTTCCTTCTTGATACCTTTGAGGACCACAGATGAATCTTTGTAGACATTCAGCTCTCCACCTTCTTCTTTGAAAATGAACCCCTTGCTGTCCAGTAGACTAAGAGATACCAAATTCTTGGTCATCTGTGGAACATGTCTAACACCTTTTAGTGTGCATAATCTACCATCCTCTATCCTCAACTGAACTGAACCAATTCCCAATAGCTTGCAGACCTTGCTGTTTGCCATAGAAATATGACCACCATCTATCTACCCATAAGTAGAAAACCACTCTCTTTGTGTACAAATATGATAGGATGCTCCAGAATCTAGGATCCAAACATCAACATGTTGTGCTGAATCCCCAGCCACGATAGCTGTTTAGGGTGATTTTACATGATTTATAACGTTATATTTTATAACGATTTCCTCCATATTCGTATAATTTACATAGAAATTAAGGATTTAATCGAATTATTGAGCAAATGAGTTTTAAAAGTGTTTAAGTGCGAATTTGTGTTGTTTATGTGGTTTCATTGATAAAAATATTTGAATATGAGATGTTACATTTTGCACGATGTTATCATAAATGTAGGTACGCTTGCATGTTAAATGAGGAGCTTAAACGAAGATCGGATGAAGATTAAGAAGAAAGCTCGATTCGAATAAAGAAAGCTTGATTCGATTCGGCCCAAACTTGGTGACCAAGGTTTTCAAAATATCACATGTAACAATATGTTTTGAGGTCTAAAAGATGGATTTTGAAGAAGATGCCACGAGTTTACGAGTTAAACGAATCAATTTTGTCCAACGCACTTCTACCGTAACCTGTTTTTCGATGGAAATTTGACCCGACTTAGAGGCATTTTCAAGGGAAGAGTTCTTGACGAAAGTTGTATATACTAAAATGTGCTTTCCAACGCATTTTGAATCACGTCAATCGGAGGTCTACAACTCAAGTTATGATTTTTTACCGAATCTGCTTTGGAATTACGGACGAACCAGGAGATAATTTTATCTCACATGGTTGCATGTTACTCCATGTGAAGACTAATGATGGCAATGATTACTCCCAACAAACTCCACATGCTTGTAACTAACTCTTGTATGACTCATCCCTTCACATGCTAAGTAATCATCACCTCCACATGCTTCCTAACAAACTTAGGATATTCTAAGCATATTCCTTGATGCTTAGGCTATAAAACCCCCCCACCTTCACTTGTAATAGAAGCCCCTCCTTGGTCACTCTTGGCCAAGCTTTTACTTTTCCCGTCTTTTATGTAAATACTATGTAGGCGTTATGCCGAGAATAAATTAGAATAGTAGTAATTTGTTGTAATCTTCGAGCTACGCCCCGATTACCAAATCATAATTGAGGATGATTGGCTAAGGACTCAGGCTAGAACCACCATTGTGAAGCTACCATCACGGAATAAACAAGGATTTCGTTTTCATTTGTTCTAGTAAGCTTTCTTGTTCTTCCTTCATGTTTACTTTGTCTATGTGCAATGTGTATGAACTATATGTGTGTTGCATGCTAATCGAATTTAGATACGAAAGTTGATGAATTCGTAGATTACCGTGAAGGAGAGTGTTCCAACATACGTAAGTTGAGGAGAATATTGTTAGATTAGGATTTTATATCCATATCTTTGATCCGTAAATGCTTTAGTTGTACGAGAATGGTGAACTAATTAAAAGGCGATGAACCGAAAGGAAAATGCCTCTTTAGCGAGATAATAATCCAAGACTTACGAATGAATGTGTGTCTTTCTTGTTAATTTCGGTGGGGTGGTGGATCAACGGTGTGTTCTAGTTGTTTTAATCTTTCTCTAAACAAATTTTCACGTATCGTCTTTCTTTTCACTTTTGCAACCTTTATTTTATTTCTAGTTTTCAAGATCATAATCATCACTAAAAAGAAATCGAAAGCAAAAGTTATTTTCATACAAGTCCTCGGATACTTAACCGGTTTCACCACTATTGCAAGCTTTTTGCACTTAAAAGTGACTTGGTTTTTAAATAAATTTTAGAACCTGTTTTTAACCGCGAAAAAGTTTTATAGGTAGTAGAGCCTTAAGACTTTTCGACGTACTAAAAGAAGGCTCTCAGACCACTGTCCTTTGTTGCTACATACAAAAAAGCTTGATTTTGGTCCTAACCTTTTTAGGGTCTTTGACTATTGGCTTGAGGATAAAGGACTAAGAGAAGTGGTGGAGAAGAGTTGGAATCTTCCTATTGTTGGTGGCAGTATTATGACGAGAGTAAAATTAAAATTCAAGAGATTAAAGAATGACTTGAAGAGCTGGAGTAAATGTATCTTTGGGGACCTTAAGGAGAAAAGAAAAAAAGAGGAAATGATTTTAAATGGTTTGGATCTCAAAGCCAAAATTTCAAGCTTATACGATGAAGACTTGAATCAAACGGCTGAATCGACAAAAAATATCTGTATGTTGGAATCAAAATGGGAAAGCACGTTAAGGCAGAAATCTCGGGACAAATGGATTAGGGAAGGAGATAAAAATTCTAGCTTCTTCCACAAGGGTGTCAAAGGGAGAGACAGAAAAAATTCATTATCCGGGTTATTGGTTAACAGAATTTGGCTGGATGATGCTACTAGACTTAAGAAGGCTGTATATGATCATTTCTCATCCCTTTTTAAAGAAAGGAATCTTGGTAGACCAAGTTTCAGCAATGACAAATATTCTAAGGTACCAGCAGATTTAAAACAGTGGTTGGAAAGGCCTTTTTCGGTGTCGGAGATCAAGGAAGCGGTCTGGCTATGTGAGGGATCTAAGGCTCCTGGTCCGGATGGTTTTAACTTCAAGTTCATCAAACACTTTTGGGATATTTTGCAAAATGATATTTGCAATTTCATGCTGGATTTTGAAGAAAACGCTTAGTTAGAATGGGGATGTAACTCATATTTCATCTCTTTGGTTCCAAAATCTTTCGATTCGGTTTCCCTTAAGAGCTTTAGGCCGATTAGCCTTATTGGATGTCTCTACAAAATTCTTGTGAAGTTACTTGCAGAAAGATTAAAAAGAGTGGTTTCTTTTGTTATCGGTGAATGTCAATCGGGCTTTACTAAAGGTAGGCAAATCCTTGATGGTGTCCTAATCTTAAACGAATCCGTGGACTTTTTAAAGAGAAAACGATTGAAGTCTTTCTCATTTAAAGCAGATTTTGAGATGGTTTTTGACAGTGTATGTTGGGGTTTCTTGGATAGCTCTCTAATGAATATGGGTTATGGTGATAAATGGAGAGCTTGGATAATGGGGTGTGTTTCATTGGCTAGGGCCTCCGTTCTTGTTGGGGGTAGTCCTACGAAAGAATTTAATTTAGAGAGGGGGTTGAGGCAAGGTGACCCGCTATCTCCTCCTTTGTTCTTAATTATCGCCGAGGGTCTAAATATTATGATGAAGGATGCTGTGGATAAAGATATTTTCAAAAGCATTTCAGTTGGTAAGGGTAATATGGAACTATCACACCTCCAGTATGCGGACGATACTATCTTTGTGGGCTCTTGGAGTATTGAGAATTTAAAAGTTCTCAAACGCATTCTTAAGTGCTTTGAGATTGTTTCGGGTCTTAAGATTAATATTTCAAAATGCAACTTGTTTGGACTCAATGTCACTGAAGGTGAATTGGTTCAGGCTGCTTCGGTTTTGGGGCATCCCTTCAAATACTTGGGATTGTGGGTTGGTCAAGCTTTAAAAAGAAAGAGTGCTTGGGAGGACGTGATTAATAAATGCAAAAAGAAACTGTCAGTGTTGAAGTCTTCGTCTCTCTCGGAAGGAGGTGTTAAGGGTTATTTTATACGATTTCTAATGATATATTTTATAATGATTTCCTCCACATTTATATAATTTGCATAGAAAATGAGCTTTTAATCGATTTATTGAGCAAGTGAGGTTTTAAACGGTTTAATTGCAAAAGTGGTTGATTTATGTGTTTTATCGTTGGTTTTATGTTTATTTGGATGTTGTTACACTTTGCAATGTTTTGATGTCTTGTAGATACATATTTTCGATCTAAAAAATGATTAAAAGATGATAAGGTTTGGATTTTGAACACTTATATATCATTTTAAGTCATTAATTTCTATTTAAGTTTTATCAAATGTATAAGTAGTAGTTGTCTACATCTATCATATATATATACATATCTTCCAAGGAATAAAAATATTCTTGGGCCCCCAAATATTCCATTTGTCTCTTGTTTGTCCTCTTTTTTTTTTTTTCTCGATGATATATATATATATATATATATATATATATATATATATATATATATATATATATATATATATATATATATATATATATATGTATGTATATATATGTATACATATCTTTATCTTATTAAAAGCTGTTGTTATCAGAAATACTCGTGGTTCGTTTCTTTGTGTTCAGGTAAAAAAGATAAGAATTACTGCGGAGACGGAACTAAAGACTGAATCACGAGACGAGAGTTTTGCCTGACTGAAGCAAGAAAAATCTAAGAGGAGACAAAGAGAATATTTTGGAGACAAAGAAAATATTTTGGAGACAGAGAGAATATTTGATGAAGAAGGCACGTTTTGGAGTCCTAAAATATGGATTTTGAAGGATGGAAGAATATGCCACGAGTTTACGAGATCAACGGATCAATATTTTTCCAACGCACTTCTACCGTAACCTGTTTTCGATGGAAATTTGACCCGACTTAGATGCATTTTCAGGGGAAGAGTTCTTGATGAAAGTTGTAGATACTAAAATGAGCTTTCCAACGCATTTTGAATCACGTCAATCGGAGGTCTACAACTCAAGTTATGATTTTTTCCGAGCAATTTGAAAAAGCGGATTGAGCCGGAGATATTTATTTTTTGCCTCCAAGCCTCCCTAACAAACTCCAAGCCTATCTAACAAACTCATCATTACTCCAAGCCTACCCAACTAACTCCTAGCCTCCCCCAAATGATACCTCCCTTATATCACCTCCCTTATACAAGATATTATATATACACACCTCCATCACCATAGAAAGGGAGGGAGAACTCAACCATTTCACCTAAAGAGGAGGCTTGGCCGCCTTCCTCCTTGGCCTCCATGGCCATCCCTTTCTCCATGTAGTTTCTCCACTTTTTTCTATCATTTTGTTGAAGAATTGAAGATGTGTGTATGTATATATACATATATGTCTATGTATATCTATATGTAAGCATACATACAAGCTTCTTTCTTCTTTCTTTTTAGTTTTGAGCCATATATGTATGCATATGTCTATGTATGTATATGTATATGCTTGTATGTTTAAATAATGTTGTAATAAAACGATGATGAGAAGCTAAAGCACGTTGGAACAAGCCTTGTGAAGCCGTTTCTTAGCAACATCTCGATTTCGAATTTGGATTATCTTGTAAGTTTTAATAAAAGTTGTATCTTTTCTATGTTTTTGTTGTTGTTATGCAATTTATATCGAGAGATGGTTGCTATTTGATGTTTAACGTTTGTGAGAGTCGTTGTTAAACCTTAGATCACCATAGTCAAGATTGGTTCTTTAACCTATATATAACGAGAGTTGTTAGGTTAGAAATCTAGATTGCGAGATTGAGAAATCTTACACCTTTGTTATGAAAGCGTTAATCTTTAAAGATCGAGAGATGACGAGATTAATAGGCAAATTTCTAAGATATTAGAAATTCATACCTTCGATAGGTGAATCACAATTTTTATTAAATCATCACTAGATAATCTAGAGAAGAAATTGAGGGTTGCGGGAATCGGTGGATCATTGCTTGTTCATTTGTTAAATTAATTGAAAAGAAATCGTTGTCTTTGTCTTGCTTTCGTCTTCATCGTAGTAATCGTAGAAATTGTAGTTTTAGTTATAAAGTAGAAATAACTTAGTTCGTAACTATCTTTCCTGGCTTTGGATTGACAACCCTCTGTCCAGTTTATTGTTTTCGTTTTTAATTCTGTTTTGTTTTATTTTCCGTGACAAACTTTCGAAAAATTAAGAACTAGACCAACCTCGATTCCCTGTGGATCGACTCCGGTTTTTAATCGCTATACTACGATCCCTGCACTTGGGGTAAACCGGATTTATTTATTACTTGTTTGTTTTGCTTTGCTATAAAATCCGAGACAAGTTTTTGGCGCCGTTGCCGGGAAAGCTACCTACGAAAAACAAAAGCAGAACAACTTTAGAAAAATTAATAAAGAACCAGACGACCGTACGATTCCCGCAACGGCGCCAAAAACTTGTTTTTGGTTCCACATGGAATACTCACCACTATACTACCTTAGAAAAATTAATAATGAACTGGACAACCGCACCGATTCCCTGTCTATCTTTTCTCGAGCCTTGATTCTTGTTTTGTTTTGCTCGGGACGAGCAAAAGATAAGTGTGGGGGAGTTGTTAAGGGTGATTTTATACGATTTCTAATGATATATTTTATAATGATTTCCTCCACATTTATATAATTTGCATAGAAAATGAGCGTTTAATCGGTTTATTGAGCAAGTGGGGTTTTAAATGATTTATTTGCAAAGTTGGTTGAATTATGTGTTTTTATTGTTGAATTCTTATCTTTATGAATGTGATTACACTTTGCAATGTTTTGATGTCTTGTAGATACATATTTTCGATCTAAAAGATTATTAAAAGAAGATAAAGTTCAGATTTTGAGCATTATTATATTATTTCAAGTCATTAATTCCTTAGATTTATCTAAATGCATAAGTAGTACTTATTATATAAAATATTATGTTTTTACTAGTTTTGTATCGGTTTAGTAGCCGGAGTGTCATGTAGAATTTACGTTTAGTATTTATGTTTGATTATCTATCAAAAACCTATAAAATATATATCAGTATAAAAATGTATCCACAAAGACAAATATTGTAATCTTGTTAAAACTTTTGTTTTCGATTTACTCATGGTTCGTTTCTTTGTGTTCGGGAAAAAAGATAAGATTTATCATGAAACGGAATCAAGATCGAATCACGAGACGAAGAAGATGTTGTTTTCAATTTTGATGATAGTTGCAAGCATGCGTTTGATGAGCTTAAAAGTCAACTGATTTCCGCCCCGATCCTTATCTCATTACGTGGGATACTGGTCATCTTATAATTCTGCAATAAATCACCAAAAATACCCACGTAAATCTGACACGACACTCCGGTTACTAAACCGGTACAAAACTTATAAAAACACTTATAAAAACACGATATTTTACATAATACTTACTACTAAAATACTTAGATAAATCTAAAGAATTTATGACTCGAAATGATATAATAATACTCAAAATGATATCAGAAGTGGGGTAAAAAGTTGTAATAATAACTATGAATGAAACTCCTTCATGATGCAAAGATCAAGAAGCGAGAATTTCAAGTTGGGGAGCAAGTTTTATTGTACAATTCCAGGTTACATCTGTTTCCTGGAAAGTTAAGGACACGTTGGTCCGGCCCCTTTGAAATTCTGCAAATCATTCCTGGAGGTGTTTTAGAACTAAGAGGTCATGGTGACCAGCCGTTCAGAGTGAATGGTCAAAGGTGCAAGCATTATATAAGTCAAACCAAAGAGAAACCTTTGATTGTTCATTTCCTCGACATCCTCGGGTGTGGTATGACTGAAGTCACTGCGTTTGACGAATTTTCACCCGACTTGTTTTCTGAGGATGACGGTAGTGGTTCATTAGAGGAAGTTATGGCTGGTAGTTGGGATATGGAAGAACTTAAAAGGGAGGCACAGTTGAAGAGAAAGCTGAAAAAGAAGAAGTCTACAATGGGGAGGATTAAAAGTGTTTGGAAAGCAATCAGAAACTTGACCCCATGTGTTAGATGCTGTTTCTGCAGCCACACCAACAATCAGAGCTTACACGATGTAATGGCCGGGAGGAAAGTTAAATGGCCTGACCCGGGTTGAATGAAAGTTTTGTCGAGCCAACGACATAAAACAAAAGCGCCACTATGGGGCATCCTAGATATCTAGTTATATATAATAATAATAATAATTTGGATAAAGATTAGTCTTAATGAAATGTAGAATTTGTATGAAAATTTTACACTAAGTACAACTAAGTCTCAGGATGAATGTTTTGAATATCATTAAAAGGGAACGATTAGGTGGGTATCCGAAAATCCCGATGGAGAACAAAGAAAAAAATTCAATTGTGTCATTCCTTGGACATAGGTTGTTAGAATGTTTTAACCCTTGAGGATCTGGGTATAAAAGACTCACTACATTTCATTTTATGATCTAGTAGGAATATCTGACTATGAATTGATGATATATGCTCATGTGATACTCTCTATGGTACGTATATGCTTAGATGTCCTATGTTTTCCCTGTATGGTGATTTTTCCATCTGAGCGATTATTTCCTGTGCTTGTATCAGATTTTTCTGTGTAACATGTTATATTCCCCCGTGTCCCCGAGATATTTCCGTGTTTGTCAAGTGTGCAGGATATTTGTGATAGCAATTGTGAGTTTTAGACAAAATCAATTTTCCGGTGGATGGTCCACAGTCTACTGGTTTCGTCAGACATTTCTGGATCTGACTTCGAAGCACTTTCAGAATTGCCTCTTTCGACTACAATCAGCTAAGTGTTCTTTTTCTTTTTACTTTCTGCACAACTTGAGGACACGTTGTGATTTAAGTGTGGGGGAGGGAATAGTCGGTTATGTGTATCTACCATTTGCTTAATTAATTATGATTCTATGCACAAAAAAAGAGCTAAATTTTTCAAAATTTTTAGTTTTTTTTGTTTAGTTCCGAGTAAGCAATGCATATCTTTGTTCGGTTCTTTATAGTCATTGATGCTGTATTCCGTATGTTCAGTAAGTTGGTTGTTTCACCCGATATATTTTTCACAAGCCATAGTAAATGATGAGCTAAAATATAAAGCTATACCCCTTTGGATTAGTGATAGTTGATTATCTTATAAGTCATGTGCTTAGTGCTAACGTATATATCGTGACGATTATGATAGTTTGTGTTTAGATCCAAAGTATGTTATACTGTGAATATCTTAGGTTTGAATGTGATAAGTAAAGCGTAACTATTGTGCATTGAAAAAAAAAAGTTGAATTTAATAGAATTAATTGTGTGTGTCGGAAGCTGGTCGATGATTTGAGTGCGGTAGGTCATATCTCGAATGTCCTATACCACTATGATGACCAAAAGCTCACGACAGTCAGAAGAAGCTGCCTTATGATTTGAGTAAGGTAGGGTATATCTCGAATATCCTATTCTGCTATGACGGGCAAGAGCTCATTCTGATGTGTGTTGAAAAAAAGAGAAGAAAAAAAGAGTTAGATAGGTATTAATGTATTCGATCTCACCTCATGACACTTGCAAGATAGTCGATTTTGGCAATGAGTTCGGATATGTTAGTATTCTATGAAAAAAAAAAAAAATAGAACATGGGTGAAAGACTTAGTTATCGTATACCTTATCCCCAGTATATAAACCGATGAGATATCTTTGTAGGGATTATCCTCTCGAGTATATCGAGAAAGGTCCTAGATACATTCTATTATCCTTTTCGGGATATGTCACGTTTTGTAGGGTGCATCTTATAAGTATCATTTATTACTAGCTTGAAGGGGTATTAGCTAGTTTGCTTTGAATTTTTCAAGTTTGGACTTAGTGGAAGTTTTCTATGGCTATGCACACACACCAGGGTGAACCTACGATTTATTGAATATATGTTATATTTCTTTGAGGTGTCTATCTTTTCTCGAGCCTTGATTCTTGTTTTGTTTTGCTCGGGACGAGCAAAAGCTAAGTGTGGGGGAGTTGTTAAGGGTGATTTTATACGATTTCTAATGATACATTTTATAATGATTTCCTCCACATTTATATAATTTGCCTGAGAAAATGAGCGTTTAATCGATTTATTGAGCAAGTGAGGTTTTAAGCGGTTTAATTGCAAAAGTGGTTGATTTATGTGTTTTATCGTTGGTTTTATATGTGATTACACTTTGCAATGTTTTGATGTCTTGTAGATACATATTTTCGATCTAAAAGATGATTAAAAGATGATAAGGTTTGGATTTTGAGCACTTTTATATCAGTTCGAGTCATTAATTCCTATGTTTCATCTAAATATATAAGTAGTAGTTGTCTATCTATATATATATATATATATATATATATATATATATATATATATATATATATATATATATATATATCTTCCAAAGGAAATAAAAATATTCCTTAGGCCCCCCAAATATTCCATTTGTCTCTTGTTTGTCTCTTCTTTTTTTTTTTCTCTCGATGATATATATAGGTATATATATATATATATATATATATATATATACCTATATATGTATGTATATATATGTATACATATATTGTACTGTTAAAACTGTTGTTGTCAGAAATACTCGTGGTTCGTTTCTTTGTGTTCAGGTAAAAAAGATAAAATTACTGCGGTGATGGAACTAAAGATGAATCACGAGGCGAGAGTTTCTTTTGATCAAGCAAGAAAAATCTAAGAGGGGACAAAGAGAATATTTGGTAGACAAAGAGAATATTTTGAGACAAAGAGAATATTTGATGAAGAAGGCACGTTTTGGAGTCCTAAAAGATGGATTTTGAGGAAGAGAAGAAAGGTGCTGCGAACTACGAGTTCAAAGGGTCGTTTTTAAAATCTTGAATCGTTACATATTTTCGACGGAGATTTGACCCAGCTTAGAGGCATTTTCAGGGGATGACTTCTTAATGAAAGTTGTAGATCTTCACATAAGCTTTCCAACGCACTTTGAATCACGTCAATTGGAGTTCTACAACTCAAGTTATGACCAAGTGGCTAATCGATTCGTATCAAGTAAAATGTCGTAAACGACACGTAATGGAAATGGCTCATCAAAACGACATTTTCTGAAGAAGTGGCCTTAATGAAAGTTGTATATCTTCAAGAAAGCTTTCCAATGGATTTTGAATCAAGTCAATCGGACTTCTACAACTCAAATGGTGGTCAAGTGGCTAATTGATTCAATTTTGTAAAATGTCGCAAAAGCGCTCGGAGGAACACGAGGTACTCAAGAAGACGTTTTCTGAAGAAGAGTCCTTCATGAAAGTTGTAGAGTTTCTCGAGACCGTAATTTTGGCATTTCATTTGCAATTTTTGGAGGTCTACAACTCAAGATATAAATTTTAGAAGTTTTAATCCAATATATGTCAAATCATCCGAAGATTTGGATAGAATCAGTTAGGATTTGCACCGGATCGATCCGGCCCTTTCCCGGATCGATCCGGCCTTGGCAAATTTCCCTATAAATAGGCTCAACTTCAACAGAATCCTTGCCCTGCTTCTTTCGGCCATTTTTAATTTTTTTTTCTTGTTCTTGTTTTATTTATTAGTTGTAGTACTATATATATATATATATATATATATATATATATATATATATATATATATAATTTCTTCTCATTTTTCTTGTTTTGTTTTCTTTATAGTATAAATATATATATAGATATATACGTATATCTATATATCTATATTAGTATCTATAGTTATGTATCTATATATATATCTATAGATCTATATACATATATATTTATATATATATATATACTTATATACTTATATATATATGTATTAAAAAAAATAATAATACTAGTAGTATTGTTGTAATCTTTCGGGAAATTATCAAAATATCGTTGTTGTTAAAGTCATAGCTATTATCCTCTGAGTATGTCGAAAAGGTCCTATATGTATTCTATCATATTTTTCGGGATATATCACGTTTTGTAAGTACATCTTGTAAGTGTCATTTGTCTCTAGTTGAAGGGGGTATTAGCTAGTTTTGCTTGAATCAATTTCAAGTGTGGATTTAGTGGAAATTTATTATACATTATCTTATGCACACACACTTGGCGAACCTCTAAACTATTGAATATGTTTTATATTTGCTAAGATGTTTATTTATCTCGAGCTATGTTATTGTTTTGTTTTGCTGGGGACGAGCAAAAAGCTAAGTGTGGGGTATTGTTTAGGTCAAATTGTATGATTTTTAACGATATATTTTCTATCAATTTCCCCCATATATGGATGTTTTCCATAGAAATCGGCGTTATATTGAAATATTGAGTAAATGATGTTTTAAGAGTTAAATTGCAAAGCGTAATTAATTATGTGCTTAAATGATGAATTTATATTATTTTGGAATTATGTTACTGACTTTGGTATGTTTGATCCTCTTGTAGAATACTCATTGATGATGGAAAAGATGGATTTTAGAGGAAGTGGACGGGCGTCCAAGGCTTGAATGATCACCCCATGTGCTTAGCTTGAAAAAATAAATATCTTGGATATTTTTAGGAATATTCCAAGATATTAAAGCTGGATATTTATTTGATCAAAAATAAATATCTTGGATATTTTTAGGAATATTCCAAAGATATTAATGGATATTTATTTGATCACAAAATAAATATCTTGGATATTTTCTCACCAAACTTGGAGCCCAAGGCCAAGCCAAATAACATGTATTGAGTCCTAAAAGATGGATTTTTTGAGGAAGAGAAGAAGATGCCACGAGTTTACGAGATCAACGGATCAATATTTTCCAACGCACTTCTACCGTAACCTGTTTTCGATGGAAATTTTACCCGACTTAGATGCATTTTCAGGGGACGAGGTCTTGATGAAAGTTGTAGATAATGAAATGAGCTTTCCAACGCATTTTAAATCACGTCAATCGGAGGTCTACAACTCAAGTTATGATTTTATTTCCGAACAGCCGAAAAAACGGACGAACCGGGATATTTATTTGTTACTCCAAGCCTCCCCAACAACCTCCAAGCCTCCATAACAAACTCATCATTACCTCCCAAGCCTCCCTAACAACCTCCTAGCCTCCCTCAAATGATGCCTCCCTTATACACCTCCCATTATATATACACACCTCCATCACCACAAAAATACACACTACCATTCACCTAAAAAGAGGCAGCCGCACTTACGAGGGGTTTCAAGGCCGATCACCCGAGCCTTGTGCTCGGGTGATCCGGGTTAGATTAGGATTTTTTTTTCTCATTTTTTTTTTCATCGTTGATGCTTGAAGATCAACCCTTGTATGAACTATGTGAGTTTAATATCTTTTTAATTTATTCAATCTCTAGTTTATTTTTCTGATCTTTAATTTATTTTGTATCCTTCTATGATTATGATGCTATTGTGTGAACTATATCGAGAGATTGTTTACTAATCGTTGTCTAACGCCGATGAGAATCTTTGTTAGGCTAGATCACCATAGAAAGATAGGATCTTTAATCGTTAATTCGTGACAAGTTAATCGGTTAATTATCTAGGTTGTTAGATTCTAAAATACGAGAGTTAACTTGAATCTACACCTTCGTTTTGTATGGAATATTGGTCTCAACATTCGGAAGAGGAGAGATCGATAATTGAATTCACTGAGGAATTAGGAATTCATAGCTTGAGAAACGGATTCACTAAGAGATTAGGAATTTGTATCTCGTGTAAAGGTGAAACCACAATTTGAATTAAAATCATGAGATGAACTAGGATTGAGATCACTTAGTTTGTATTCTGTTTGATCCCATGTATCTTTAGCTTAGGTCGTTTTTATTGTTCTTAGCTTAGATTTATCTTATTTGTTCTATGTTTGTTTTTCCTTTATTTGTTTTCTTGAGTGATAATTTAGAGGAATTAATAAAATTAGATGCAACAGCCCAATTCCCTGTGGATCGACCCCTTACTCATTACGCTTTACTAGCAATTACCCGATATTCGGTCGGTTAGGAGTTAGTTTGCATATAGGTTAGGGTTTTATAAATTGTTTTTGTTTAGTGATGCAAAATCCTCTGTTGATCATTCAGCCTATTTATAGGCAAATTAGTTAAGGCCGGATCGATCCGGGAAAGGGCTGGATCGATCCGGTGCAAATCCTAACTGATTCTATCCAAATCTTCGGATGATTTGACATATATTGGATTAAAACTTCTAAAATTTATATCTTGAGTTGTAGACCTCCAAAAATTGCAAACGAAATGCCAAAATTACGGTCTCGAGAAACTCTACAACTTTCATGAAGGACTCTTCTTGAAAACGTCTTCTTGAGTACCTCGTGTTCTCCGAGGCGTTTTGCGACATTTTTACTTAAATTGAATCAATTAGCCACTTGACCACCATTTGAGTTGTAGGAGTCCGATCGACTTGATTCAAAATCCATTGGAAAGATTTCTTGAAGATATACAACTTTTATTAAGGAAACTTTCAGAAAATGTCGTTTTGATGAGCCATTTCCATTACGTGTCGTTTCTGACATTTCTCGATCTGAATCGATTAGCCACTTGACCATAACTTGAGTTGTAGAACTCCAATTGACGTGATTCAAAGTGCGTTGGAAAGCTTATGTGAAGATCTACAACTTTCATTAAGAAGTCATCCCCTGAAAATGCCTCTAAGCTAGGTAAAATCTCCGTCGAAAATATGTAACGATTCAAATACTTAGGAAAAACGACCCTTTTGAACTCGTAAGCTTGTGACACCTTCTTCTAACCCTCTAAACACATCTTTTAGACTCAAAACATGTCGTTACGTGGAATCTTGGTCAATGTATAATCCTGCAATGAACCACCAAAATACCAAACGTAAATCCGACACGACACTCCGGTTACTAAACCGGTATAAGGAATAAAAAAAAAATCCTGAAACCTCGTGATTTAGGTGTTGGTGTTCGAACTGGTTTTTGAAAACTCGAAATCAATACGGGGTCATACAATCTTCTATCTAGGATTGAGGACATGGATGAGCAAAGTCAGATAGCCATGCTGCAGCAGCAGGTGGCAGCTCTTATGTTTATAGGCAAATTAGTTAAGGCCGGATCGATCCGGGAAAGGGCCGGATCGATCCGGTGCAAATCCTAAGCGATTCTATCCAAATCTTGGATGATTTGACATATATTGGATTAAAACTTCTAAAATTTATATCTTGAGTTGTAGACCTCCAAAATTGCAAGCGAAATGCCAAAATTACGGTCTCGAGAAACTCTACAACTTTCATGAAGGACTTCTTCTTGAAAACGTCTTCTTGAGTACCTCGTGTTCCTCCGAAGCGTTTTTTGCGACATTTTACGAAATTGAATCAATTAGCCACTTGACCACCATTTGAATTGTAGGAGTCCGATCGACTTGATTCAAAATCCATTGAAAGCGTTCTTGAAGATATACAACTTTTATTAAGGAAACTTCTTGAGAAAATGTCGTTTTGATGAGCCATTTCCATTACGTGTCGTTTACGACATTTCTCGTCTGAATCGATTAGCCACTTTGACCATAACTTGAGTTGTAGAACTCCAATTTACGTGATTCAAAGTGCGTTGGAAAGCTTATGTGAAGATCTACAACTTTCATTAAGAAGTCATCCCTGAAAATGCCTCTAAGCTAGGTCAAATCTCCGTCGAAAATATGTAACGATTTAAGTACTCAGAAAAAACGACCCTTTTGAACTCGTAAGCTTGTGGCACCTTCTTCTAACCCTCTAAACACATCTTTTAGACTCAAAACATGTCGTTACGTGGAATCTTGGTCAATGTATAATCCTGCAATGAACCACCAAAATACCAAAGCGTATATCCGACACGACACTCCGGTTACTAAACCGGTACAAAAACTAGTAAAAACACGATAAAAATACAATATTTTATATAATAACTACTACTAACATATTTAGATGAAACATAGGAACTAATGACTCGAACTGATATATAAGTGCTCAAAATCCAAACCTTATCATCTTTTAATCATCTTTTAGATCGAAAATATGTATCTACAAGACATCCAAAACATTGCAAAGTGTAATCACATATAAAACCACCGATAAAACACATAAATCAACCACTTTTGCAATTAAACCGTTTAAAACCTCACTTGCTCAATAAATCGATTAAAAGCTCATTTTCTATGCAAATTATATAAATGTGGAGGAAATCATTATAAAATGTAACATTAGAAATCGTATAAAATCACCCTTAACAACTCCCCCACACTTAGCTTTTGCTCGTCCCGAGCAAAACAAAACAAGAATCAAGGCTAGAGAAAAGATAGACACCTCAGCAAATATAGCATATATTCAATAAATCAGAGGTTCACCCTGGTGTGTGTGCATAGCCATAGAAAACTTCCACTAAGTCCAAACTTGAAAAATTCAAAGCAAACTAGCTAATACCCCCTTCAAGCTAGTAATAAATGATACTTATAAGATGCACCCTACAAAACGTGACATATCCCGAAAAGGATAATAGAATGTATCTAGGACCTTTCTGATATACTCAGAGGATAATCCCTACAGCATATCTGTCAGTTTATACTGGGGATAAGGTATACGATAACTAAGCCTTTCCCCCATGTTCTATTTATTTTTTATTATTTTTTTCATAGAATACTAACATATCCGAACTCATTGCCAAAATCGACTATCTTGCAAGTGTCATGAGGTGAGATCGAATACATTAATACCTATCTAACTCTTTTTTTTCAACACACATCAGAATGAGCTCTTGCCCGTCATAGCAGAATAGGATATTCGAGATATACCCTACCTTACTCAAATCATAAGGCAGCTTCTTCTGACTGTCGTGAGCTTTTGGTCATCATAGTGGTATAGGACATTCGAGATATGACCTACCGCACTCAAATCATCGACCAGCTTCCGACACACACAATTAATTCTATTAAATTCAACTTTTTTCAATGCACAATAGTTACGCTTTACTTATCACATTCAAACCTAAGATATTCACAGTATAACATACTTTGGATCTAAACACAAACTATCATAATCGTCACGATATATACGTTAGCACTAAGCACATGACTTATAAGATAATCAACTATCACTAATCCAAAGGGGTATAGCTTTATATTTTAGCTCATCATTCACTATGGCTTGTGAAAAATATAATATCGGGTGAAACAACTAACCTACTAAACATACGGTATACAACATCAATGACTATAAAAAAAAAACCGAACAAAGATATGCATTGCTTACTCGGGACTAAACAAAAAAACTAAAAATTTCGAAAAATTTAGCTCTTTTTTGCATAGAATCATAATGAATTAAGCAAATGGTAGATACACATAACCGACTATTCCATCCCCCACACTTAAATCACAACATGTCCTCAGGTTGTGCAGAAAGTAAAAAAGAAAAAGAACACTTAGCTGATTGTAGTCGATAGAGGCAATTCTGAAAGTGCTTCAAGTCGAGATCGAAATGTCGATTTAAGCGATGAGATCTGCGGACCATCCACGAAAAACGATTTTGTCTAAAACTCACAATTCTTTGTCACAAATATCCCGCACACTTGACAAACACGGAAATATCTCGGGGACACGGGGGAATATAACATATCGCGCAGAAAAGTTTGATACAAGCATAGGAAATAATCACTCAGATGGAAAAATCACCACATAGGGAAAACACAGGACATCTAAGCATATACGTATCATAGAGAGTATTACATGAGCATAAATCATAAATTCATAGTCGATATTCCTACTAGATTATAAAATGAAATGTAGTGAGTCTTTTATACCTGAGATCCTCAAGAGGTTAAAACATTCTAACAACCTATGTCTAAGGAATGACACAATTGAATTTTTTTTCTTTGTTCTCCATCGGGATTTTCGGATAACCACCTAATCGTTCCTCTTTAATGATATTCAAAACATTCATCCTGATACTTGGTTGTGCTATGTGTTCAACTTCTATCACAAATTCTACATTTCATTAAGACTAATCTTTATCCAAATTATTTTTTATTATTATTATTACTATTATCGGGCTGCCTCCCGGTAGCGCTTTTGTTTAACGTCGTTTGCTCGACAATCGTGCAACTCAACCTGGATCAGGCCACTTCACCTTCCTCCCACCCACTACATCGTGTAAGCTCGATCATTGGTGTGGTGCAGAAGCTTGAGATCTAACACATGGGGTCAAGTTTCGATTCCTTTCCAAACACTTTTAATCCTCCCATTGTAGACTTCTTCTTCTTCGTTTTCTCTTCAATCTGTGCCTCCTTTTAAGTTCTTCCATATCCCAACTACCAGCCATAACTTCCTCTAATGAACTACGCGTCATCATCCTCAGAAAACAAGTCAGGTGAAAATTCGTCAAACTCAGTTACTTCGGTCATACCACACCCGAGGATGTCGAGGAAATGAACAATCAAAGGTTTCTCTTTGGTTTGTCCAATATAATGCTTGCACCTTTGACCATTCACTCGAACGGCCTGGTCACCATGACCTCTTAGTTCTAAAACACCTCAGGAATGATTTGCGAGAATTTCAAAGGGGCCGGACCAACGTGTCCTTAACTTTCCAGGAAACAGATGTAACCTGGAATTGTACAATAAAACTTGCTCCCCAACTTGAAATTCTCGCTTCTTGATCTTTGCATCATGAAGGAGTTTCATTCTATCCTTGCTAATCCTGGCACTCTCGTAGGCCCGGAGTCTAAACTCATCCAATTCATGCAACTGCAGCAGCCGATGTTCACCACATGATTGGGTATCGAAGTTTAAGAACTTAGTAGCCCAATACGCCTTATGCTCCAACTCAACTGGTAAGTGGCATGGTTTTCCATATACCATCTGATAGGGTGATGTACCCATGGGGGTCTTATAGGCAGTTCGATATGCCCATAGTACATCATCCAACTTAAGACTCCAGTCCTTTCTGTGACTGTTTACAAATTTTTCCAGGATCTTCTTTAAACTCTGATTGCTTCTCTCGACCTGGCCGCTAGTCATAGGGTGATATGGTGTGCCAATTTTATGCCGGACACCATATTTCTCAAGGACTTTCTCTAGTGGTCGGTTGCAGAAGTGTGTTCCCTCATCACTAATTAAAGCACGGGGACATCCAAATCTCACAAAGATATTTTTCTTAAGAAAGCTCATGACCGTTTTGTGGTCATTGCGAAAAGTGGCTTGAGCCTCCACCCATTTTGACACATAGTCAACGCAGACTAAGAAGTACTTGTTTCCACAGGAAGATGGAAACGGGCCCATAAAATCAATACCCCATACATCAAAGACCTCACATTCTAAAATGGGTTTTAATGGCATGTCAAAACGCCTAGTTAGAGTACCGGTTCGTTGGCATCTATCACAAGCCTTGCAGAAGGCTTCTGAATCCTTGAAGATCGTGGGCCAATAGAAACCGGACTGAAAGATTTTAGCAACGGTTTTCCAGGGACCAAAGTGGCCACCAGTAGGCCCACTGTGGCATTGTTTAATGATATCACGTTGCTCAGATTCAGGAACACATCTTCTTAACAATCCGTCCTTACAAATCTTGAAGAGGTAAGGTTCATCCCATACAAATGTTTTCAAGTCAGAGAAGAATTTCTTCTTCTCCTGATATGAAAATTCCGGATTTAAATACTGGGAATGCAGGTAGTTGACGATGGAAGAATACCATGGAACATCTGGAGCACAATCGTCTATTAGCATAACATTTTCTAGAGGAAAGTAAAGGTCTATATCATCTGGCTTTCTCTCTTCCTCATTCAGCATCCTTGAAACATGATCAGCTACTACGTTCTCACTGCCCTTTTTGTCCTTAATCTGAACGTCAAACTCTTGCAGGATCAGTATCCAACGTAGTAAGCGCGGTTTAGCATCTTTCTTTGTCATGAGATATCGCAAAGCAGCGTGATCGATCCACCACGATAATTGCGACGCAACAAGTAACTACGAAACTTGTCCATAGCGAAGACTACGGCCAATAATTCCTTTTCCGTAGTGGTGTAGTTAACTTGAGTAGGGTTTAGTGTGTGACTGGCGTAAGATATAGGTTGGAATTTCCCTTTATTCGTTGTCCTAAGATCGCACCAACAAGACATAGTTGGATGCATCACACATAAGTTCGAAGGGTAGATTCCGGTCGGAGAGATAAGAATCGGTGCGAGAAATCAATTGATTTTAAGCTCCTTAAGCGCTTGCTTGCAACTATCATCAAAATTAAAAGCAGCGTCTTTCTAAGTAAAGTAGAAAGGGGCTTGGCTATCTTGGAAAAGTCCTTAATGAATCTCTATAAAAACCGACATGTCCAAGAAAGCCTCGAACTTCACGCACATTTCTAGGAAAATTCATCTTCTCTATAGCTTCCACTTTTGCCCTATCCACTTCTATTCCTTTGTTTGAGATCTTGTGGCCAAGAACTATTCCTTCATCTACCATAAAATGGCACTTTTCCCAATTTAGGACTAAGTTCTTTCCACACAGCGGGATAACACTTGATCGAGATTAGCAAGATGGTGATCAAAGGATTGACCAAAAGGCGAGAAATCGTCCATGAATATCTCCATACACTTTTCAACAAGCCCATCAAAGATTGCCAAAGATACATCTTTGGAATGTAGTTTGGAGCATTGCAAAGATCGAATGGCATTCGCTGTAGCGAATGTACCATAAGGGCAAGTGAAAGTGGTCTTTTCTTGGTCGGATGGGTCTATGGGTATCTGGAAATATCCGAATATCCATCAAGGAAACAAGAGAATGCATGTCCTGCCAGACGTTCTAACATCTGGTCAATGAAAGGAAGGGGGAAATGATCTTTCATTGTAACTTCATTGAGCTTTCTATAGTCGATACAAACTCTATAACCAGTAACGAGCCTCAATGCTACTTCTTCGCCCTTCTCATTCTTCTCAATAGTAATTCCTCCTTTCTTAGGAACTACTTGAGTAGGGGACACCCATTCACTGTCAGCAATTGCGTAAATGATACCCATGTCTAAAAGCTTAATAATCTCTTTTTTAACCACTTCTTGCATATGAGGGTTGAGCCTCCTCTGGGGCTGTCTAACACACTTAGCACCCTCTTCAGTTTTGATCTTGTGCATGCATATGTCAGGAGATATCCCTCTAATGTCTCCCACTTGCCATCCGAAAGCCTTTTCATTCTTCCTTAACCCACGTGCCAGTGTCAGAGATATTTCTGCAAGATTCGGCCTTCTCCGGCGCG